>CM053623.1:172990643-173001147 GCA_028646595.1 Phalanger gymnotis
GCCGCCGCCGCCGCCGCCGCCGCCGCCGCCGGCCCATGACTGAGCCCTGCTGCTGCCGGCCGAGGAATGGGCTCCAGGCTTTGGTAGGCAGCGAAGGGAGTGGGGGACGCTTTTAAACAGCGATTTTTTTTTTTTTAAATCTCCTTTAAAAAAATAATGGCAAACTCGACTGGGAAGGCGCCGCCGGACCAGCGGAGAAAGGGACTTGCTTTCCTGGACGAGCTGCGGCAGTTCCACCACAGCAGAGGGTGAGAGCAAAATCGGGCGGGGGGAAGGGACTGGAGGCGATCCTCTCACCCAGGAGGGGACCCCAAGGAGAGAAGGGGGGATCCTGGCTGACAAGTGCGGTGTTTTCTCTCCGGTAGGTCTCCTTTTAAGAAGATCCCTGCTGTGGGTGGGAAGGAGCTAGATCTTCACGGTCTCTACACCAGAGTCACTACTTTAGGCGGATTCGCGAAGGTGAGTGGAAGTTTTAATTTGTATTTCCCTCTCGCTAACCTCCTCCAAAAAGTCTCCTTTGACCCCAGAGTGGAAACTCGGAGATGGGGGGGGGGCGATGCACTCCGTGGAGAAAAGGGTTATTTTTCTTTTTAGCCGATGGCAAAGAAGGCAGATTGTGGAGGGTTTTTTTTTTTTTTTTGGCCTTGTGGCTTGTGTGCGTGCGATCGGCAAAGGAGGGGGGGGTGTCCCTCAGTGTGGAGCCCGGGGTGCGCCGCGCACTGCTCGGTACCCCCTTACCCCTCGCCCCATCAGCGAGGGTTTGGGGAGGAGTGGAGGCGGGTGTGTGTGTGTGTGTGTGTGTTCCTGTCTGTGTGTCTGTGTGTCTGTGTGCGCGCGCGGGGCTCTCGCTCCCTGAGTCAGTTTGTGCTGCCTGTTATGAGCGCTGCCGCCGCTACCGCGCTAGCACAGGCGGAGACACAGAGAGCCACAGACTCTGAGAGCAGTTTTCGTGCAACTCAAAATTAGCGCGGGCAGGTTTAACATCGATAATCTGCGGCGAAATGATCCTGGCAGCCGGGGGCACCGCCTCAGCCCCTTCCCCCTCGGTTTATATTGCTAACAAAAGAAACCAGGACCTGTCTCTAAATAGCCATCTTAGGCTTCAAGGCTAGGCAGAAACTGTAGGCCTCAAAGAAGGGCCTATAGAGATGGATAGATGTGAGAGAAGGATCGGAATCGTTACCCGTCCCGGCCGCCCCCCTCCCCCAACTTCTCCCTAAACCCGGGACAGTTGCAGTCAGGAAGAGTATTGATCCTTTTGAACTTTTGTGTGTTTGTGGGTGTGTGTGTGTCTGTATGTGTATGTAAGGAAGCGACCTCGGGACTTGAGATTGGTTATTGTTAGTGCTCCAGAAACAAAACAAACCCACCAAATCTCCCTAAACAAAACGAATGTTGTTAAATACCTGACTCCGGAGAAAACACAGTGATCCAGGAAGATCTTTCTCAATATTTCTTATTGATTCATCTGAAATATCCACCGTATGTTTTAGCTACTTATGGATCTTAGTAGAGTGGGTGTTTCTATTGATAGGTTAGCGTTTTGTCAGGTTTTTTACTCTCAGACATGTGTTTATGTTTTAACAGGTTTCTGAAAAGAATCAGTGGGGAGAAATTGTAGAAGAGTTTAACTTTCCCAGAAGTTGTTCTAATGCTGCCTTTGCTTTAAAACAGTATTACTTACGGTAAGTAGTAGTGACTCTTACATACTATTAGGAAATATGGAATTTAAACACAATTTTTGAAAGCTTTAAAAATCATTAAATGTTTTAAAATAAAACCGTATCAAATCTACTTATCTAGTCTGGGAGATCTTAGGTATCAATCAAATGTTTAGGGACTTTCCTCTTATTTGTTTATATTTTATATCTAAAACTTTTATGGATGATTTCCTCCTCCCTCCTCCCTGTTAGTAAACACTTTTGTGACATTGTTATTGATTGATATTGACAGGGGGCTGAATGGGTTATGGTAGCTGTTGAGTAAAGCTAGTTCCTGAAACTTTGTTTCTATTAGGGAAAAAATTCTTTCTTTCAGAAGCTCGTTCCCATTTTTAAAAAAAATTACTTTCTGGATTTCAAAAATGAGACTTTTGTGGGTAGATGTTATTGGATAGTTTCAGCAAAGTACTGGAAGAAGTTACTTTTTTCAAGGTAATTTGAATACACAGACTTGCTTTAAAGAAGCCTTTAAAACAGTGTACCTTAAACATTTAAAAAGTATTGTTAAATTTTTAGAAAAAGTAAAATGATTGTAGTTTTTGTTAAACAGTATTAAATATCATGGTTTCGATTTATTTTTCTTTTTACATTTTGTCTGACTAGTGTGAAAATTAAATTAAAATTGCAGTGTTTGTGTTCTACTTAAGGTAATTAGTATATTCTCCATCCATTTTTTGGGTGTTCCAATTTCCAAGAATATTTTCAGCTTTTAATTTTGTAAGGAGGGGGCAAGTAGCATATTTTATTTTTATTCACCCATAAATGATATTTGAAATCACTCTTGTTTTGGAAAACATAAAGACTTTTTAAAACATTTTTGTCTTTAATGAAAACAAGTGCAGTACTTGCTTTTGTTTTGTAATATAGCTTACATTATTTTGGTATTTGCATTTGTTTATTGCTCAAAATGTATACAGACTTGCATCACGTTAAGCATTCTCAAGTAGGAAATGAAGTAATTGCTCAAGTGAACTTTCTATTGGCTGTGTTAGATAGACTACTGACTTTGTGGGGTAGCTATGTTACACTGAAATATGAATAATTTTAGATATCAGTAGTTTCTGTATGCCTTGTGTGTTAGTTTTCAGTGAAACGCCAAGCATAGCAAAGTATTTTCTTAAACATGTGTGAGGGGTGATACAAGAATGGGGTGAGAAGCATTTCATATTTTGGTTGACTTTCTCTTATTTCCGCTGTAATTCTTAAAGAATTTTCCTAAAGAAAAACTAGCTTTGTGAGATTGGCTTTAGTCTATTTCAATTTTCTTCGTGTAGCATGGAGCCCAGAAGACTTTTCAAATGTGTTTCTGAATTATGTCCATTTTCAATAATATAAACTGTGTTATAGTTTATATAATAATGCCTAAGCAACCAAGGCATACTTAGATAGGATTTAAACGAGGCGTTATCACATATTGCTGAAGACGTCATATTCCATGAGATAAACACTTTTAAAAGTGGAAGAGTTTTGATAGTAGAATATAGTATTTGCTTTATCTTGAAATATTAGATTTTTTTAAAAAATATTCAGCATTTTAATGTAGTTAATTGCACTAAAATACTTTTTAAAAAGTTGATCATAGATACTGTTTCAAAAAGTTCTTTTAGAAATTATAATTTTATTATGGAGTTATATCTACTATTGGTTGGTTATCTGTAGAGGTGTTGTTTGTTTATCAAAGCACTATCAAGATGGTATGAAGTTATTTAGGTGAATCTCAAATACTTTTTACACTCCCATTGTAAACTTTTTGGTACCATGTGTCATATTTCTTCCATATGTCCATTCCCCAGCTTTGTTATTTTAGATTGTAGCTAGGCGACTAGGAAAAAGTTGAATCATTTGATTTGGAAATAAAGCCATGTGAAGATTTGCATGACTTATAAAAGAAGTATTCTGGATAAAATTTTGTACTTCAGCCTTGAAAAATTATATATGGGTATAGTATTGCACAGTGACAGTAGATGTGTGATGGTAGGATTTTTTTACTTTCCGCTGAAAACTAATTACCTTGCAGACATGATACCATTTTAGATGGACACCTTTACTAAACTATACTAGTTACTACAAGAATGCCCTTTAAAAGAAAGACATTAAAGCAAGTGACTTGGGAAGTTAATTGTTTAGTGCAACTGAAACTTTTATCTAGTTGTCTGGGTAGTTGTCATGCTTTTTCTTGTTAAGAGAATAGTTATGTATTAAGGAATAATATTTTACTTAAGGACAGAAAGTTCAAGTGCCAGTCATATACATGTGTTGGTTTTGACTCAGACTTGACTGAAATTGAGCATAAACATGTTTGTTGAGTTTTGTCTATAAAACATTGACATCTTTGTAAGTATAGATATTTGTGCACATTTGTTTACAAACAAACACGAAGAATTATATAATTTTAGATAGGACCTTAGAGAGCACCTTGTTCACTGTTTTCATTTCACAGTTGAGAAAATTGAGGTTATAGTTTACAGTTGCTTTCCAAAGTTTAAGAATAAAAATTTTAATTGGTTATTTCTGTAAACTTTGACATAGGATTAAAAAATGTTGAAGACACTTAAAAATTTTGTAACTTAAACGATTTTGTAATTTCAACATATTATGTTTTTTGTAGTTATTTCTTTTAAAGATCTCAGTATATTCCACAGATTTATCTTTATAGTGTTCTCATAAAATGCATAGGGATAGGTTATAATTTTACCCAGTTTTATAGATGGAGAAACTGAGGCTTGGTGAAGTTTAGTATTTTCACTAATGTTATTTTGTTAGAGGAATTACTTCCATTCATGTGACCATTTCTTAAGCCAGTCATATTTAATGAGTCAAGTAGGAGAAAGTCAATTTTCCAGTCAGATAATGCTAAAGGATTAAAATATAATCAGAATTTGGATGTGACTGGTTCTATGACAGTTTCAAAGTTATTCAATGGATTTTTACAAATATGTTATTTTAGGGATAAGAGTGATGGGATTTACTGTTTCTGTTTCTATTTAGAATTTGAAGTTGTATGGAAGTATAGTGAAATATTTAGAATGCCTAGATAGAGAATTTTGTTTGAGTTTGCTTGGCATTGGCAATACTTTGGTAGTCAGAGTCAACTTGGTGTTTCCATTATAAAACTAGATTTAAAAAAAATGTTGAGCGATCAAGCTTTGTTTTAATGGCATCTGGACTTGGAGCCAAGGGATCTGGGTTTGAATCTCTGCTCTGAGTAGCTGTGTGACTTTTGTAAGTCACCCACTGAGCTTTCCATAGCTGCAAAATAGATGGTCTACCCTATAGCTTTAAGGAGTTTTGTGAAAAAAGGGCTTTGAAAGCATTAAAATGCTTTAAAAATATGTGCTACTTTTTTGACTTTGAACAAGTTCCCTAACTTCTCTGGTTCTTACTTTCCTTATCTGTAACTTGAGAGTCTTTGACTAGGTGAACTGTGAGACTCTGCCAGTTCTGAATCTTAAAATGCCAGCTATCTTGAGATGTGAAGAGGCAATGGATAGTAGGGAATACTAGATTTGGAGATTCAAATTCAAATCCTACTTGCAACCTTTACTAGTTGTGTCATCATGGGCAGATCTGTTTACCTGAGGCTCTCCTGTCTCATCTGTAAAACAATATCTGTATCTCAACCTTGAAGGATTGTTATGAAGTTCAGATGAAATAATGTATGTAAAATGCTTTGTAAACCTTAAGGCTCTTCCCTTATATGTGCCAAATTCTTAGCTTCCAATATATTTGAATAGCTAGTAAATGATAGAGTTTTTGAGAAAAAACACACATTTAAGATAGACACTAAATTTACCTTCCAGCTATCATAAATTTTACAGTCACAGAATTTGAGAGTTGGAAGGGATCTTGGGGATGTGGTCTGATGTGTATGTGAAAGGATTCTTTACTATTACTTATTGAACAAGTGGTCATTTTAGCCTCTACTTGAATACTTCCAAGGAGAGGAAGCCTAGCACTTCTTTCAGTAGTCCATACCACTTTTCGACAGTTATAGTTGTTAGGAGGTTTTTCCTGACATCAAGCCTAATTTTGCCCCTTTTCAGTGTCTACCCACTGATTCTTCTTCTGCCTTTTGGTGACAAGTAGAGTAATACTAGTCTCAGCTCCACATGACAGTCCTTCAAATACATGAAGATACCTATCATGGCTCCCTAAAGTTTTTTCTTCTCCAGATTAAACATTATATTTCCTTCAGCCACTTCTCATAAGACATAGACTCAAGGCCCTTCACTGTCCTTGTTGCCCTCCTTTGTACACTCTACAGCTTATCAATATTCTTCTTAAATAGTGGTATCCAGAACTGAGGACAGTACTCTAAATCAGGCTTGTACAACATGTGGCCCACCAAAAGATTTCAGGCAGCCCTGGAAAAATGTAGGGTTGCCATTGTGCGGGTTCCTGTTTGTCACATGACCTGTGGCAACCAACCATTCTCAGTCTATGTCTAGTCTAACCTATCTGCAGCCTGAAAAAGTTTAGCCCATTTTAATTTTGGCCCCTATCTACCACCAAGTTGTGCAGGTCTGCTCTAGATGACATTTGACCAACATAAAGTATGGTAGAACTATCGCCTCACTATTCATGGAATTTAGGCCTCTTTTAATGCAGCCCGAGATTGAATTACCATTTTCTGGCTGCCATGTCATATTACTGACTCTTAGAACTTATAGCCCACTAAAACCATCAGATGTTTTTTCAGAACTGCTGTCTAACCATGTGTCTCCATCTTACACTTGCAAAGTACCCAAGTGTGAGACTATATTTATTCCTATTCAACATCATCATATGGATTCAGCTCAATTCTTTAGCTTGTCAAGATCCTTTTGGATCATTACTTTGTTATCTTATACGTTAGTTGTCACTCCAGACTTTGTGTCATCTGCAATTTTGATGAAATGCCATCTATACATTTATGTAAGTGATTAATAAAAATCTTAAATAGCACAGGGACAAATACAGATCCCTGACTCCTTGGACTCCCTTCGATACCTTTTGCCAATTGATAATGGACTCTCTGACTCCAAAAATAGTGATATTTCTATTATATTCTACTATCTTTCTAAATAGTCTTCTCTCATTATAATTATTCTCTCTGGATATGTTTAGTCATTTTCAGTTGTGTCTGACTCTTTGTGACCCCATCTGGGGTTTTCTTGGCAAAGATATTGGAGTGGATTGCCATTTCCTTCTCCAGCTCATTTTACAGATGAAAAAACTAAGGCAAACAGAGTTAAGGGACTTGCCCAAGGTCATACAGCTAGTAAGTGTCTGAGGCAAGATTTGAACTCAAGAATAGGAGTTTTCCTGACTCCAGGCCTGGCACTCTTGCCACTATACTACCTAGCTATAAAGCCCATTTAAAATATATCACTAGGTGAAGTTAAGGGGTTCAATGCACTTAGGATCAAGAAGACCTGAACTCAAATCCTCTCTCACATATTTACTAGCTTTATGACCCTGGAAAAATCTATTTCAGTGGGGTTCAAAAAAGGGTGAATTTTTGCATACTGTTAAACAGTTAATGCTCTGTGTGCAAATGGAAAAAGTAATTCTAGAACTGGTAGTACTCTTGCATCCAAATAACTCACCTGCATATGAATTTTCCCTTGATTTTTAAAAATAAAATGAGATAAGCATGATTATGACATAAAGTTAAAATAAATTAAAACATTTAAAAAGGCTTGTGTAGAAAAATTTGAGAAAGAAGTTGAGAAAGAAACCTAGCTCAGTAAATATTACATCCTGGAAATCGTGCTTTGATTCTGATATTATGTAGCATGGATTTGTCTTAAAATAGAATTAATATTAACTTAATCTTTAGAGAGACAGTGTGGCCCAGTGATATCAGTACTGGATTTGGAGTCAAAGGAAATAGGTTCAAATCCTGTCTCTTGACACTTAATATCCATGTGATCTTGAGCAAGTCACTTAATCTCTCATCAGGCCTCACTTTTCTCTTCTGTAAGATAAGGGATTTGGCCTAGCTGGCTTCTAAGGTCCCTTCCAACTTTAGATCTACCATTTTGTAATCCTAAGTCACTTGACCTCTATGCCCTAGGCATGTCAGTAAGACAAGTTGCAGAGCAGGTGCTGATCTACATTAGTCAATTGGTTTCCTACACTGATTAAATCATAGCTCCAGTATAAAATTGCTGACAAATTTATTGCAATTTTAAGATAGTATTAGCATTAATATAAGGAACTAGAAACAAGAAAACTTGCTTAAACATTCCTATATGTTCCAAATGACATTTTACTGCCCTCCCCCCTGCACCCCCACATTCATCCAGATTGAAAACCGTGGTGTCTTTGGCTCTCTGCTGTCCTGCACCTTTTGTTTTTAATTGTTTGCAAAGTCCTACTGATTCTACCTCTAGAATATTCTAAGATCAATCCTGCTGTCTTCCCACTGCTAATCATCCTAGAGTATAGTGTCTCATTAATAATTAGACTGTTATTACAGACTCATAACAGATCTTCCTGTCTCCATTTTCTTTCACCCATCCTTTCTACTGCTCTGAGACTAATCTTCTTTTGTGTAGATCTAGTCATATCATTCTTCTTATGAAATGTCTTCAGTAGATGTGAGGTTCTCCAATCTGAAGCTATCTCTTTCCAGTCTCATCTGCACACTTAAGTTCCAAACAAACTGAGCTACTGTGTCTCCTGAATATAACCCACTCTTTTCCAGTTTCTTATCTTTATTTTGTTAACCTGAATCTAGAATTTCCTCCCCTCTGCATGTTTGACTATTAAATTTCTATCTGCCCTTTAAAATCCAATTCATATGCCTCCTTCATGAAGCTTTTTCTGATTTCTCCAATGACATTTGCATGTAGACCTTATATACTGTGTTTGAAATTTTTCATACATACTGAACATGTATTGTAGTTGATTATATCTCTTACTTTGCCTTTTAGGTGTCTGACAATTCTTTCTCAGTCTCCTTATTTCAGTCATCATTAATGTCTCACACTTAAATATGGGTATACCTCAATGCTCTTTCCTAGGCCTTCTCCTACTCTATAACCCTCCTTAGTGACTTCTTCAGATCAGTTATCATCTTTTTGTGGATGATTCTCAGATCTGCAAATTTTAGCTCTCCTCTAACAAACCAGATGTCTTCTCCATTTTTCAAGCTCAGTCTGTCCAAAACATATTCTCATTATCATTTTCCCAAACATACTCCTCTTCCAAACTTTCCTATTTCTGTTGAGGGTACCACCATCTTTCAAGGTGCAAAATGTTGGAGTTATCTTTGATTCCTCACTTCTTATCACTCTAATGAATTTTGAATCAATTTTGAAATCTTATTTCTGCCTCCACAAAATCTCAAATATCCTTCCCCTTCTTTACATTCAAGTGACCACTACCTTAATCTCTGTATTTATGAAATGCTAGAAGAGCTATTGGAGAATTGTTGTAGTAGTCTAGGTATATGCTTATGAGGTCCTGTTAATTGAGCTCTGTCAGTGTGAATAGAGAAGAGTTAATAGATCCAAGAGATAATGCAAAGTTGATAGTCTTACTACCAAAATATCTGTCATGTCTCTCTCCTTCTCTCCAAACATAGGCATCATCTATCAGACCTCAGTCACCTCTTAGCTAGAACATTTGCAGCAGCCTTCTTTCTGCCTAAAATCTCTCCCCTCTCCAATCCATCTTCCACATAGCTTCCAAAGTGATAGTTTTAAACAATTCCCAAAGACTCATGATGAAAAGTACTATCCACATCTAGAGAAAGAACTCATGGAGTCTGAAGGCAGATAGAAGCATACTATTTTAACTTTATTTTTTCATGGTTTTTTCCTTTTGATCTGTTTCTTCTTTCCCAACATGACTAATATGGAAAGAGGTTTTACATGATTGTGCACATATAACCTATATCAAATTGCATACTGTTTTTAGGAAGTGGGGAAGGGAGAAAAAATTGGGAACTAGAAGTTTTTTTAAAAAATCTGTGATTAAAAATTGACTTTATGTGTAATTGGAAAAAATAAAATGCTATAAAAAAATGATAGTTCTAAAGCACAAGTGTGATCATATCATTCCCCTGCTTTGGAAACTCCAGTTGCATCTAAGATCAAATGGAAACTGATATTTATTGAAAGCTCTTATTACTGGGTTCTAACTTAACCTTTCCAGCCTTTTTATGTATTATTGCCATTCATACACTGTTTGATCCATCCTTACTGGCCTACTTAGATTGCTCACACACTTGATTAGAATGCATACTTTACTTACCTCTGCCTCTTAGGATCTCTAGTCCCTTTTACATCTTAGCTCAAACGCTACCTCCTACAAGAAGTCTTTTCAGATTCTCCCCAGCCTTCACCAGCTGGTAGTGCCTCCCCTCTCAAGCTCCTCACAAAACTATTTTATTTACTTTGTATGAAATTTACTTACACATTTGTGAGTACATGTTGCCTTCACCAATAGAATGGTAAGTTCCTTGAGAAGAAGCATGGATTCATTTGTGTCACTGAATCCCCACGGCACCAGTTACACAGTAAGCACTTAATAAGTGCTGCTGATTAACTAATAGGTGTTTATCTTATTTTACTACTAAGCCATGAGAGAGTAAGGGATATGTCTTATTAAACTTTACGTTTCCCCTAGTACATAACACAGTTGTGAATACATAATAGATGCTTAGTAAAAATTTGTTGGGTTGAAGTCTAATGAACTGTTAAAAATAAAAAAATAAAAAAAAAATCTTAACAGACACCCTCGCGGTAACTATCATGCCCTTTAGTGGTGAGCTCAACACTGTCATGGCTGGA
>CM053623.1:173001647-173017759 GCA_028646595.1 Phalanger gymnotis
GAGGGGAGGGCAGACTGGGGAACAGGGTAACCAGAGTGTAAGCCATCTTGGAGTGGGGGCGGGGGGAGGAAATGGGGAGAAAATTTGTAATTCAAACGCCTGTGAAAATCAATGCTGAAAACCAAACATGTCAAAAATAAATTAAAATAAAAGTGAGAAATTAGGAGAAAATGTGGGAAAGAAAAAGTTGGACATTGTTGGCAACATTTCCTTTCTAAGGATTTCTTTTATGGGACTTTTTCATCCCCAAAATAATTCTTTAACAAAAATTAAATTTTCAAATGGTACAAGAAATGGTAGAAGACATAAGAAATATTTTTGAGCTAAGGCCTACTGCTGTCTGGAGACAGGGTGGCTAATCTCCCTCTCCCCCTTTTCCTCTGCTTGCCTAATTTGGCTACCAGGGAAGACAAGTCGAAGCACTGTTGTTTAGTAAAAGGGAAGCAGCATTATTTAATAGAATGGAATTATGAGATTTAGGGATTCTCATTCAGTTTTACAAGTGGCTCTTTATAAAAAAAAATAAAATAAAAATCAAAAAGTCATCACCGGGGGAGGAAGGTGTGGTTTGGAACAGACAAACTGGGCAATGTGATGTAACACATAAAAGGAAGCTAAAAAGGGGGAAGGGAGATGGTAAAGTCTGGAGTATTAGGAATGGAATCGAAAGGAATGAAGACATGGCTGGCCTTGCCATCTTCCTTAAAATGTAGGTTCTGGGAGGAACCAACCAATCAGAAGAGAGAGACACAGGGGCAGCACACTTCCAGTGTGCAAAGTCCAGGGGTAAAATGAACTTGTAAGCTAAGGAGATTTCTGTGGCATGGTAGAGAAAGTATGGAAAGTCAGGAGTGGTGCCCAGAGAAGTATGAAGACATGGCTGGACTGTCAAGGGCGAGGCCGGGAGCTTTACTTAAAACAGAGCTTCTGGAAGAAACTAGTTAATCAAAGGAAAAGGCTGCAAGAGTAGAGTTTACATTATTAACCTAGGAGAGCAATTTTAGTTTAGCACTGGGGTCAGAAGTCCTATTATAAAGGATCAAAGAGAAAGTAATGAAAAACTAGAGGTAGCAAATAGTCAATTCTTTCTAGGAGTTTAGCAATGAAAGGTAGGGGAGACGGAATAACATGGCAGGATCAAATAAAGGTTTTTCAAAGATAAGGTAGACCTGAACATATTTGAAAGCAGTGGGGAAAGAGTAAGGATACAGGTGAAAAAAATGAAAGGAAATGATTAATACATGAAAGTGCCTAGAAAACAATTAGAGGAGATTCCTTGACTTTCTGAGAAGGGCTGCCTCTTGATATCAGACAGGTATAAAGGAGGAGAGGATAAGGAAAGGTGTAGAGGTGTTTTGGGGTAGCGAGTGGTAGAGACGGGAAAGCTCAAGATGGATGGCCTTGATTTTCTCAGTACATAAGAGGCAAGGAATTTATTCACTGAGAAAGGGGTGGAAGAAGAGTGTAAGACTGAAGGGGAAAAGAGATGGTTTGAAACAGTAGTTGTGGAGAGTGGCATATGATAAAGAATCAAAGAATAAAATGATTACTGTGCAACAGCAAGAGACCATATGAGCTAAGATAATATTAATTTCTAGCAGCCCAAAATATACCATGAAGTGACTGATTTATTTCACCAATGTCCAGCAGCTCATAAATGGTCAGAAATAGTTTGAGGTTGAGAACTGCTAGGGATGGGATGAACCAGAGTAGGTCAGAGAGACAAGGGAGGCAAAGACAGATAATGATACATAGTTGAATTATTAAGCTATATGAACAAAAGTACAAAATAGTTTTTAAAATTTGTACTGATATCTCCTGTTTTTACATCACCTTCATCTCTGAAGATATCCTTTCCTGCTCCCCTATCCAGAGTAACAAAGAATAAAACCTTTCAGTCAACAGTCAATAAATATTTGTTACGCACTCACTATGTGCCAGGCACTGTGTTAAGCACTGGAATTACAAATAAGGAAGACAACTCCTGCCCTCAGAGAGCTTATAATCTACAGGTAGAAGATAATACAAAAAAGGAAGCTGAAGTGGGGGAGGTACTGCATGGGGTATAGGTGTCCAAGGCTCTCTCAGGGGCCTCTTTTCTTGTCCCTTTATACCATTTCACTGGATGATCTTATCAGCTTTCATAGATGATTCTCAAATCTACCTCCTGACTAGCACCTTCATCTGCAAACTGATGATCTCAAACAAAATATCCTGTAAAAATCTTTAACTAAACATATTCAAAACTGAATTTGTGACCTTTTCAATCAAACCCTTCCCTCTTACTAATTTTTCTATTACTGTAGAACCATCCTCCCAGTCATCCAGGCTCACAACCTACATGTCACCTTCAACTTCTCTCTTAACCCCAATATCCAATCTGCTGCCAAAACCTGTCAATTTTACTTTCATAACATTTTTCCCAAATACCTGTTCTCTCCTTTGACATTGCCACCATCCAGGCACAGGCCCTCATCACCTCCACTGAGCTATCAAAGGGATATTCCCTCCCTATTTAATAAACTCCAGTGGCTCCCCACTGCCTCCAGGACAAAATATAAAATCTGCTATTTGACATTCAATAAAGCCCTTAATAACCTACATCTCTCCCCCAACCTCCCACCATGAAACTTTCTAGTCTTACAATACAGTGACATTGCCCTCTTTGCTGTTCTTCAAATAAGACATTCCATTTCTTCAGGCATTTTCTCTGTCTCCCATGCATGAAATGCTCTTCCTCTCCAGCAAGCACTTAATAAATGTGTTTTGACTGTACTGCCTTTGCTAATGATCAATAACGGCTCTGAGCTTTGCAAAGAACTTTCCTCAAAAGCTTATGAGGTAGGTAGTACAAAAATTGCATGTCCCATTTTACAGATGAAGAAACTAGGACACTAAGAGGTTAAGTGACTTGCCCAGGGTTACATGATTAATAACTGTATATGGAATTCAAGATGTGCTAGAGAGTCCCTTTGAGGGACTTAAATGCAAGTCATGACATATCTTCTGAGTCCATATGCAGTGTTATATCCATTATATGCCACCCCAGTTTCCTAAATGGTTAGCTACTGCACTAGGTGGCAAAGAATGAACAGAGTGCTGGGCCTAGATTAAGAAAGACTCTTCTTCTGGAGTTCAAATCTAGCCTCAGACGTTTAGCTGTGTAATCATGGACAAGTCATTTAACCCCGTTTGCCTCAGTTTCTTCATCTGTAAAATGAGCTGGAGAAGGAAATGGCAAACCCCTCCAGGATCTTTGCCAGGAAAACCCCAAGTGGAGTCACAGAGTCAAACATGACTGAAAAATTACAACTACCTATCAATTTCAATATAGCTTTTATTCCTTATTACTCTAAGATCGTGAGCAAAACATATTAAGTATAACAAAGAACTGGGTCAACATGGGACTTTGTTTCAAAATTGCAGAATAACCAGATGCAACTAGATACCATTTAGTAGTATAACAAATCTGATGAAAATCAATCAACTCCTTTGAAAGTTGAAGAAACAGTCAAGGCACCAAGTAACTATGCTGAGATAGCACTAATTTGCTAAAAAAAAAAAAACCAGTTAACCGTGCCTTTTAATAACAATAGTCTTGTAGTAGCGAACTTCTTCCAAATGCACTTTCACAAGCACTGTCTACCACTATCCTCCCATGAGGTAAATAGAATAGGTATCACATTTCTCATTTCACAAAGAAGCAAATGAGGCAAAGAAGTTGAGTGACTTCAGAAACACCACAAAGCTATTTTGTAGCAGAATTCATAACAATTCAGGCTGGACTTCAGCATTTTTTCCACTGGACCACACTGAAAAGAACTGAGAAAGTTGCCAACAATGGCCAGTTCTATGGCACTCAGGGTGTTGCAGAGTTAGTACTATTTTTATAGCACTTTTTCAACTTTACATTCATTTCAGTACTTTCCCAATGCTAGGATTCTACTCTGCTGTGAAGCCCACATCACTCAGTCTCACTAACACCCCCATTTCACCAAAAACTAGACTCCACTCCTGGCTACCCTTGGCCTATTTAACAGGTGAGCTGTTTGCTTTAAAGTAGCCAAAAAACAGACCACTATTTAACTTCTGCAGTCTCCTTGCCATGTCCGTGAAGGTACCCTTCATACCCCTTTTCCAAAGTCCCTCTGTGGTCAACCTCCAAATATAAGTCCTTGAGGGTAGGGGTTGTCTTGTTTACTTTTATAAGAAACAGTGCTTAATAAATATTGTAATGTCTTGTAAGATAAGGACGCAGTTCCTCACACATAACTTTGTCATTCATCTGTTAAATGTGCCATGTTTAATAGAAGAATCAAGGCATTTTTATAGCTAGAAGGGACTTTAGAAATAATTTAGTCCAACACTCATAAAAAAGAGAAACTTAAGCACAGTGAGGTTAGATGGTTAGTAGTAAAATTAGGACTAGAACCCAGGGATTTTAACTCAAATCTAGAAATGCTTTGTAAATTGTAAAGGGCTACGTCATTTTCTACAAATTTTCCAAACTTGCCTTCCTAGGCTACATCATAATTTCACACTGAAGTGTGAAACCAGTGAACCAGTATGTACTTCTATATAAACATAATACATTCTGTCCTGAAAATTCTTTGAATGAGAGGTTCAGAGTTATTAAAAATAAATTTGTTACCTAAACTTTTTTAGGTTAAATTAGCAAAACTGATATTTTATAATACAAATTTTCATAAAATAAGGGATGTCCATATTGGTGAGGATTTTTGTTTTTTTACAGTGGGAGGCTTGGCTTGGCTATGTTTCAGTCACAGACTGCCCCAATAATCTCAGAGATATTAAGTTGTACAGTGGGTGAACAGAGTGCCAGCCTTGAAGTCAGGAAGATGTGAGTTCAAATTCTATCTTAAATACTTACTAGCTACATGACCCTGAGCAAGTCATATAATCTTTCTACACAGCACTATACAAATGCAATATTATTTTTATTATTACTAATCTTTATGCATGCCACTGGTCACAATGAGGAGGCATGATGAAAGTATTCTATTTTAACCATATCTGTGGTGAACTCCAATGCAGATTAGCAATTTATCTACAACTTACATATGGTCTTAGAGTTTCCTGGGGGCACTAAGGGTGATATGAGCTCCTATTACATAGCTATTACATGTTAGGGGCACGGACTTGACCCCAAGTCTTCCTGAAAGCATATAAATAAGAAAATGCAAATCCTCCAGTAACGTAAAAGCAATTCAATTGTACAATCAAAGGTACAATGACCTGTATATATACCTTTAATTGTCTGGGCCTCACTTATTTAGAGTTAGTCCCAGTACAGGAAGATTACAGAACAATTCTTTGTAAACTCAGAAAGGTGATAACTCAATTATAGAATCTATAAAATGTAATGGGCCTTTGAGGTCATCTAGTCCAACCTTCCATCTATTGCAAGAATCCTCCAATATCACAGGCAAATCCAGTCTCTACTTGAATACCTCTAGTGACAGAGAACTGGCTAATGAGGCAACCCATTATATTTTTGGACTGCTCTGTAGTTCTTAGAAACTTCTTTCTTATAACAAGCTAAAATTATGCCTTATTGTAACTGCCACCAATGTGGGTTAGAGCAGATGGCTTCAGAGGGTCTTTTTAACTCTTCAGAATTTGCTGTTACTTCTGGCCTCTTGAAACTACTAAGAATGAGACTTGCCTTTAAAGTATTTGAAGACAGCTATCAGGTCCTCTCATAAGTCTTCTCTTCTCCAGGTTAAACATTACTAGCTTTTTATATGAGCGTTTTTTAGTTTGCCACTTCTTATATGCCATGGCTTTAAGACACCTTACTATTTTGGATAGTGAACTCTGGACAGAAAGAATCCCTTACCTGATTTTTTTAAAAAATGTTAGGAACACTAGAAAGAAGTATGGCAGAAATTACTTAAACTACCAACTTATACTATATTCCACAATACATTCTAAATGAATGTGACCTCAATATTACAGACATTACTATAAAAAAATTAGAAGAGAAATTGATCATCTACTGTTCACAGCTATGAGCAAGAAATATAATCTTAACTGAACATGGGATAGAGGAAATTACAGAAGATAAAATAGATAACTGATTATACATAAAACAGAAAAACTACTAACAACAAAATCAGTGTACTTAGAATAAGAAGGGAAGAATTTGAATTTTTTTTTTCCAAATGACTTTATTTCATCAAGTTCCATAATGTATCCCTTTAGCCACTGGCTTGGCATAGCATTAAAAAGTGCAAATTAACTTTGGAAGTATTGTTATTTTTATAATATTGGCATGGCCTAGACATAAGCATTAAATATTCTTCCAGCTACTTTAAGTTGTTCTCTATTTCTTTAAGGAGCACTTTCTAATTAAATCTACCGAATCTTTTTGCAGGTAGATCTTCAGATATTTTATACATTATGTAGTTATTTGGAATGGGATTTCCTTTTTTATTTTCATTCCTTAGGTTTTAGTTACTGCTAAATTACTGCTGAAAAAATTCTGTTGATTTTTGAGTTTATTTTGTAGCCTGCAACTTTGTTAGCGGCTCAATAAGGATTTTATTGATTCCATAGGAATTTCCAAGCATACTACCATTATCTCCAGAAAATCATAATTGCTTTTTTCTCCTCTTTACCTTTGACTAAAACATCCTTTCTCCTCATCTCTGTCTACTGGCTTCCCTGGTTTCCTTCAAGTCTCAACTGAAATCTCATCTTCTTGGGAAAAGAAGCCATTCCCAACACCTCTTTAATTCTAGTGCCTTAACCTCTCCTATTTATTGCTTATTTATCCTACACAGAGCTTTTTGCACATATTTGCTTGTGGTCTCCCCCATTAGATGGTCTTATGCCTTTTTATATCCCCAGCATTTAGCACAGTGTGCCTGGCAAATATTAGGAATTCAATAAATGTTGTACTGTCTGACTGAACAAACTTCAGCTTATCAATGTCCCACTTAAAATGTGAGGTTGATTACTTCAAGTCGTGGCCTTGTAAATGCAGAGTACACTTAAGACTATTACCATCTTTATTTTGGATTCAGTACTCTTATTTGTGCATAGTAAAAAGACCACTGGACTAGAATCAGCAGATCATGCTGTCATTTAGGTCTTGAACAAGTCAATTCATCTCTCTGGACCTCAAGTTTCCTTAATCCGTAGGAGAGAGTTAAACTACATTCTAAGATTTCCTACCACTCAAATAAACGCCAAAATTGCATAGTTTTTTTTTTTTATCCTAAGTTACATTATAAAGTTGTTTACAAAGTACTCACATTGAGTTTTCAGTTAACTAAAGTCTCTAAGACTGACAAATGAATTGCTTATCTTGTATTTGACCAGTAAGTTTTTATCATTTTCTTAAACCTAAGTACAGAACTATATTCCTGCTGTTATATATGGTTAATTCCAGTCCATCAGTGCAAATTTCACATCCATTTCTTTTTTTAATCTCAATGCTGTAATCATGCATAACTTTCTTACTATTTGTGCTATCTGCAAATCTGGTAAGTATGTCTTCTACATTTTCATCTAAATTATGGATAAAAATGTTGAACAGGACAGATCCATAAACAAGGAGGGTCCTTTGGCATATCAATCAATCAATAAATATTTATTAAGTGCCTACTTTAAGCCAGGCACTGGAGACACTCCCTGCCCAAAGAACTTTCAATATGATGGAGGAAAAAAACCTTGCCTACAAATTAACACAGAAGAATGAAAAAGTATTTATCAAATGCTTACTATCTTCAAAGCAGTGTGATAAACACTTAGGTGACAAACAGAAGTCTCTATTCTCAGAGGGCTCACATTCTCCTCAGAAAATCTACACATATAGCTTTCAACTGCAAGTCAGATGGAAGGTCCCATTGTCCTTTGGGTGTAGCAGTAAAATATCTTTTTAAATGTCATTTCTGATAATCATCTATTTCTGATGTTTAACCATTTGACAATGCAAGGATTTTGGTGACAAGTTTTTATTAGCTGCAAGTTCTGAAGAGGCAGGGGCTACAGCACCAGTAGAAGCAGTTGCCAGGCTGTATCTTCACAGAGGTTGCTTCAATGGATAACTATGGGAGCTGGACTGTTAGCAGGACTGGTCATCTAGAAGTGCTAGCATTCCATGGGCTCTGGGGTTTACCTGTCCAATAGTGACAGTTGGTGACGGTATTTGTAAGGAAAGTGATTTCTCTCCCCTCCCCCTTTCTAAAGTGGCTACTCACCTCACTGATGGTTGCAGGGCCCAGGCTGGAAAGTGGGAATGCTGCGCTCTTCCCAAGGTTCAAGGATCCTGGATTATTATCAGCACTAGGGTCTGAGTTTTGGTGGTGGTTGAAGAGGTGATGGTGGTTTGAACTGCCTGGCACATGCCGCCTTCTCTATTACCCTTAAGGTGAATTGCTGAATCAGCTAGGTTGGCTTGCATGTCCCATAGGAAGCTAATTGGTAGTTTGAAGAGACTTCTGGGCCTTTCCACATTAACGTTATTTCCCTGCAGTTGTTCAATAAGCTTTAAATCCAACTAATCCTACTACCATCCAATCCTTCTCCATCTTCCCTACAATGATATATCACTGAGGGGCTTTGTCCAATGCTTTGACAAAACCCAAATACATAATGAAAAGCAGTGCAATATAGTGGATAAAGTGCTAGACTTTGAGAGAGATCTGATTTTGAGGCCAGTTTCCAACTGGCGTCCAACAATACTTAATAGTTTTCTGAGTCAGTTTCCTCATCTGTAAAAATGAAGATAACAGTACTTCACAGCTGTTGCAAGGTTTAAATGACCCTATAAAACTTAAAATATATAAATTGCAGTCAATATAGAAATGATGATTATTTCTTTGGCATTTCCTTAATCTATTAACCTATTAACCCTTTAAGGAAAATTAAGGATAGTTTTGCATGATTTGTTATTAGCTGTTATTAGCAGATTCTTAATAAGCACTGCTTCCCTTTCTAAATGTTTACAAACAAAAGCCTCACATAGGGTACCAAGTCTTAGAAGGATTAACTTTAGTTTAGTGCGTTAAGTGCAGTCTGCAAAGTACTATAGTAGAAAGAGTACTCTGTTTATAGTCAGAGAACCTGGGCTTGAATTCTAGCCTGGTCACTTACTACTACCTGCGTGACAGTGGGAAAGTCACTTCAGCTCTCTGGGACATACAGGACACGGGTTTAAGTTGAATAAGATAGAACGATTATATTAAAAAAATTGAAGAGTAAGAAAGAAGAATGCAACGGAAGAAGGGGAAAGGGAGAGGTAGAATGGAGTAAATTATCTGACATAAAAGAGGTCTGAAAGAGATTTTACAATGGAGAAAATGGGAGAAAGGGGATGAGGGTGCAAAGCACGAAAATTACTGTCATTGGAATTGGCTCAGAGAGGAAATAATATACACACTTGGTTGGGTGTAGAAATCTATCTTACCATAGAGAAAAGTAGGAGGGGAAGGGATAAAAGGGGAAGGGGGTTAATAGAAGAAGGACAGCTTGGCGAAGGTAAAAGTCAGAAGCAAAACACTTTTGAGAATGAGCAGGGTGGGGAGAGACGGGGGACAGAGAGAGTGAGGGAGCAAGAGCGAGAGCGAGAGAGAGAGAGAGAGAGAGAGAGAGAGAATAAGAGTAGGATAAACTGAGGAAAAACAGGATAGAGGGAAATACATAGTAATCATTACTGTGGAAAAAGATCTTTACAGCAAGTTTCTGATAAAGACTTCATTTCTCAAATATGTAGAAAATTGAGTCAAATTTGTAAAAATAAGAGCCATTCCTCAACTGATAAATGGTCAAAGGATACAAACAAGTTTTCAGTCAAAGTAATCAAAGCTAGCTACAATCAATCATATGAAGAAATGCTCTAAATCACTATTGCACAGAGAAATGCCAATTAAAACAATGTGAGCTATCACCACACACCTATCAGATTGGCTAATACTACAGACAAGGAAAATGCTAAATGTTGATGGGGATATGGAAAAATTAAAACACTAATGAACTGTTTGTAAAGTTGTATACTGATTAGACCATTCTGTGGAGCAATTTGGAACTATGTCCAAAGAGCTATAAAATCATGCATACCCTTTGACCCAGCAATACCACTACCAGGTCTGTATCCCAAAGAGATAAAAAACAAAATACGTACAAAAATACTAACAGAAGATCTTTTAGTGACAGTTAAGAATTGGAAATCGAGGGGACATCCATCAATTGGAGAATGGCTGAACAAGCTGTTGTATATGATTGCGATGGAATACTATTGTGCTACAAGCAAGATGCTCTCAGATAAACCTGAAAAGACTAACGTGAATTGATACAAAGTGAAATGAGCAGAACCAGGAGAATATCATACATAGCAACAGCAATACTGTATGATGACCTACTGTGAATAACTTAGCTATGCTCAACAACACAATGATCCAAGAAAATTCTGAAGGACTTCTGATAAAAAATGCTATCCACCTCCAGAAAAAGAACTGGTAGAGTCTGAGTGCAGATAGCAGATACTTTTTGTGTACTTTACTTTTGGAGGGGGGTTTTTGTCTGTTTTCTTTCATAGCACAACTTACATGGAAATGAGTTTTACATGACTACACATGTATAACCTACGTCAGAACTGCTTGCCTTCTCAATGAAGGGCAGAGGAGGAAGGGAGAGAATATAGAACTCATAATTTTAAAACAAAACAATGTCAAAATTGTTTTCACATGTAACTAGGGAAAAAATAAAAGATTAAATTAAAGGGCGGAGACCAATGTACACCAAAATAAAGTCAAAATAGGGTCATGATTTAGGAATAAGGCAGATACTATAAGCAATTTGGAAGAGCAAGGAAGTTTACCTTTCAGATTTATAGGAAAGGAAAGAATTCATGACACAACAAGAGACAGAGAGCATTACAAAATGCAAAATGGATCCTTTTGATTATGTTAAATTGAAAAGTTTTTGTCTAAACAAAGCCAATGCAACAAAGATTAAGAGGAAAGCAGAAAATTGGGAGAAAATCTTTACAACCAGTGTCTCTGATAAAGGCCTCCTTTCTAAAATATACAGAGACCTGAGTCAAATTTATAGGAATACAAGTCATTCCCCAATTGAGAAATGGTCAAAGGATATGAACAGACAGTTTTCAAAGGAAGAAATTAAAGCTATCTACAGGCATATGAAAAATGTTCTAAATCACTGCTGATTAGAAAAATGCAAATCAAAACAACTCTTAGGTGCTGCATCTGTCCTATCAGACTGGCTAACATCACAAAAATAGGAAAATGCTGGAGAGGATGTGGGAAAATTGGAACACTGTTACATTGTTAATGGAGTTGTGAACTGATCCAGCCATTCTAGAGAACAATCTGGAACTATGCCCAAAGGGCTATGAAAATGTGCATACCCTTTCACCCAGCAACACCACTTCTAGGGCTGTATCACAAAGAGATCACAGAAGTGGGAAAGGGACTCATGTGTACAAAAAGCTCTTTTTGTGGTAGCAAAGAATTGGAAATCAAGGAGATGCCCATCAATTGGGGAATGGCTAAACAAGTTGTGGTATATGAATGTAATGGTTGTGCTATAAGAAATGGGGAAGATACAGACTTCTTAATAACGTGGAAAGACCTACTTGATCTGATGATGAGTGAGGAGAGCAGAACCAGGAGAACACTGTACACAACCACAGTCATACTGCTTCTGTGATGACTAACCTCTATAAACTTGGCTCTCCTCAACGATACAAGGTTCAAAGACAGCTCCAAAGGACTCATGATGGAGAGAGCTATCTACATCCAGAGAAAGAACTATGGAGTCTGAATGCAGATTGAGGCAAAATATTTGCTCTCTTCATTTTTCTCTTTTTTGGTTTTGTTTCTTCTTTCTCATGATTCATTCCATTGGTCATAATTCTTTTTTGCAACTTGACTATTATGTAAGCAAGTTTAATGCAAAGGTATATGTAAGAACATATATCTGATTCCATACTGTCTTCAGGGGAGGGGGGACGGGAGGGAAGGGCAGAAAATTTGGAACTCAAAAACTTGTGGAACTGAGTGCTGTAAACTAAAAATAATAAATCTAATTAAAATACAAGAAGATTAAATTAAAAAAGAAAATAATACATAATTGTTGAGAAGTAGAATGACTAGTGTCAAGCAGCTAGATGGTGCACTGGATAGAGTGCTGAGCCTGGAGTCAGGAAGAGTCTTCTTCCTAAATTTGAATCTGACCTGTGTGAACCTGGGCAAGTCATTAAACACTATTTGCTTCAGATTCCTCATCTCTAAAATATGCTAGAGAAGGAAATGGCAAACCACTCTAGTATCTAGGCCAAGAAAAACCCAAATGCGATCATGAAGAATCAGACACAACTGAAAAACCACTAAAAAGAATGGCTAGCTTATAGCCACTGAAGGGATGGAATAGCTCATTATATCAATAAGAGACCTATTATAGTTTCTTCTACTTACTATCGGTCAGTCAGTAAACATTTCTAAAGTGCCTACTGTGCACCAGCTATTGTGCCCAGCTCTGCAGATACAAAGAACAGCAAAAGACAGTCCCTGTTCTTAAGTAGCTCACAATCTAATGGTAAAGACAATATGTAAATCGTGTACAAACAAGATATATACAGGATAAATTGGAAATGATCAATGGAGAGAAGGCACTAGAATTTACCAAGATCAGGAAAAATTTCATTTCTGTTTTAAATATGTCAGAATGGAAAGAAGGAGAGACCCTAAGGCTGGATAAGTAGATAGCAGAATCATCAACGTAGTTGTTTGTCCATCATTCTGGAAGAGGACCATGGCATCAGGGAGGTCATGCCATGACATATGAATGAAGGGAACTTTAACTAAGGGAGGGCTGTGCAAATTCACCAACCTCACTTTCTTCTCTGGAGTCATCTGGGTCCAGTAGCAAGATATAGATCAGGAAAACTGGAGATGGCCTTGGATGCAGTGGGAGACCTTGCCCTTTTTAAGCTAAGGTCTTTAATAGGTCTCAGTTTGACTGAGGCAATGACCATTCAGTGATGATAACTAAATTCATGGGAGCTGATTAGATCAACAAATGAAACAGTATAGAGGGAGAAGAGAATTGGGCCCAGGAGAGAGACCTGTGGGACACCAATGATTAGATGGCATGACTCCAACAAAGGAGAGGAGAACCAGGACAGAACAATATCATGAAAAACTCCTGAGGTTGCAGGCTCTAAGGAAGGTCTCTTAAGCCCATAAAGACTGACTTCACACAAGCCATGACCTACTGTAGCTAACCTCATTAAATTTGTAGAGCTGAGAATCTTCTGCACAGTTCTCTAGCTGTTACCAGTTCAATAAGGAATAACAGTGTTATATACAAAAATGGTTCCACATTAGGAAAACAATAAAAACATAACTAATTATTGTATATATTTTAAAATCCAGAGCTAGATTATTATCTCAATACATGCAGAAAAAGCCCTTGACAAAGCACAACTTCTATTTATGCTAAAAACACAGTAAAGGAGCTTTTCTTAGCATCATAAAACTGTCTTATCTAAAAACCAAGCACAATTGAGAAATGAGAAAACACTAGAAGCTTTCCCAATAAATATAGGGGTAGTGCAAGGATTACTATTCTCTCCCACAATAATTTTGTATGTTGTGGAAATGTTAGTAATAGCACTAAGACAAGAAAAATGAAATTAAAGAGATAACTACAGATTCAGAGGAAAAAATCATCCCTATTTGCTGAAAATGTGACTATTTACTTAGAAAATCCTAAGGAATAAGAAACATACTGAGACAAAAGATTCAGGAAGCCATAGGATACAAGATAAACCTTAAAAATCAACAGCATTTCCATGTAATAGTAAAAAAAGTCCCAAAAGGCAATAAGAAGAAAGAGAGGTGTCACTCATATTAACCATAAAATGTCCAAGCTATATAAGGAATTGATACATAAAAGCATACAAAATATAACTTCATGCAGCCAAATACAAAGTACTGCATTAAGAAATAAAAAATAACTTAAATAGCTGGAGGAAAATCCAATCATTATCAATGGGCCTTATCAACATACTAAAAATGGAAATACTATAAAAGTTAATTTACACATTTAAGTGGTAAAAAAATCAAGTTATCATAGTTATACTTTACATGAACCAAAATAATAAAATTTATTAAAAAAAATAAAAGACCTGGAATTTCAAGAGGAATAATGAAAAATAATAACAAATAGGAAATAACACTTCAAGAATTAGTTTAAAAATAGAGGCGATGAATGAAAGAGACTAGACAAGGAAGAATCAGAAAAAATGGGACACAATGATCTAGTATTCAATAAACCAGGAAATAAAAATCAATTAGGAAAGAATCTAACAATTGATAAAAATTGTTGGAAGAACCATAAAGAAGTTAGTAACTATGAAGGAATTACTCAGACTTATAACTTAGCAGCATGACATAGAGCCAAATGCTGGGGGTACCAATAAAAAGGTCAAAAAAAAAAAAAAAGATTCTCTTTTCACAAAGCTTACATTCTGATGAGGTGACTGTGTAAAGGCTAGGTATAGCTAGGTATATATAAAATATATAACATCGAAAAAGAAAACATTTTAAAAATGGAAGGAAAGCAGCAACAGCTAGGGGACCAGGAAAGGTCGCCTACAGAAAGTAGTTTATGAGCACTCTTAAAGCTGGCCAGGGGAAGCTAGCAGGTAGAGGTGAAGAGGGAGAGCATTCCAGGAAGCAAATAAAATGGCACAGTTAGACTTCTGACCAAGATGGTAGCCTAAAGGGGATGTAGAGTGTCTAGTATTCACATATTTAATGTAGAAAAAACCCTGGAGTTCCTACCA
Organism: Phalanger gymnotis; assembly: GCA_028646595.1. Lineage (NCBI taxonomy): Eukaryota > Metazoa > Chordata > Mammalia > Diprotodontia > Phalangeridae > Phalanger > Phalanger gymnotis. The sequence goes on from CM053623.1 coordinate 173,016,487, forward strand.
GATAAGGTTATAAAACCTTAGGTAAATGACTTTTCCCATCCTGGAGCAGTAAAAGAGGTCAGCAAAAGTCTGAGTATGACAAGAACGGGAACTGTCAAGTAAAGGTAAATGGAAACAAAGAATGGCCAAGGACAAGTGTTATCCTGGAAGTTTCTGTACTCCAGAGGCAGGAATGGTGGAGGGTCCCCCGAGAAAGCTCCACTGTAGTGAGAAAGCTCCAAGGTGAGGGACCTGAAAGGTTCTGTAGAACAGAAACAGGCAGAGACAACTGGCATTGAAATTAAGAAGTCCCAGGCCGAAGGAGTCTGAGGCCCGAGGACCCTAAATTGAGATGTCGAAAGGGCCCTGACAATCCACCACTCTGAACCTCTGAACTGATTAAAGCAGTGTCTAACCATGTCTCCAGAAAACCTGTAATAAAAACATGTTATTCTGAAAGAGAAGTGATGGTTAGGTACAGAGACATACTTTCATTGACATGGCTGATATGTGGAATCATTTTGTTTATTTATGCTTACTTATTACAAGGACTGGGGTGCCGTTCCCCACCTTGAGAGAAAAAAGAGGTACGGGGGAAAGGGAAGAAGGGCTTAGCCATGGTAATGGCAATCATTAGGGTCATTGTAATTTTTTTCTAAATGTACAGAAGAGAACAGAAGGAAGTTCAGACAAGCAGGGCTATTCTGAAACACACACAAACACCATTTATTATACTGTTAAAGAAGTGTGAAATGGAGATTCATACTTTCATATAAAATTCTTTTTGTGTTCTGCTGGGTGCAAGGAAATTCCTTTTTGCTTTTTCTTTTGTTTTGCCATTTGAGTTCCGCGTTTTTTAAAAAAAGAGGTTTCAGATCAAAATAAAAATGACTTTTGAGTATTGCAATTCATTTTGCTTAATCTAGGCCCAAACACAAAATAGTTCTAAAAAAAGAAAAGTCATGACAAGATGTCAGCACTTCTGGCCTCTTACCTGGTTGTTTTAGTACTGACTGAAATAAATAAGGAGGGGCAGCTAGGTGGCGCAGTGTGTAGAGCACCAACCCTGGAGTCAGGAGGACGTGAGTTCAAACTGGCCTCAGACACTTGGCACACTTACTAGCTGTGTGACCTTGGGCAAGTCACTTAGCCCCAATTGCCCTGCCTTCCCCCCTCAAAAAAAAAAAGAAAAAAATAAATAAGGAGAAGAACACTCTATCACCAGGATGTTACTATCAAAGTTGGGAAACACCATGAGCTGTATGTGTGTGTGCGTGTGTGTGTGTGTAATGAA
>CM053623.1:173018259-173041809 GCA_028646595.1 Phalanger gymnotis
GAAGGGAAGATATCTAAAAGAAATAAAATCAAATTAAGGGATGAGAGAGGAATATATATGGGGGTAGATAGGGAGAGATAGAATGGGGTAAATTATCTCACATAAAAGTGACATGAAAAGGTAGTTATATAGGAGGAGAGGAGAGGGCAGGTGAGGGGGAATGGGTGAATCTTGCTCTCATCAGATTTGACCTGAGGAGAGAATACCATACATACTCAATTGGGTATCTTACCCCACAGGAAAGGAGGAGGAAGAAGATAAAAAAAAAGGGGGGGATGATAGAAAGGAGGGCAGATGGGAGTGGAGGTAATCAAAAATAAACACTTTCGAAAAGGGACAGGGTCAAGGGAGAAAATTGAATAAAGGGGGATGGGATAGGAAGGAGCAAAATATAGTTAGTCTTTCACAACATGAGTATTGTAGAAGGGTTATACATAATGATATGCATGTGGCCCATGTTGAATTGCTTGACTTCTTAGGGAGGGTGAGTGGGAAGGGAAGAGGGAAGAGAATTTGGAACTCAAAGTTTTAAAACAGATGTTCAAAAACAAAAGAAAAAATTTGCATGCAGCTAGAAAACAAGATACACAGGCAATGGGGTATAGAAATTTATCTTGCCCTAGAAGAAAGGAAGAGAAAAGAGGATGGGACGGAAGTGGGGTGACAGAAGGGAGGGCTGACTGGGGAACAGGGCAACCAGAATAAATGCCATCTTGGAGTGAGGGGGGAGGGTAGAAATGGGGAGAAAAGTTGTAATTCAAACTGTTGTGAAAATCAATGCTGAAAACTAAATATATTAAGTAAAAAAAAAATCCTCTTATTTTCCTAAATAAATTGAGACTATTGTAGGAAAAAAAAAGAAATTAATAGAATTCACCAGTTACTCTATTAGGACCAGGTTTTGTTTTTTTTTTTGTTTTGTTTTGTTTCTTTCATTTCCTTTTCAGAGATAACATTTGTAGGTCTTATGTTAAGTAGTGGTGGTAACTGTAAATATCTTTGCTTTACCTCTGATTTTATTGGAAAGGACTTATCTCCATATAACACTGGCATAGTTTTATGTAAATGTTATTTACCATGTGTATTTTGTCAAAAGCCTTTTCTGTCAATGTAGTGATATGATTTTTGTTCTTATTTTAATATAGGTAGTTATGTTTATAATTTTTCTGAATGCTTATAGTGTTTTAGATGTCTAATATTAAATTAACCCTTCATTCTTGGTATAAATCTAACATGGTCATAGTGTATAATATTTGTGATATGTTGTTGTAGACTCCTAATATTTTGTTTGTATTTTTTTTGTCAGTAATCGTTAGGGATATTGGGTTTATAATTTTACTTGTTTTGTCTCTTCCTGGTTTAGGTATAAAGATCATATTTTTACCAGAAGAAATTGGGTAGGATTGCTTTTGCTGTTTTTTTAAAGAATTTGTGCAGCATTAGGTTCAATTTTTTTTCGAATGGTTGATAGAATATACTTTTAGATTCATTTATTTCAGTGTTTTTTCTTCCTTTGAGAACTCTCCGTTATGGTTTATTCAATTATTTCTCTCTGAAATTGTGTTCTTTAAGTTTTCTATTTTTTGTTCTGTTAAGATGTTTCATATTTTTGTAAATATTCATCTACTTTATTTAAGTTCTTGGTTTTATTGGCATGTAGGTGGACAAAATAGTTTTTGATGCAGTCTTTTATTATTTGTTGTGAATTTTTTTAAATTGGCAATTTAGTTTTACATTTTTATTTAAAATAACTCATTGTTTATGTCTTTTATTTTATTTTGAATACTAACTCCTGGCTCTATTTATTTATTTGTTTGTTTGTTTTTGCTTTTAATTTCATTAATTTCTTGCTTTTTCAGATTTCTTTTTTGGCATTTAATTGGGATTTTAAATTTTTTTGGTATTCTGTTGTTGTTTTTTGAGTTGTATGCCCAACCCATTGATCTATACTTTGTCTTTTGTTGATTAAAGTTTAAAAAATATGTAATTTCTCCTAAGAATGTCTTTAGCTGCATCCCCCAAATTTTGATATTTTGTTCCACTCTTGTCATCATCTTTAATGAAGTTTTTGTTATTTGTTTCATTTTTTGACCCACCTATTCCTTAGTATTAATTTTTTTAGTCTCTTGTTGGTTTTTAATCAGTTTGTTGCATTGACAGTTTATTGAATACAATTTTAATCGCATTATTGTCAATAAGCAGCATATTTACTGTAAGTACTTTTTGGTTTTGTTTTCGAAATTTTTAATCTCTTAATACATGGTTAATTTCTGCAAAATTGTCATACTCAGCTGAGAAATACTTATGCTCTTTTCTATTCATATGTAGTAATCACCAAAGATCTATTGTAACCAACTTTTCTAAAATTCTGTTCAAGTCATTTACTTCTTGTTTATTTTTTAGTTCGATTTGTCTAGGTCTGAAAGCGGTATATTGATATTCACAACTACTCTTATTTAACCCTCTTTTTTTTGTTGTAAGTAACTCATTTAGTTCACATATTTAGATGTTGTTCCATTTGACACAGATGTTAAATAAATACTGAAATTAATTGCTTTTTTTATCTTTCAGCAAAATGTAGTTTCTTCATTTATATTTTTTAAATTAAGTTTATTTTTGCTATGCCATGTCTGAGGCCACAATTGTTCCTCCTATTTTTTTGTGTTAAGTTGTTGCATCGTATATTTTGCTCCGGTCCTTCACTTTAACTCTCTATGTTTTAAATATGTTTCTTTCAAAAAGCATGATGTTGGAATGTGCTTTTAATCCATTGAGAAGTTTTTAATTCAAACACTTCAAAAGTCTATATCATATAATTTTGCACAGCAGTTTAAAAAGCATTTTATGTGTCTATATACCTATTAACTGGAAGCATTGAAGAGATCCAGGAGAACATTATTTAGCATGATCAGAAACAAATTTAGGAATAGGAGTATCTTCCTCATGTTAAGAAGTAATGGTATGGATTTGATTTTAGATTTGCTCATGCAAATACAAGTATTTTCTAAAATACCTATCATGGCCAAAATATTAAATAGGACATGAAAAATTATGTTATCACTTATGTACTTGAGGAGTTATCTGTAGCATATTCTTCTAAATATCCAGAGTCATCTATGGCTCCACTCTCTCAGACCTGGCTTCTATTAAACAATGCTGGCATCCTTAAGGATTAACTACAATTATCCTAGAAAGGGCTGCTGAAACTCTTCTGCAAGCTTGCTTATGTGATAGAGTTATAACTCTACCTTCTTTATCCTGAGAGCTTCTATTCTCTGTGCCATATGAGCATAGTTAGAAAAGGCAAGACTTCCTGATTAATCTTTCAAGAGCTTCATTTACTTCTTTTATATCCGTGTTCCTTGATCCCATTGCCCCACCAACTATGTAGCAGACCCCTTTTCTCAAAATCCTATGGAAACCCAAATCCCCAGCAGTCTTCATCTGGAGCACATAGTCCACCCTACATCCTAGGCCACTATTCTCTCTCCTGCCCCTTGGGCCATTGGGATTGAGGGATACTGCATGCAGTTCTGTCTGTAACTGATTTATTGATTTGCTTCATGCTTATGAAAAAATGGTGGTATAAAGTAGTTAATAAATGCAAATACAAACACTAATAAGGTGTTGTCAAGAGTTCAGAAAAGGAAGAGGACTCTAGAATTGGAAAATTATCTAGCTCAACAACCTTCATTTTACAGAGGTGAGAAACAAAGACTATGGGGTGAAGTAGAATGTCCAGTGTCACTTAACTCTGAGCTGGAATTAGAACCTAGTTCTCTGGTTTCCTTTTCTATTTCTCACCATTCTACTATGTTTCCTCTAGGTCCCTTGGGCTGAGTTTTAGTCAGGGAGGATTTAATATAAGTTGAATTTGGCCCCAAGCCTTGAAAAATGAGGATGATTTGGACAGATGAAGAAGAGGGGAGGATTTTTCCAGGTGTAGTCAATATTTTCTAGTGTGTAGGGAAGGAGAGAGAGGGGGAAAACAAACATTTGTTAAGTGTTTACTATGTGACAGAGCTATTTGGGTAAGGAGACCAAAGGTTATAGTGATTGTAGACAGAATCAACTTGTAAATTTTCTATTTCTTAACTTTGAAGGGCCTGTGTCTTACTTCCAAAGATAGTACTTGTAATTGAGGTTAAACTGATTTGGTTTTCACTTTCCCCATTCAAAAGAGGTCTCTATTGTTAACAGGAAATGAACATTTCCTCCACGCTTCCCTGGTGTGGGGAAACAAGAGAAATAGAAAATTTTTTAAACTGCAAGTACAAAGAGAGGCTTGCCAACCCTTAAGAAAAACTCAGGATTTTGTAAAACTTTTTTCTATTATCCCAGACTGATAGCTTCAGGGGATCTCAGATAAGAGGGGTGAATTGTTTCAAGGATAAAGTACTATGCTGTATTGCTTTAGGAAGATCAGAGTCTGGATTCTTCATGCGGGAGGATTTCAGGGCTTTGCAAGTGGTTACCTGAGAGGGAAAAAAGCTGAGCGTTTTGTGTTCTTCCCCTTTCTAGGTTACTACCACCTAATGGAAAAAGCTTAAGTTGGAAGTCCTTTGGGAAGTGCCATCTCATCTGATTCCCTCCACTGCTCCTTCCTCTAAACACTCAGAGCACTTTGTGCCTAGCTCTGGAGCCCCAAAATCAGGCTGGAGGAAGATGGGGTCCAAAGTGAGGTAGCCATACAAATTGCTGAACTTTCCAAGCCAAGAATAAAGAGTTATAGCCCTGGGAAAGTATGTATCAGAGGCATAAATAATCACAGGCAGCCAAGGAAAAAGAAGAGAGGAGTCAAATTCTTAAAAGCTTGATTTACTTTGCTGTAGAAGAAGCTAGGTGTCCAATAAATGTGGCTTTTGCCTTTGGAGAAAGACTCACTATTTATACTCAAACATAAAGTGGGGTAGCTCAGGTCTGAAAATGGAAAAGATCATTGGAAATCTTTACATAGAAATGCACATACATCTATTTGTATTTCTGTACTTAAAGGGACAGCCATTACTTTCTTAATGGCAGAATACAGATTAATTCTGTAATTTAATTTATTCTGTACTATAATTTCTGTACTTAAGAACTTGATGCAAAAAAGAAGCATTTCATTTGAATATTCTAGCTAGTAAATTCTACCATATTTAGGTTCTCTAGGCTAGCCAAAATGGTGGCTTGAGTCCCATAGAATCCCTAGAACTCCCTGGAAAATCTGAATTAACTCTGATGCATCTGAATGTATACGCTTTATACATTTTCAAATTTAGTATGCAAAGATTATGAGAATAGATTATTATCTCACAATTTCTTGCAGGCCTTATGTGAGGGAATGCAACAGATTGCATCAAAATCAATATAGCAAATTCTCATTTCTCCAGAATTTAAACAACTGGAAATCTCAAATAACAAGAATGTATGTCCTTATACCTCTTATTATATAGTGGAGTAAGGAACACAACTTAGGCCAAATACTTGAGTTGCGATCTAGAAGTTATGCCTTTAGCTGGGTTGGAAAAGAGAAAGAACTCAGGCAAGATCTGTAGTGGAACCAGAGCTAGTATATGAATATCAAGTTGGTCTCAATTTTTGTGAGTTTGGCAATGCAGGCTGTTGGACAAACATGAGAACCAAAGACTGGCTAAAGTTCTTGGGAACTAGTGGTGGTATGGAGCATGTTCACATTCCCCTCTATATCCCTTTTTGTGTAGACACAAAGTACCTCAGATGGGGGATCTGAGTGATAAGGACATGTAAACTTTGCCATTTTTCTGGATATGAGGTGAAACCTCAAAATTGTTTTGATTTTCATTTTCTTATTATTTGTAATTTTGTGTATCTTTATAATGCACACTTTACAGAGCTTAACAAAATAATAACAATTCATTTGGAGAACCAAAAGGTCTGGAATATTAAGGGAAATAATAATTTTTTTAAAAAAAGTAGGAATGGTGGGGAAATAGCATTTCTAGACCTCAAATTATATGAAGCAGTAATAAAGCTATTGGTAATGAATGTAAGAAAGAGAAAAGTAGATAAACAAAACATTGAAAAAAGAAAAAATAAACCTGCAAATATAAATTAACGAGGAAAGAACTCTTCTATTTGACAAAAATGACTTGGAAAACTAGAGAGTGGTCTGATATAAGTTAGGTTTAGATTAACATCTTACACTTTATACCATACTAAACTCAAACATGGTAAATGACCTGAATGTTAAAGATTATACTGCTAAAAAGAAATGAGATGAGAAAAGTATCAGGTAGATCAAGTGCCTTTCATAGTCATAGAGCTAGGGGGGTACATTTTTTAAAAATTAAAATTTTTTTCAATTATCTTATTTTTCCCCCATTGGAAACCAAATCCATGTGATAAATGTGCAAGACCAAAACAAATTATCATATTGACCCTGTTAAAAAAAAATGCATGTCTCGTTTTACATATTTTAGCTGTCACCTTTCTTTTGGAAATTGGATAGTATTCTTGGTCATTAGTACTCTAGGTCAGTCATTGTGTTAATCAGAGTCTTGATTCTTTCAGTGTTATTTTTAAATATGTTACAGAATGAATTATTTTTTTTTGCTCATTTTACTTTGTATCAATTCATATGTGTCTTCCCAGTTTTCACAGAAGTATTCTATTCCATTCATTTTTTATAGCTTATTTTAAAAATGCAATTTATTTCTTTCCAGTTAGTGAAAATTTGCCTTTTCTTTTACCTCATCTCTCCCACTCCATTGAGAAAAACATGAAACAGACAAGAAATAAGAAAAGCCTGTTAAAAGCATATATAGTCAAGCAAAACATTCCCACATTGGCCATATCTGGCCTCCCCTTCCATCTCCCATGTGTTTATGTCTATGTCTTTATCTATATATTTCGATCTGTCATGTAAATGAACCTGCATTATGAGCCCCTCACCTCTCCATCAAGAAGTGGGTAGCATGTTTCATCATGAGCCCTTAGGAGTCATAGATTAGTCTTTGGGTTGATCAGAGTTCTTTTTTTTCCCCTTCCCCTCTTCTTGATCCCTCACTCAGAGGCAATAACAAGTTCTTTTCCTTTTTTTTTTTTTAGGTTTTCTTCTTGATTCACTATTCTTAGTTATGATTTGTTTTATTTAGATTGTACTCTGTCTTAATCTAACCTGTTTTTTATCATTTTAATTCCCTTCATCCTTTTTCTTCCTGTTTCCTTTTTGAGTGAAATATATTTCTATAATTCTTTGTGATCTTGCCTCCTTTGACTAATTCAAATGAGAGAGGGGTTCAAGTGTCTTTCACTCCCTTCACCCCTCCTTCTTCGCTTGTATAGATAGATTTCTATTTGTGTACTTTGAGATAATGTGAGTTTTTTCCATCTTTCCTTTTTCTTTTCTCCCCTAGTATATGCTTCCCTTTCTGTTCTTCATTAATAGGATCAAAACAAAACCACTAATTTGAGCTCTCTGACCTCTGATGATGATATGGTTCTAAGGGGACAAATTTATTACCTCCCCATTTTAGAATATAAGCAATTATGATTTCTTGTTCATATTTATCTTTTTAAATATTTCTCTTTACTCTTGTGTTTATAATTCAAAATTTCTACATAGTTCTGACCTTTTCATCAGAAATGCTTGGAAATTCTGTATTTTATAGAAGAATTCTGTGTAGTTTTGCTGGCTAAGTTATTCTTGATTTTAAACCATTATCACTTGCCTTCAGGGATATTATATTACAAGCTACTCCTGTGGAGTAGTGGCTGCTAAATCTTGTGTGACCCTCCTGTAGCACCTCTTTACTTGAATTCTTTTGGGCTGCTTGCAGTATTTTTTCTTTGATCCAGATTTTGGCTATGTTCTTGGGAGTTTTCATTTTGGGATTTCTTTCAAGAAATAAACTGGTTTATTTCTACTTTTCCCTCTAGTTATAAGAGATTTGGGCAGTTTTAAGATTTCTAGAAATATGATATCCAGGCTCCTTTTTTGGCCATGCCTTTCAGGTAGTTCAGTGATTTAAAAATTATATCTCTTTAGTCTGTTTTCCAGGTTATTTGTTTTTTACTATGAGATTTTTTACCTTCTTTCCCTGGTTTTTTTCCCAGCCTTTTGACTTTGTTTTAGTATTTCTTGTTATCTTATAGGATCATTGTCTTTTATTTGGTCCATTTTAATTTTCAAGACATTTGTTTATTGGGCAAGGTTTCTTCCATAAATCTCATCTTTTCAGTTTTTACAATTAGCGCTCTCATTTCATTTATAAAATAATTTTTAAACTTTGCTTCATCTCTTCTAGAAATTCTAGTTGTATTTTTTCCCAAGTTGTGTTTTTCTCTGAGGCTTTGCTTATAGATGTTTTGGAATAATTTTCTTCTTCCAAGTTTTTGTTTGTGGTCTTTGTCACCACAGTGGGGGTTGTTTTTGTTTTTTTATGTTTTTGTTTGCCCATTTTTCCTGCTTGCTTTTTGACTTTGAATTTTATGTTAGGACTGGGCTCTTTATACTTCCGAGAGAGGAGCATTTGGGCTGATTTTGTGTCCTCTAGGGTCCTGCTGCTGCTTTTTTGGGATATTGAGTATTGTATTATTTCAGGATCTGAGGGGAAGCTTTAAACTTTCAGTTCTCCCCAGTTTTTCTGATCTAGGACATTCTGATCTCTTTCCTGCTGGAAAGACTGTTCGTGACCAGGGTTTGGGTCAGAACAACACCACTGTAAGCTTGCCTGGTTAGAATTCTGGTAGACTGCTACTGTTCTCAGCCACTATATACCAACTGGACTGATTGCTGGGTTAAAGTTACAGAATTGCAGGCTTCTCTTTGGTCTGGAATTCTAGCTCTGGTTGTCCTCTGCAGGTTTAGTTGGAACTGAGACTCTCCTCCTAGGGTCAGAGCCTCATACCTGTTTGTTGCTTCTGAACTTGCTCTTTGCTCTGTATACAGTCTAGGATCTGGGACTTCTCACTCTGGAATGCCACCCTTAGACATAAATCTCTTCCTCAGTCTTCCCTCCCCTTCCTCAACTCCCTTTTGCCTAACTTTTGACTAGTTTGAGAATTATAGTTCATTATTGGCTTATCCGATCTTATCTTATCCATATTCTTATCCATCTAAGTGTTTTTTCAGAATCTTCCCTCATTTCTTCCTTCTGACTTCTTACTTTTGTTAGTTTTCTTTTTGCTATACCTTTCTCAGAAATGTTTTTCTTGAGTTCTTTTCTTTGCCACTTTTAACCCCTGCCCTTCTCATCATTGTTGTCCTTCCCACTGGCAGTTCCATTTCATACGTAGGTACATGTTCTTGCTTCTTCTTTCTCCCTTTTGGGTGCCAGCCACCTCTAGGAGCTCATCCATCCCTTCTCTGGGCCGGGATTTTGTCCAATGCTCTCAGAAAAGATAGCCCCCCAGTGCACCAACTCTCCAGATTAACCCATCTTGAGGTCCATATCTCCCATCCTAGGTGTAGACCTCTTTCACTATAGAAATGCTTTTCAGTAGGAACTCCTCTTCTGTATTGGTTTGAGACTCTCCTCCTTTTCTGCACCTTTCTTAGCCCTATTTAGACCAGGCCTAACCTGGGCTGTTGCAGCAGTTCACACTAACAGACTATGAAATGCAATAAAAACAACTTTACTGATAAATTAAAAGTATATAATTTCTAAAAAATAAAAAGATGTTAACTCAGATGAATAACACTTTTTGGTAACATAACTCAGGAGTACATTCTCCACATTTCGAGAACTGCCTTTTGCCTCCTTTGCTTAAATGTCAGAGAGTGAATTGGCCCTCTCATTTCAAAAGCTTGTCTTATGCTTTTAATTCCATTCATCCCATTCTCCAGCAACTCCATCCATCTTTCATTTAATCTGTTTCTCAGACTCTTTTATTGATTCTTTATCTTCTGTCTAAAGCCATGTCCAGGTCTCCCCATTCTTAAAAACACTTTTTTTGATCATGACAATCTCTCAAGGTATTATCTGTCCTCTTGCTTTCTTCTGTTTTACTGCCAAACTCCTAGAACAAGTCTTTTATATTTCTTGCATGTATTGCTTCACTACCTAGTCAGTTCTCAACCCTTTGCAGCCTGGCTAGTCTGCTTCTTTGGATGGTACAGCCACTCTTCTTCTCACTTATATTCACAGGTTTGGAGTCATCCTTAGCTCTTATTTCTCTCTTACCACATATAGCCATTCACTTACCCAGTCTTGTCAGTTGCTCTCATACAATATCCCTTTCATCTGTTATCCTGTCTCCATTCACTTGGCTACTACCCTTAGTTCAGGCCTTCATCATCTCTTGCCTAGACTATTGCAATAGCCTCCTTTATCCTTTATGCAGTTGCTAGTAGTATTCTAAAGCACACGTCTGACCACATCACTCCCCTGCTCAAGAAGCTCCAGTGGTTGGGTCCCTGTTGCTTCTAGGATCTGATCTTTACTAGCTGTGTAAGTCAAGTCACTTAAACTTCCCAAGGCTTCAGTGTTGTCATCCCCCACAAGATGTGAGGCAGTTGGACTAATTGGTCCTCGAGGTCCCTTTTAGCTTTAGATCTATGATCCTATGAAACATTCCTCAGTTTGGTTTAAAAATATATATATATATATATTTTTTTTTTCTTTTAATCAGCTAAGATCTGCCTTCTCACACTGTTACCTAATCTCCCAACCTTCCAATTGAGAATACAAGAAAAGCAAAATCTACTACCATATATAGTCAGTTAAAACAAATTACCACATTGGCTTTGTCCTAAAAAAAAAAAAACTGGCTCATTCTATATTCTGAGTTTTTCACCTATCTCTAGGAGGTAGATAGCATGTTTCATCATTAGTTCTCTGGAATACTGGTTAGTTATTAGGCTGATTAAGAGTTCAGTACACTGTATTATCCATCATATTTATATACCATATCTTGTACATCTAAGATTTTCATTCTTAGCCACCTCAAAAACACCTATAAATATTTTTGTACATCCTTAGAATTTGTTTGCTTAGAACTAATCTCTCCTTTAATCTACTCATCCTCTTAATTTCTCCTCTCTGTCATACCCTTTCCTTCTTATTTCACCGTTGAATGAATTATATTTCTGTACTCAGCTACGTGTGCATGTATTTTTCCTCCTTTTGACCAGTTTAAGTGAGAATGAAGTTCAAGTATCAAATTCCCTCCACCTTCTTTGTATGGATGTATACTTATGTACCCTGAATCTGTGAGGTAGTTTTGCCTAACATTTTTTCCTTCCTCTTCCCTTTTCACCCTTCCCACTCTGCCTCTCTCCTCCCCCCACCAAGTGTATTTTTATCCCTGTTTCTTTCCATTCTTAAGAGCATCAAGATATAACAGAACCACTCTCAGACCTTTCCTAATTTAGACACTCTGTATGAATCCTGAGGATGATAGGGATTGGAGGGGACACTTGTGTTATTTTCCCATATTTGAATGTAAACAATTTACCCTTGTTGAGTCCTTTATCATTGTTCATTCACGTTTACCTTTTTGTTTTTCTTTTCACTCTTGTGATAGCACTTCATATTTTCTCCACAGCTTTGATCTTTTCATTAGAGATGCTGGAAGCCCTTTATTTTTTTTTTTTTAAGAAAGTCCATTCTCCCTCCCTCCCTCCCCCATAGCATTATACTCAGTTTTTCTGGATAAGTTTTTCTTAGCTGTAAGACCATATATCCTTTGCCTTTTGGAATATAATATTTTAAGTTCTCTGTTACTCTTTAGTGATGTCTGCTAAATCGTGTGTGATCTTGACTGTGGCTCCTTAGTACTTTAATTCTTTATTTCTAGCTGCTTGCAGTATTTTTTACCTTGACCTGGAAGCCCTGTATTTTGGCTCTGATATTCTGGAAGTTTTCATTTTGGGGTTTCTTTCAAAAGGTTACTGGTGAATTCTTTCTTTTTCCACTTTGCCCTCTGGTTCTAAAAGATGTGGATAGTTTTCTTTTAAGAAGGGTCTTTAATTTTTTTTTTTTTGGTCATGGTTTTTAGGTAATCTAATGATTCTTTAATTTTTCTCTCCTTGATCTGTTTTCTAGATCTTTTTTTGGTGTGGTGGTGGGGGGGCATAAGATAACTTGCATTTTCTTCAATTTTTTTCAGTGTTTTGATTTTATTCTAAGATTTCTTGTTGCCTCATGGAATCATTGTCTTCTATTTGGTCCATTAAATTTTCAGGGTGTTTATTGCTTGGGCAAGATTCTGTACTTTTTGTGCCAAGCTGTTAATTCCCTTTCTAATTCTTTCTTTCATAGATCTTATTTCTTTTACAGTTTTTTTTTACCTTAAGCACTCTCATTCCATTTATAGAAACATTTTAAACTTTTTTTTAAACTCTTGCTTCATCTCTTCCACTAAATCTAGTTGAATTTTTGTCCAAGCTATGCTTTTCTCTGAGACAGTTCTTATAGATATTTTGGAGTCATTCTGTAATTTTGCATTTGTATCTTGAGTGTCCTCAATATGGTAAAACTCATCATAGGGCTCTTGTTTTTGTTTGCTCTTTCTTCCATCATCTTTCCTGACTAGGTTCTGCAGCACTTCTGGAGGTAAGGCCTGGGCTGCTCATTCTACTGCTTTCTTGGCATATCTAGTGTTATTTCAGATCTCTGAGATACTCTGGGCACCTGGAAGCCTTTGATACCCTCAAGCTCCCAAAGTAGTTTTAGACAGGGTAAAGTTTGTTAAGTCTAGTCCCACCCCCCCACCCTGCCTCACCCCTGTCACCCCAGACTTGCAGAGTCTGAGCTCTGCAAATTGCTGACATGTGTTTGGATATGTGCAAGAGTGGACTGCTACTGGATTCAGCCTCTGTAATCTAACTGGTAAGTTCTGTTGCTTCAGTGGCAGTATGTTTTCCTTTGGTTTTGAATTCATGCCTTGGTTATTCTTTTGCAGCCTGGGCTAGATACTGTGTGGGAGACCCTACTCTGGGCTTGGGGTCTGAGCCATACCACTTTCACTTCCTTTCTATCAAGGATCACCACTCATTCTGCCCTGGATATATGGACCAGAACTGGGGTCTTTGGTGACAGAGTTGCCAGTTGGCATCTATTTCATTGCGGTGACCCAGTATAGGTCTGATGACACCCTATATGAGTCTGGGACTTCTTTCCCTGATACACAATCTCTTCCTGGGTTTTGGAGTGTTCATTTTCTTGTTCCTGTGTGGACCCTATCCCTTATGTTGGCTGACTTCTCTGCCTTTCTCCCTTTGCCTAGTTCTTCTAGACAAATGACTTACTTTGATTTTTTTTTCTGGATTTTCCCATCAAAATTCAGTCTGGTACATTTTCTAGAACTCTTTGGAGGGGTTTATAGAGGGGAGTTCACTGAACTGCTTCCTTCTACTGTCTGCTATCTTGGCTCCACCCTCCCCCCCCCCAGCCTCTTAAATTGTCCTTTTGCTTTCATTATCTTAGAATACTATCTAGCCTTTATATAGCTGTCAGAATAATCAACTAAAGGGGATTGGACTGTAAGACCTCTTAGGTTTCTTTCAGCTCTAAAATTCATGATCCCATGTATCTTTCTTGTTCTTTACAATCTGGCTTAGAACTAGATTGCTAATCTTCTTCCACAATATTCTCCACTTAGTTTATAGTTTATGTTCTAGTCATACTAGATTCATTCATTGTATCTTCCCTTCTCCTGCCTCAGTCATGACATTACATAGACTCCTCTCCTCTTTCCTGACCAACTATGCTTAGAATGGAGAACTGCACATTCACAATGATGAAAAGCTTTTCTAACTTCTCAGCTTAATAGCCATATTTTCCATGAAGCCTTCCCTAATCTTCTTTACTTAAAGGAAACTTTCCTCAGATTTTCCTAGTTTGTCAGGATCTCTTCATTGTCTCCTGTCACATTCTGTCTTATAATTGTGTACTGGACATTTCCATTTCCCACCTTGATGCCTTCATAAAAGCCATTCTCCCGTGAATGAAGGTACTTTACCTTTGATTCTCAGAAATGTGATTTTCTTTTTTGGCTCAGCTCAGATATCACCTTCCTCACTAAAACTACCTTGGTCTTTCCATTTGTTAGTATGCTCTCCATTCTCAAAATATCTTGTATTTACTTAACTGTGCGTGTACTTAACTGTGAATGTAGGAGAATATATACTTATTGAGGGGTAGGGACCATTAGGCGGTGCAGTACCCTGGATTTGAAGTCAGGAAGACTTGTTAACATCTGGGCTCAGATACTTATTGGTTATGTGAGTAGGCAAGTCTTGACTTCTATTTGCCTCAATTTCCATTTCTGCACATAAGGGATAATAATAGTACCTACCTCACATGGTTGTTGCGAGGTGCAAATGAGGTACTAAAGCATGTTGTAAACCTTTAAAGTGCCTGTATAAATGCTAGCTATTTAATGTTTTAATCTTTGCATCCTCAACACTTAGCAGAATGCCTTGCCACATACTTTGTAAGGTGCTTTAAGTTTGTTGAATTGAATCAAATGTTGAATGTATTGTGTTCTCCCTTAGACTCTAATAAATTAGATTGTAGCATTACAGTCTGTAGCAGATTAGTTATTTTCCATAATTTTGTCCCTAGCATCTAGTACAATGCCATATATACATAGCAAGCATTTAATAAATCCTTGTTGACTTGAATTGAGGCCTTACTCATTTTTGAATTGAGGCCTTACTCATTTTTGCATTTCCTTCAGCCAAATCTATCTTCAACCAAATTATCTGTTTAACTATACCAAATAGAATAGAGGCTCAGAGGGCATCTATTCCAACCATACCTGAACAAGTCTATCTAAAATTTACCTGAAATGGTTCAGTATTGCCAAGAGCTCTGTATTTGCAGTGAAAGACCTATGTTTAAATTCTGATTTTTCTCATTACTTGTGACCTTGGGCAAGTCACTTAGCTTACAGAGGCAGCTGGTAGTACACTGTATAGAGCCCTGGGCCTGGAGTCAGGAAGACTTGAGATAAAATCTGACCTGAGACACTAGTTGTGACCCTAGGGGAGTCACTTAACTTCTGCCCTGCCTCGCTTTCCTCAGCTATAAACTGGGGATAACACCACCTACCTTGCAGAGTTGTTATGAGGATCAGATGAGATAATATTTGTGATTAGCCCAGAACCTGGTATACAGTAGACACTTAAAAGATCTTCCTTCCTTCCTTCCTTCCTTCCTTCCTTCCTTCCTTCCTTCCTCCCTCCCTCCCTCCCTCCCTTCCTTCCTTCTTCCCTCTCTTTCTTTCTTTCTTTTTCTTTCTTTCTTTCTTTCTTTCTTTCTTTCTTTCTTTCTTTCTTTCTTTCTTTCTTTCTTTCTTTCTTCCTTCCTTCCTTCCTTCCTTCCTTCCTTCCTTCCTTCCTTTCTTTCTTTCTTTCTTTCTTTCTATTCTCTCTCTCTCCCCCCTTCCCCCCCCCCCTCAGCTCTGAGGGTTTATTTCTTATCCTGCACATTGACAAAGATGACAAAAGAGGCAGTAATCACTGTTGGGAGGGGTTGTGGGGAGGCGGGCACACTCTAGTACACTGTTGGTGGAGTTCTGAATCAGGATAACCATTTCTGAGAGCAGTATGGAATCATGCAAATAAGAGGATTAAAATGGCCCTGCCCTTTGGCCCACAGATTCTACTACTAGGCATATACACCCCAAAAAAAGTCATTTATAAGAGAAAAGTTGTATACACCACTGTATGCACCAATATATTTGTAGCAGCAGTTTGTGATAAAAAGAATTGGAGATGAAAGTAGTTGTTCAGACCTTTGCCTTAGGAAGATCACTTTGATAACTGGATAGTGGATGGATTGGAATGGGGACAGAGACTAGTGGCAGAGAGATCAACCAACAGGCTATTGTAGAGGTCCAGCTGTGAGGAAGTGAAGGCGTGCACCAGGGTAGTGGAAGTGTCAGAGGAGAAAAGCAAGCAGATGCAAGAAATGTTAAAAAGGTAAAATTGACAGACTTTATTAACTGATTGGATGATGGGGAATGAGAGAGTGAGGAATTTAGGATGACAGGTTGCAGGACTGAGTGATAAGCGTAATAAGGAAGTTAGGAAGAGGGAAGAAGGTTTGGGAAGGAAGACACATGAGTTTTGCAGATGTTGAATTTCAGATGTCTACAGGATATCTACTTCAAGATGTCCAATAGATAGTTGGAGATGAGGGACTGGAGGACACCCCCCCCCCCCCATCCCATTAGGGCTTGACAAGATTTGGGAATCATCATAGAGATGATAATTGAGTCTATGGGAATAGACGAGATCACCAAGTGAAATAGTATAAAGGGAGAAGAGAATAGGGCCAGGGATAGACACCTATGGGACTCCTACAATTAGGTCTCCAGGAAGGAGACTGAGAAGTGGTCTGTGATAGGTAGGAGGAGAACCAGGTAAAAGTGTTATCTTGAAAACCTAAAGAGATGAGATTATCTAGAAGAGAGTGACTGAAGTTGCCAAAGCCTTCACAGAGATCAAGAAGAATGATGAGAAGAAGCTATTCAATATGGCAAGTAAGATGTCTTTAGTACCTTTGGAGAGTGCAGTTTTAGTTGAATGATGAGGTAAGAAGCTATACTGTAGGAAGTAACAAGACAGTGAGAAGAAATGAAGAGGAGGCATTTATTTTAGATGGCCTTCTCAAGGAATTTTACCACAAAAGGGGGGAAAGATATGGGACTCCCAGAGATGGATGTATCAAATGATGGTTTTTGAAGGAAGCGGGGGGCATGAGCATGTCTAGGCAGTAGGAAATGATCCAGTAAACAGAGAAAGATTGAAGTGAGAGAGTAAGGAAGAAGTAGAATTGTGTATGTACAGGGGTTTGCCTTGGGAAAGAGAATGGTCACTTTGCTATGTGAGACAGAAGTGAAGGAGGGGAGATAGTTTGGCGGAATGCATCAGGATGATGGGAAATGAGCAGGAGAGAAGAAGGAGCTCTTGGTAAATTACCTCACATTTCTTTCAGTAAAATATTTGGCAAGATTTTCAGCTAAGATGAGGAAGAGGGAGCCATGAGAAATTTAAGGTAGGATGAAAAGGGTTGGAAGAGTCGCTGTCAGGTTAGTTAATTAAGGAAGTATAAAAAAACCTGGGCTGCTAGGTGGCACAATGAGTATAGGGCCTGGAGTCAGAAAGACTTGAATTCAGATACTAGCTTGGTGACCCTTGGGCAAGTCACTTAGCCCTGTTTGCCTCAGTTTCCTCATTGTAAAATGACCTGGAGAAGGAAAAGGTAAACCACTCCAACATTTTTGCGAAGAAAACTCTGAATGGGGTCATGAAGAATTGGACACAACTAAACAACAACAACAACAACAAATCCAGCTTGCATTAGTGAAGGTCCAGTTGAGGTTATGTAACAAAAATTTGTAGTGGACCCATTCAACGTGGTTTCATGATTTTTCCCACTGTTGTTGAGCGGCATTTGTGTGTAATCAGAGGCAAAGGATGTTGGGAATGATGCAAGACTGAGGCTTAGACAGGCACAGCCAGCAATACAGTAAGGGGGCAAAGGACTCAAAAGAAGAAGAAAGTGTAGAGTTGCATGAGATCACCAAGAGGTCCAAATGGAGAAGAGAGGAGAGTATAACTAGTGTAGGGATGATGGACTGGTAAAGAACTAAGGGGTCAAAGGATTGGAGGTCACAATGTGGATGAAGAACAGTTTGGTATCAGGAAGCAGAGGGAGAAGTTGAAAACCAATGTGTTATAATGAGATAGGGGAATTATATATAAACTGATAAAAGCAGAAGAGAAAAAGGAACTAGTAATCTAAACCCCCAAGGGAAAGAGGTAACAAAAGAGGAGCAGCTGAGGGGGGAGGGGAAGAGAGAATCAGTGGCAACAGAGAGACCTTACAAAAAAGAATAAATTTATTGTAGGAACTTACTCTGTTTGTAGCAGAAGAGGGGAAAAAAATGACGTGACTACCCTCACCCCCTGAAATAGAGGTAGATGGAGAAAAACAAAACAAAACCAACTCTTAAAATTTTAAATATGAATGGATTCATATTTCCAATAAATAAATAAATAATTTCAATAAAACAAAAAAGTTACAGATTGGATTAGAAAACAAAACCCTACAGTCCATTGCTTACGAAAAAATAGCTGTAGTAAACATAGACATGTAGTAAAACTGAGGGAATAGAAAGATTTTTTTACTATGCATTAATTGAATCTAAAAGAGGAGGAACTGAAGTCATGTGATATAACAAAGGCAGAATAAGCATTCAAAAAATTAAAAGAGATAAACAAGAAAACCATAGTATGCTGAAAGAAACCATAGTCAACAGGCCAATATCTGTAATAAACTTATATTTCAAATGTCTTAGCACCGTAATTCATCAAGGAAACTATCTTGGCTACAAAAAGACATATATAGTAGCACATCAGTGAAAGGAGATTTCAGTGTCCCTCTCTCAGTTTTGGATGTATAACAAAAATATAAACAAAAGGGAAAATAAAAAACTGAACAAATTGCTGGAAAAAAAACTAGAATTAAAAGAGTTACGGGAGCTACTAAATGGTCCAGTCAAAAGAATATACATATTTGACAGCATCACATGTCACTCTTAAAAAATTGGCCATATACCATAAAAACAGTAATAGGTTTAGGGACCACAAACAAAAGATACTTAATATCTTAATGATAAAATCCTAAATAATGAGTGGGTCAAAGAACAAATCATAGAAATAATTTGTCTAAATGATAATTATGAATCTACATATCAGAATTACTGGGATGCAACTAAAGTGGTCCTCTGGGGGAAAATCATATCCTTGCTAACATACATTAACAAAATAGAAAAAGTAAGGATTAATGAACTGAATGTGTATTTTAAATGATTAGAAACCTCCTGCCTTCTCACCTCAAATGCTAAAATAAATACAAAAGAGGAGATATTAAAAATTAGAGGGGAAATGGTCAAATTGGGAATAAAAAACCCGTAGAAATGATAAAACAAAGCTAGTCTTTGAAAAGACTAATCAAATTGATAAGCCTTTAACTAATATGATTAAGAAGAAGAGAGGAGAAAATCAAATCAGTAAAAAAGCAAATGAGCAAGATGAAATCACAGAAAAAAACCAGAAGAAATAGAAATAATCAGTATATGCTATGTATAGTGAATATACTAGCAAAACTGAGTACACAAAAGAAATAGAGGAATACCTTCAAAAATATAAGAAAACCCAAACTATCAGAAGATGAAATAGAGATATTAACCCATTTGCAGAGAAGTTAATAGATTTAGATGCTAAGAACTATTAAAAAGAACAAAAAGACTACCTCCTGGTCCTGATAGATTCACTGGAGAATCATACCAAACTTTTAAAGAACAGGTAATAGTATATATAATATATAATATAATAGTATTTAGAACTCATATTTCACAAATTATTCCGAAAAATTGAAAAAGGGTGAAAGATACCCTACCAGAGCCCTTTTATGGCATAGATATATTCCTAATACTGCAACCAGGGAATTAAAACACAGAAAGAAAAGTTATGTGCAGGATATGTAAGGATTTTAACAATGCTATTAGTATTAGATAAAATACTATTTAGTATATTTTAACCATATCTTCTTACTTTAAAAACGTTTTCCTAAATCATGGTAAATTCTGCTCCAGCTCATTTTAACTATATGAATCTTTATGTTTTAAATGTATTTCTATGACATCTTCCTGGGTTATTGCTATTTTTTTAAGAGGCTGTCAGGCTTAAGTGACTTGCCCAGGGTCACATAGGTAGTAAGTATCTGAGACTGAATTTGAACTCCAGTCCTCCTGACTCCAGGGCCAATGCTCTTTTCACTGCATCACCTACCTGACCTAGATTATTACCATTTTTTGCTACCTTTATGTTACCATAAGTTTATTACCATGACCATAAAGAATCCTTTTAAATATTTCTAACAGCCTTTTCTTCAGTTATTCATATAATCATGTAATTTTAATTTTTGTTGTTAATATAGTTGGTGTGATAAATTTATCATTTTACTAATATTGAGCCAACTTTTCATTCCTTGGTATGTATTCAATCCGGACATAATGTTTAATGTTATGTTTATACACATAAACATTGACATGTTTATGTATCCTCTTTGCTAATACTTTCCTTCTCTTTCCCCCAGTCCCCTCCCACAGAATGAAGGAAAGAAAAATAAAACTTCTTTTTAGATATGCATACTCAAGGAAGACAAGTCTCCTCTATTGGATATGTATGAAATCACATATTTCATTCTGGATCTGAAAAGTTGCAAAGGAATGGAAATAATGAATGTGTTATAGGAACATCAAGTAAGCTAGTGTTGGTAGAGTGTAGTGAAGTTGAAAGAGACTAAAATGTGTATGTAAACATATGTAGGAAGGAGCCAGGTTTAGTTTAAATGCCAGACAGGTTCAGTTCTGCAGGAAGCAGGGAACCACTGGAGCTGATTGACAGGGATGACATGGGGAGACCTACACTTTAGGAAAAAAAAACACCTTGGCAGCTGAGTCCGGAATGGATTGGAGAACTCATGAAGTGTGACAAGTTAAAACATTATAGCTATAGTCCATATGAAAGGTGAGGGGGGGCTGAACTAGTGTGTTGGTTCTGAGTGGAAGGGAAAAGAATGTATACAAGAAATGTTATGAAGATAAAAATGAAAAGATTTGACAATGGATTGCATATGTATGGTATTATTTTGTATCCTGTTATTGCTGAAGTGATTAGCCAGCTCTATGGCACAGAGTATATATAGTATATTGGCCCTGAAATCAGAAAGACATGAGTTCAAATCCAGCCTTACACATTTACTGTCTGGGCAAGTCACTTCACTTCTGCCTGCCTCACTTGATTTCCTGACTTTTAACATGATGATAATAATAACACCTACCTCGCAGGGTTGTTGTGAGAATAAAATGAAACATTTGTAAAGTAATTTGTAAACCTTAAAAAGTACAACTTATGATGATGGTGTTTTAATTGACTGTAGAGTTCTCTAAGTATACGATAACCTTTCAAAAAGTGCTAATTTTGCTTCCTCTTTCTCTGTACTTATTTCCTCTTATTGTTGCCTTGACAAGCATTTTTAGTACTATATGAATTTTAGTGGTGATAATAAATATTCTTACTTTACCACCACAGTTTTGGAAAATCCTCTAGTTTGTCCTCATTACATATATCTGACTCTTGGTTTTTGTTACATGGCATACCATTTATCATGTTACTATATTCATGTACTTTTTAGTGTATTTAACATAAATGGGTGTTGTATTTTGTCAAAAGATTTTTTTTTCTGCACTTAATAATATAATCTTGTGATTTTAATGATCCCAACCTTGAATTCCTGATATAAATCTTAGCTGGTCATATTTTTATAGTCTTTTTGATGTGTTGTTGTAAGCTCTTTCCTAACAGTTTGTTTAAAATTCAGGACAAATATTGGTCTATAGTTTTCTTTCTCTGTTTTGTTTTTCCTAGGTTTAGGTATCAAAACATTATTTGTATTGTAAAAGGAATTTGGTAGGATTCCTTATTTTCCTATTTTTGCAAATACTTTACGTCCTTTTGGAATTGTTCTTTAGGGGGAACTAGGTGACACAGTAGATGGACCTCTGGGCCTGGAGTCAAAGACACCTGATTTAAAATTTGGCTTCAGACAGTAACCAGTTGTGTGACTCTGTGTAAGTTGCTTAACCTCTATTAGCCTCAGTTTTTCTACTATAAAATGGGCACAATGATAATATCTACCTAATAGGATTGTCATGAAGATCAATGAGATTAGCACAGTGCATAGCATAGTATGTTGTTGTTCAGTTGTTCATTTGTCTCCAACTCTTTATATCCCCCTGCACCCCTCCATGCATTTATAGCGTGCCAGGCTCGTCTCTTCACTCTCTTTTGAAGTCTGTCCAGGTTTATGTTATGCAGTATTATAAATACTTCCTTCATTCCACCTTCCCCATTGGCTTCTTGAAAAGTTTGATAGAATTCACTTTTAAATCTGTCTGATGATGAAGTTTATTTATGGCTAAACCAATTTATTTTTACTGATGTTAGGTTTTTAAAAAATCTCTTGTTCTGTTTAGTCATTTTAATTTTTGTAAACATCTACTCATTCATTTGTTGTCAGTTTTATTAGCCTACAGTTATTCAAATTAATTTCTAAGGATTTCTTTTTTTTTCCATTTGTTGTGAATTTTTCATGCTGGCAGTTTGGTTTTCTCTTTTCTAAAAATCAGGTTCTCTAAGGTTTTCCTCCTTCACCTAACCTAGAAAAAAAAATAACCCAGTCTTCTAGTTTTATTTATTTTTTTTTTCTTTCAGCTTTGTTAATTTCTCCTTTAAGTTTTAGAATTTCTATTTTGGTTTTTAATTGTTGCTGCTTTATCTTTCGCATCCCCAAAGTTTTGATTTTGAATTTTTGTCATTTTCTTTGGTGGAATTATCTGTTGTGATTTGTCTTTTGACTCACTATTCTTAGAATATCTGTCTATCTATCTTACATTTGCATTCATTAGTTTTCAGAGAGCTATCATTTAGCTTTTCTACAATTGTATTAAAGACCAGAACTTATTTTTTTGAGATTCTTAATCATTATAGTTTTACTCTATATTCTTTTTAATTTGCTTATTTTTTTTCTTTTAATAATTTTTGTGCCATTTGGTACAGATAATAATTGTTGTTATTTATTTATGGTGGCCTTAAGTACAATATAGTGTCCATCTTTAGCTCTTTTAACCATATCTTCTTCCTCGTTAAAAAAAATTTTCCTGAGTCGTAGCAAATTCTTCTCCATTTCTTCATTTAACTGTGAATCTTTGTTTTAAATGTGCTTTTTATATTATATTTTTGGATTATTATTTTTCTGTTACCTTGTTCCATTTTGTGGGTTAGATCATTCCATTTAATTTTAGTTATGCTTATTCAGTACTTATTTGTTTATCTTTCTTATATTTTCTCTCTCCGCTTCATACCCTTCCTCAGGTAGAAGGTAGAAAAAGGTCAAATCTGAGTAACATTTGCGATTTCTAATTGACTCTGATCTTTGATTATTACACTTTCTTCCTCTCTTTTAAATTTCCCCTTTATAAATGCCCTGAAGTTGACGCTTATTTTACTTGTGTTTATTCAGTCCCAGTTTTACTCGTGTATTTATTCACTTCCAATTGTGCCGCATCTCTCCCTTTCTCTGTCCCTTTCTCCATCTTTATTTCCTTGTTGAATTTAATATATTTATACAACAAATGGTATGTGTTTTCAGGCCTACTTTATCCAGTTCTGATGTAAACTGTTTCCTCACCCCTTCCCTGAAATATATCTCTTTTCTTTTCCTCTTTTTTAAACCAAAAGAAAAAACTGTATAAAGCCACACCCAGCCCCTTTGTTTATATGTTACTTTAACTATATCACCTGTAGAGACAATTATGAATGGATGATTACCTATTTTCCTATTAGAATATAAGCCCATCACCATTATTTATTCATTCATTTATTTTTTTATTTATTATTTTTTATTTTTATTATTTAATATATTTAGTTTTCAGCATTGATTTTCACAAGAATTTGAATTACAGATTTTCTCCCCATTTCTACCCTCCCCCCCCACTCCAAGATGG
>CM053623.1:173042309-173069078 GCA_028646595.1 Phalanger gymnotis
TCTGCCTTTCAAGGCATTCTTCTCCTCATTGGCTTTTTGGAGCTCTTTTGCCATTTGAGTTAGTCTATTTTTTATGGTGTTATTTTCTTCAGTGTATTTTTCAGTATTTTTTGGGTCTCCTTTAGCAAGTCATTGACTTGTTTTTCATGGTTTTCTCTCATCCTTCTCAATTCTCTTCCCAATTTTTCCTCTACTTCTCTTGCTTGCTTTTCCAAATCCTTTTTGAGCTCTTCCATGGCCTGAGACCAGTTCATGTTTTTCTTGGAGGCTTTTGTTGTAGGCTCTTTGACTTTGTTGACTTCTTCTGGCTGTATGTTTTGGTCTTCTCTGTCACCAGAGAAAGATTCCAGAGTCTGAGACTGAATCTGGGTGTGTTTTCGCTGCCTGGCCATATTCCCAGCCAACTCACTTGACTCTTGAGTTTTTCAGTGGGATATGACTGCTTGTAGAATACAGATTTCTATGTTCCAATCTTGGGGGGATGTTCCACCTCTGCCACACCAGCGCTCCTCCTTTCCCAAGATCTCCCAACTAGGACTGGACTTAGATCTTCAACAGGCTCTGTACTCCTGCTCTGATCCCCCACTTAATTCCTCCCACCAGGTGGGCCTGGGGCCAGAAGCAACTGCAGCTGTAGTTCTGTAGCTGCCCCACCTCTGCTGCCCCCAGGGTGGTGGCTGAACCACAAACTCCCTGTCCCCAGCAGCTTTTCCTACTAACCTTCTCTGTTGTCCTTGGTGTTTGTGGGTTGAGAAGTCTGGTAACTCACTGATTCAGGGCGCTAGGGCACGCTCTGCCCTGCTCTTGGTCTGGTTGGTCCACACCGCCCACGCTGGGCTCTGCTCTGCTCTTCTCCCAGCTCCATGCGGGATAGACCTTACCCAGAGACCATCCAGGCTGTCCTGGGCTAGTGTCCTGCTTCCCTCTGCTGTTTTGTGGGTTCTGCAGTTCTTCTCTGTTGTGTTTGGTGTTTGTGAGTTGAGAAGTCTGGCAACTGCCACAGCTCACTGATTCAGGGCGCTAGGGCACGCTCTGCCCGGCTCCTTGTCTGGTTGGCCCATGCCGCTCACACTGGGTCCTGCTCTGCTCCGCTCCGCTCCCAGCTCCGTGTGTGATAGACCTTACCCAGAGACCATCCAGGCTGTTCTGGGCTGGAGCCCTGCTTCCCTCTGCTGTTTTGTGGGTTCTGCAGTTTTGGAAATTAATTCAGTGCCATTTTTTATAGGTTTTTGGATGGCCTTGGCGGGGAGCTCACGCTAGTCCCTGCTTTCCAGCTGCCATCTTGGCTCCACCCTCATCACCATTATTTAGCCTTTTCTGATTGCTCATATATATTCACCTTTCTAAGTTTCTCTTGATTCCTGTAATTGTATTTTTGCTAAGATCTGGTCCTTTTATTAGGAATTCTTGAAAGTCCTCTAGGTCTATTAAAGATCTAATCCCTCTTTCCCAGACTCCCCAACCCTACCCACCAGGATAATATTTAGTCTTGGAGGGTACTTTATTCATGGTTGTGAAACCATTTTGTCTTTTGGAATATTGTTTCCCAAGATTTTCATTCTTTTAAGTAGTTGCAGTGTAATATTTTAATGATCCTGACTGTGATTCCTTGGTACTTGAACTCTTCTTTTCTAGACTCTTGTGCACTTTTTTCTTTGACTTAGGAGTTCTGGATTTTGTATGGATTTTTGTTTTTAACTTTGGTTTTCCTTAAGGAGGTTATAAGTAGATTCTTTCTATTTTTCACTTTGCTTTGTGATAATAGATATGGATAGATTTATAATTCCTTGAAATATGTATTCACTTTTTTTGTTCAGGTTATTTAAAAGGAAACTAGTGATTTTTAAATTATCTCTCTCGTATTTGCTTTCCAGAGCAGTTGGTTTTGATGGTAGATACCTTGTATTTTATTCTTTGTTTTCAGTCTTTTGACTTAGTTCTAATATTTCTCATAGAGTCATTGAGATTTGATTGCTCCACTTTGTTTTTAAGGGTGCATATTACTTGTAAATCTAATTACTTGGATAAGGATTTCTACCATTTGCTCTAGACAATTTATTCTACTTCCATTTTATCCTTTAGAGCTCTTATTTCTATTGTAATTTCATCTTTTATCCCTAGCATGATTTCTTCTGGCTGTTCTTATCGTCCTTGTAGCCAAGCCACGTTTTTTCCTCTGTAGCTCTATTAATATCTGTTGTGAATATAATATCTTTATTTGGTTTTGCCTTTTGTTTTTTGTTTTTTCTATTTACTGATAATTTTCCTGGTGTGTGACTTTCCTTCTCCCTCAGGAGGCTTTTCAGGTTCATTTATTGTGGTTTAATTGTTTACCTTTCACAAAACCCCTTTTCCAGCTTCTGCTGGCATCTAACTTCCTTTTTTGTAGTTCTAAGATTGAGGTGCTCCTTTTTGTATGTGTGAGATGGTTTTCTTCATTGTTATTTTATCTGGGGTGCTCTTCATATCTTTGCTAGGGTCTGTGTGGGAGTGCTGGATTCTTCTATATCCCACCTTGTTCTACTGAACTACAAGTGTAGGATGAATATTTTTATTATGTCCTTCAGGTTGTGGAAAAGGTTAGGGGATGTTGTCAGTCATTCTTCAGTGATGGATGTAGACAGAGCAGGTGGTATACGTGTAGTGTGCATGTACATCACCTTCTCTGTTGCCGACATTTACACACATATATGTACATGTTTAATTGAAATTTTTGATGCTTTTTAAACAATAATTTTCTTTATATTACTGTTAAGTGGTGTTTTTTTTAGTCATGAACTTAACAAACATCAGCTAACACCAACATTTCAATATACAAGAAACAGAGGATGTATATCTAAGTGGTGTGTATTAAATTTGACACTGTACTAACAAAATTGCTCTCCTGATTTGTCTCCTACTGAACTTTGCTCTGTTCTCTCCCGTGTATTCTTAAATGTTTCACTGACATGTTCTTGTTTTTTCTTTTCCTCTCTTTTTGCATTATCACTACTCATTCTTCTTCCTCATCCTCTACCCCATAGAAGTCCTTCCTTGTGACAACTAAGTATCATCAAGTAAAATGTAGCAACACTTGCCTATGTCTGAAAATATGTCTTGTTCTGCACCTCTAGTCCATTACCTACGCCAAGAGTTAGGAGAGATTTTATTAGTCTTATGAAGTCTTACTTGGTCATTGCCTTGATCAGAGTTCTAAAGTCTCTAAAAGTTCTTTTTCTTTCTATTATATATTCTACATATAAATTTTTTCTCTTAATTTTGCTCACTTTATGTTAACTATTTTCTACTATTTTTCATGTTCAGTTATAACTTCTGGCCCTCATATTCCTTGCCTTTTAAGTTCCTTCCATTTCTTCCCTTCCTTGTTGCTTATCTAATTCCTATAACAATAAATAACATTTGTTCCTGGGGATTCATGGTGAAGTTTTAACCACCATTGGAATTTACCATAGAAAACACAGATGTTTTTTCAATAAAGCTTTCAAATTACCGTATTTTAATCAATGGAAATTATTATAGAGATAGAAAGCTTGTTTGAATCAATTCTGTGGTTTAAAGAGAATTTCTAAATTAAGAATGTTTTAGAAAAAAAGGAGAAAAATCATCTAAAGAGAAGTTTTACCTTTACTATATTTTTTCTACAACATCATGAGAAAAATTTTGCATTAGAAAGTTGTATATTCCTCTGGTCAGATTCATTTGACAAGGTTAACTTCCTATAGAAATTGCCTTCCTATCAAGAAGGTGTAATATCAATTAAGTTAGGTGTCTTTGATTGAGTCTTATTAGGTGTTAAGCCCCAGGCCCATGTGGGTGTGAAGCCTTCAGGATCCTAAGGGGAGTGGCTAAGACCTGGATGTTGGGACTTTGTTAAACTCTGTAACTATGCATTGAGATTTGAATCAGACAAGGTCTGTCAGTCAATGTTTGTAATTTGTTTGTATTTGCTCTGAAGTTCAGGGTGCTGGCTTTTTCCACTGAACTAAGTGAATGATATTTGTATGATGGATTAAAGTAAACTTGTTAACCCCTTAACGTTGCTTTCCTTAGTAAAGTAGATCAAAAGAACCTGGGCTTGCAGCATTCTTGCTGTTCGGCTAGTGTTGGTTTTTCACCCCCCACAGCAGCTGCTAGCTGAATTGTTGAAACGGAAGGTTAACATGAATTAGGTCTTTGTTCTGGAAGTGATGATACTTACTTGATGAAGTATTAATTTTTCTTGTCCTGGGTACTAGTTGGCTAACAGGTAGCACATTAAGGCTGATTTAATTAAAATTTAGTACCTGGACTATGCCCTTGGGCCAGACCTATGTGAGAAACAGACAGGAAGAGATCAAGAGAAATGCTGGCTAGATACACAAACTCTTAATTTCCTGGAATAAAGCTTGTGTAAGAAACCTTATAGCCCTCCAAGGAATTGTATATATCAAAGCACCACACAGAACCAGAGATGTTAGTCAGATCTGATTTCATTTATGGTATTATTTTTGTACTCTTGCTTCGTTCCTTCCAAAAACAATAGTGACCAAGATCTTGTGATCATGTGTTTTTCTGAGGCTTTGCTTATAGAATATTGTATAGCTATTCTGTTCTCCTAGTTTTGCATCTTAGGCATACCTTAACCCAAAACAGTTCTTTATTGTGAGTGTCTTATTTTGTTTACTCATTCCTTCAGTCTTTTTTACTGAATTGAGACATTGAAGTAAAATCAGTCTGTGTACTCTTTGCATTTCTGGGAGGCATACTGGGGGCTTGTTTGGTCTTCTTTTTAATTTTCTAGGGTAGTATTGCTCTTTTCTTTGGGGTCGTGAGTTCTGTGTTGTTCTTTGGAAGTCTTGATGGCCAATCAGGACAGGGACCTATAATTTTTCAGCATAGTATTAAAAGTCAGATCTAGAGTAAAGTCTAATAACTTATTGGTCTAAGCTTGGTCTAAACCCCCTGATATGGGGCAGATAGGTGGCACAGTGGATAGTGTGGAGTGCCAGGCCCAGAGTCAGCAGAACTTATCTTTCTGAGTTCAAACCTGGGCTCAGACATTAGCTGTGTGACACTGGGTAAGTCATTTAACTCTGCTTCAGTTCCCTCAAAGTCTTTAAAATGAGCTAGAGAAGGAAATGGCAAGCCAATTCTAGCATCTTTGCCAAACCACCCCGCCCCCCCAAAAAAACCAAAAAATCCAAACCCCAAATGGGGTCATGAAGAGTTGGAAACAACTAAAAGAATTGGACAACCACAAACACCCTGATGTGGCATAAGTAGCATAACTTCATGCTTGCTCCTGGTTAGATCTCTAATGATTGCTACTGACCCTATCTTTTGTTAGCTAGGTGGCAGGGTCTGCTGGTTCAGAGTAATAGAACTGCAGACTTAAAGGTTTTTTCATAACTCTTTTTTCTTATCTGTGGATTGACTCTAAGATTTCCCCCAGAGTTAGGACCATAGAACTGATGCTCATTTCTGTTTCTAGTCTTTCCATATTACACAACTGAGGCCTAGTTCTTGCTAGTTTTGTCACTGTTCCTTGTCTTGATACATAGTTGCCAGCCACAGCTTATTCCCGACTGTATCTGAGGTCAGAATGATGCACATGACTGCTGCCAGCTTGTCTCTAGTGTAGCCTCTAGGCCTCCAGTGGTCAGACTATTCCTTGTCCTAGTATACAACTTAGAAGCCCTGGCCCAGTCTCTTCTATACTGTGGACCTTCTTGGTTCTATTCCCTCCTCAGTGCTTCCCCAGCTTCTTTTGGTTTCCCTGTGCTGGCCTTGTACTATAAACTTAGCACCTGTTCTTTCTCATTAAATTTTCCTCATCATTCCTTCACTTGTCACTTTTCCTTGATCTTCATTGGAATAGTTGTAGGAGAGAGCTGGCCTGTATTGCTTTCTCATATATTGCTACCTTTGCTATTCTCTTCATTTTGAAATTACTTTTGTTTTACGTTTATAAATGTTGTATCTCCTGATAGAATATAAGTTTTTTCAGGATAGGAATGGTTTGGTGATTTTTTTGTTTGTTTGTTTGTTTGTTTTTTGGTCTTTGGATTTCTAGTGCCTTGCCCTGTAGGCACTTAAAGATATTTAATTTAATTTGGGACCTTTACAGTTATAGTCCTTACTCTGTCCATAGCTGAATTTGGAAAGTTTGTCACCATGAGTTTGGCCACCAGGTAATAAAAGTTCATCATTTAAAAGTTGTCCAACCCATGATAATTCTCTTAACTTCATGAAAAGACCAATATATAAAGTTGCTTGTTTTTCTTGTATTTAGTTTGCAAAATTTCAATTTATGTATACCTTTTTGGTATCTCAAATGAGTAAGATATGGGTTTAAAAGAAAAGTTTGCCTCATTTACCTCATTTCTTTCCAACTTTGCTTCCAACTTTATTTTCTCTTTTTTTGAAACAAAATATTAAAGTGACTCATCGATACCAAATTCTGGAGTACTCTACAAAAAAAAATTCTAGAATGTTTTCTAGTTGAAATTAAATTTAAACTAATAAGGCCAATGTGATGCCCACAGCAGCTGCTATGTATATGCAGAAGTATTTCCAGGGTTGAATCACAAAATGTATCAAACTCCCATCCTCAAAGGCAAAGCCAAGATATTTATTCAGATACCAGAAAGCAAAATTTACCATGGTAACAAAGAAGTTTGTAGGCATCACCAATGCAGGGAGCATTAACATCTTAAGCATTCTTTAAGTTTTTAAGTTAGGCCTCACCACAAACAAGTTCCCCTAGGCAAATTCCTTCCTCTCTCACTCATGCTAGCTTCTCTTCCTCAGCTCTGCCTTATTCTCCCAGCTCTACCTCTCTTGCTCTCTCTCTCACTTCCTGCTCCTCCCTTTCCGTTGGGCAAACTCCTTCCACCATGGGCTCCATGTGACCCGGGCCAGAGCTCAAAGCAGGTCACATAGGCCTATTAATGGATGTAAAAGATCTATTTAATTAACATTACATTCAGTCCCAAGATCTTTCATGTCCATTACATGAGTTGATGGGGCTTTAGGGGTAACTTGTTTCAGTTGACATATATAACATTACTCTGCTACCTATTTTAACAATGAATGTGAGATACTAATACCTCGATCTTGTGCCCGCTAGTGTGTGTCCTGGTCCCCTAAATGGCTGGCCATTTGATGGACACATTTTGCTAGTCCTGGATCATCAGTTGATTTCAGAGTAAGGACATTATGTTGAGTGGCAGTCTTTGCTAGTTGATCAGCATGTGCATTGTACTCAAAAATGGACTAGTAACCAAAGACATGTCCCATATATCCTGCCATAATTCTTTGCCCCAGACTTGTTTGCCATGAGTTTCCCAATTTTGATTTTTCCACATTGGCATCCATGTAGCTAACCCATTAGCTACTCACCATGAATCAGTGACTATATGACACTGTCCTCCTTGTTCAGTTTTGATAGCTTGATATTCTGCCATAAGTTCAGCATTTGATTACTTCCATTTATCCTAGTACTTTTCAAAGTCTGCCTAGTACATGGATTATAGGCTACCATTTTCCAGTGTCTTTTATGGACTACATATTTTGCTGTCCCAGTCAATAAACCATGCATGTTTCTTTTGTACTACAATTAATCCATCATATCCCTGATTCCATTTTACCAAAGACTGTACCCATTGTTGCTTTGGTTCAGGGGGTGTATCATTTCTCTCAGTATCTATGTTTGCTATAGATTCACGTGGAGCAGAAACTCTACTTTTCCCTGTTTTAGATCTGTTTCGAATGTACCATTTCCATTTAATTATGCTAGCATGTTCAATTCTGGGTGAAGCTGGGGTACTCATTACCTAGATCACAATTGGGATTCCAGACCTTAATATTACTTCGTGGCCCACAGTCAATTGTTCAGTCTCTACTAAGGCCCATTGTGCAGCTAACAATGGCTTTTCAAAAGGGGTATATTGAACTCCAGGTGAAGGGAGTTTCCTTGACCAAAATCCTAAGGGTACATTTTAGCTTTGTTGTTTTTGCCATAAACTCCAGTTTGCATATTCATCCTATATAGTCACTTGTAATTCCACCAGGCCACTTTGCATAGGCCATTAATCTAGGACCAACTGTATAGTAGCCTTGGTTTTCTTCAAAAGCTTTACTCTGCTCAAGTCCCCAATCAAATTCATATTTCTTCCTTATATAAGGGTTTCAAAATATGACCAAAATGTGGTATGTGATCTCTCCAATATGCAAATAATCCTATAAACTTTTGGTCTTCTTTCTTATTGGTAGGGATATGAAAATCCTGAATCTTTTGTTGGGCTTGTGGGAGATTCTCTTCACAGTCCCTTACTCCATTGGATGCCTAAGAATATTACTGTTTGAGCTGGTCCTTAAACCGTTCCAGGGTTAACTTCCTTCACTTTGCTTTTCATATGCTCAATTAAAAGCATCAAACTCTTCGCTACTTCTTTTACATTCCCTGCCACCCCCCCCCCCCCATCATAATATATGTATAGTGGGTAAGCTGTATTCCAGGTAGTTCTTATTCATCCAAATGTTAAGCCATAATCATGTGACAAATAGGGCTATGCAGATATCCTTATGGCAAGCTCATAAAAGTATATTGTCTACCCTGCCAAGTGAAAGAAAATTGGTCTCATTGTTTAGAATCTCTTGGGATAGTAAAGAAAGCATTGGCTAGATCAATAACTGCATACCAAGTCACATCCTATTTCTGGATCCTTTCTATTAGGGTGACAGTATCTGGAACATCAGCATACACGGGAGGAGTCATTCTCTTTAATCCACTGTCATCTTCCACATCTCATCTGATTTTCGTACTGGCCATATAGGATTATTCCATTGAGTGGTTGTAGGGACTAGCATGCCTGCTTCAACGTATTCCTTTATAGTATTGGTAGTTTCATTTTGCCCACCTGACACATGATACTGCTTTAAAGTAATTATTTCAGAAGATTCAGGAAAAGTGACTGGGTCCATTTTTATTTTGCCTACCAGAAGTACATTAATTTCTATCTTCCTTACTGCAAATTGGTATTTCCCCTCAGGTAAATTTAAAGTCATACCTCTCAATATATCTATCCCAATTATGTATTCAGGAACAGGTACAATTACCATGGAGTATTCTTTCTTAGGTAATTGCCCAGTTTTCATCCTTAGTTTAACTTCTCTGGCTGGTGTTTCACTCCCTCCTAGTCCTGTGATGGTAATAGGGGTTCCATGTTTAAATTTAGCAAGGTTTCCATATTTAAGAGAGACCTCTGCCCCAGTATCTATTAATGCCCTAGTTAACAGTGGTTGATCCATTTTTCCAGTATATGGTTAAACTGCTGTAGGGTTTATAATCCAATCTGTGTACTTCTTTAATCTGACCAGGGGCTTGGCCATTTTCCTATTCTCCCTGCAGGTATGACAAACTTAGATACAGTGTTCAGGAGGATCTGTAGGGCTATTTCTTACTTCTCCATTCCATCTAATATTAAGTCCCTTTTCCCAGTACATCTTACATAATTTGTTAGTTGGAATACCACCTATTCTTCCATTATCTGTCCCTGCTCTTAATAAAGCAGCAAACAATTCTTTCCTTGTTGATCTGTTCTGACTTTGAATCTGCTGGCTATTTGCTCTTCTCTCTTGAGGAAATTTATTTTTTTTTTCCCAGTCCTCTAAGTCACTTAACTGTGAAATCTTATCTAGCACCTCCAAAAGAGGGTGCCCTTATTTTCCCAATTAATAGGGTCAGAATCATGTGTTTGTAAGTAGGAGGGGCAGTCTTCACTATTATATTTCTCTGAGGAACTGTTATATTAGTGCTATGATAAGTGTCGGTGTCTCTGATCTTTATTGCAGTTTTCATTACTTTTTCCTTTAACTTTCTCATATAATATCTAAGGAAGCACTAGGGTCTATCTCCACTAGGCCACATAGAATCAGTGAGATACTGTTTATGGCATCTCTTGAAGCTAAAGCTAACAAGTTAGTCCCATTATTACCTCCTTGAGTATGGTAATCCCTAAAAGCTTGTACAATGGGATTCTGAGTAATACCTGTGAATTTCAAACAATGTATGTTACCTATCCATATTCTTCTGGCCCCTTGGACATCGATTCTCTCTATCCAAGATACTAATGATTCTCCCATTTTTTGGGTGAATCTGCTTAGTATATCTGTGACCACCTGTTGAGTAAAATTCTCAGTTACTTCCTTAAATACTAAGTTTGCTTCTTTGTATTGGACAAGCCTCCCCCTTTCTAGAAGCCTCCTCATCTGAATTTTCTTCATCTGCTTCTCCTGTGTCTGGGTGCCTATCAGGCTCTGCACACACCAAGGTTGCATGCACTTTCCTCTTGTTAACTTTTCTCTTCTTTTTCTGAACTGCACTCACAACTGCCTTTTCTTCTGCCACCTGATACTTTCTGGCTTGCACTTACTTCTAAAGGAAAGTTCAGATGCTGTAGTGTAGAAAGCTTCTCGTGCAAATCAGCTAATTCCTTTTCCATCTGAACCTTTTCCTCCAGCAATTTGTCTCTACCTTTACATATAATACAATAACTTGTTAACAACACCCATCCTCTTCTGCTATTTATTTCCCCAGTTCTATTGGTATTCCTTGCAAACATCTATGGGTTCTCCCTTCTGTAGCCTCCGTTCCTGGTTTTCACAAAGTCCTGTGCTTTTAGCCCTTTTTCTAGCCACAGAGGAAGAAGGTAAATCCTCCCATCTCAGGATACCCATTTCCTTCACTAGAGCCATCCTGTCTCCAAGTAGAGGTTTTATATTTTGCAATCCTGTTTGTGATGCCAAATGTAATGCCAACGTGATACCCACAGCAGCTGCTATGTATATGCAGAAGTATTTCCAGGGCTGAATTGCAAAATATAACAAACTCTCTTCCTCAAAGGCAAAACTAAGATATTTATTCAGATGCCAGAAAGCAGAATTTACTATGGTAACAAAGAAGTTTGTACACATCACCAATGCTGGGAGCACCAACATCTTAAGCATTCTTTAAGTTTCCCAAACAAGTTCCCCTAGGCAAATTCCTCCCTCTCTCACTCATGGTAGCCTCTCTGCCTCAGCTCTGCCTTGCTTTTCTAGCTCACTCGCTCTCTCTCTCTCTCTCTCTTTCTCTCTCTCTCTCTCTCTCTCTCTCTCTCTCTCTCTCTCTCTCTCCCTCCCTCTCCCTCTTCGTGCTCCTCCCTTTCTGTTGGGCAAACTCCTACCATGGGCTTCCTGTGACCCAGGCTCCATGTGAATCTGGCCAGAGCTCAAAGCAG
Source organism: Phalanger gymnotis (assembly GCA_028646595.1). Taxonomy (NCBI): domain Eukaryota; kingdom Metazoa; phylum Chordata; class Mammalia; order Diprotodontia; family Phalangeridae; genus Phalanger; species Phalanger gymnotis. The sequence continues at coordinate 173,053,571 of CM053623.1, forward strand.
GTTACATAGACCTATGAATGGACAGGAAAGATCTTCCTATTTCATTAACATTACACCTGTATATAATATGTACCTTTGGATAAACTCCAACTAGATAAACCTTGATACAAAAGTTTATGTAATAAAGAATTAAAGGAATATGTAAGGGAGAGTTAGAAGAAGAGTTCTTCGCCAGCAAGGGAGAGAGCATCATGGGCTAATAAGAGACAATTATAAGTGCATAAAATTGAAAAGTTTCTGCACAGTCAATCTTTTGCAGTAATTTTTCTTATCAAAGTCAGAAATTCAAGTATATGGAAATTTAGAAAAATGATATGTTTATAAAACTTATAAATGTATAAAAACAAGAATATAAATAGTGCTAGTCTTTGTGCTAACCATTTGATATACAAATACAAATTTAGTATACAAATACAAGCACAACAGACAATCCTTGCCTTCAGGAAGAATACATTCTAATTGGAGAACACAAAGATAAACTGGAAAAGAGTGGGCTCTCTCATCAGAGAACAATTATGGTATATGAATATAATTACTCCATAATAAATAATGAAAGGGTTTGATTTGAGAGAAACCTGGGAAGACTTGTAGGAACTGATGTAGAATGAAGCAGACAGTACATGATGACTTCAATATTATAAAGGAAAACACTGTTAAAGATTTAAGGTTTATCATCAATTCAGTGATCTCCATTAGAATGCACTTTTAGAGCTGTATTTTTGCTTCTCTTTGTAGTCTTAGTGCTTAATACAGTTCCAGGTACATAGTAAAAGCCTAATGAATCCATTTTTACTGACTTAACTTCAAAAGATTGATTGTGAGAGTGATTTCTATTAGTGACTTTGGCACAGAGATGATCAGAATTAGGCTTACATTTTCAAACAACCAATTTGGTAATTTGTTTTGTACATCTATTTATTTGGCACAAGAAAGGGTTTTAATTTTTCTGGTTGCGGTGGAGAAAGTTCGGAGAAAATCAGATATGGCGATTTTTTTAAAAAAGGGCTTAATGAATTGTTTAAAACTAGAACAAAAGGAAGTCTCAGAAGGGGTGACAGACAGTCGTGGCAGTGTAGGAAATAACCATTTTGAAGACATCATCTCTACCTGCATTCCACCACATATCTTGTCATCATTGAGATGGCCCATCCTCTTCCTCTTACAAAATGCTCAGGAGACTTATTGAGAGAGAGAGAGAGAGAGAGAGAGAGAGAGAGAGAGAGAGAGAGAGAAAGTACATATGTGTGTCTTTGTTTGTCAAAAGTCTTTCTTTATACCTAATGATCCTTCATTATTACTAATGGGAATGTAGATGAAAAAGAAAGGGTCTGATGTACTAGATGTAGCCTTTTTTTTTTGCTTCCTGCCTGTTTTACATTGTTGATAACTTTAAAAAAATAAAAACAAAAACAAAACCTTTGAAAACTCTCCCAAAACTGTGATATAGATGAAGGTGTGATAATTCTGTCATTCTAAAGAGGAATTTTAAAAACATTACTCATGGAAACATTGTTATATATAGTGGGTAGACCTTGTGGATTTGTTATTATAGTAGTTGATTTCAAGCAAATTTTGGGTTAATTAGATTTTTCTGGACTAATTTAAAGATTAATTGCAAAAATAACATTTCTAAACGAAAATACTTTGAGTGTTTGAAGGAGCCATTTTACAAGTAAACTATTATGGCATGGTTTGTTGTGTAAATTGAGGCTCTTTCAGTATTCATATCTTGCACATTATTATTGTCAATATTGGTGTTGTATTTATTTTTAAACAATGTTTAATTTTTTCCCAATTAGTTGTTTTTTTAAAAGTTTTGAGTTTGTTCTGTCCTTCCTTCCCTTTCCACCCCACCTCTGTTAGACAGTAAGCCATCAGATAGAGGTTATACATGTTCAGTCATGTAAAACATTTACATATTTGTCATTTTATGCTTGAAGACTTGAACAAAAAAAATGAAAGAAAAAAGAATGAAAATGAAATGTAGTATACTTCAGTCTATATTGAGACTTTTTTCTGAAGGTGGATAGCGTGTTTCATCTTGAGTCCCTTGGGATTATCTTGGATCATTTTATGGCTGAGAATAGCTAAATTCTTCATTGTACAATACTGCTCTTACTGTGAACTATAGTTTCCTGGTTCTTCTTACTTCACTTTGCATCAGTTCATACAAAACTTTCCAGGTTTTTCTGAAATGATCCTGCTTGTCATTTCTAATAGCACAATAATATTTCATTATAATCATATACCACAGCTTGTTCAGCCAGTCCCCAATTGATGGATGTCTCTTTAATTTCCAATTCTTAATTACCACAGAAAGAGCTGCTTTAAGTATTTTTGCACAAGTAGGTCTTTTTTCCCCTCCCTCTTTTTTGATCTCTTTGGGATATAGATCTAGTAGTGTTATTGCTAGATCAGAGGGTATGCACAGTTTTGTAGCCCTTTGGGCATAGTACAAATTGCTTTCCAGAATGGTTGGATCAGTTCACAACTCTACCAATAGTGCATTAGTGTCCCAGTTTTCCCATATCCCTTCTAACATTTATTATTTTCCTTTTTTATCATATTAGCCGTTTTGATAAGTGAGAGGTGGTACCTCAGAGTTATTTTAATTTGCATTTGTGATCAGCAGTGATTTGGAGCATTTTTTCACATGACTAGATAGCTTTGATTTCTTTGTCTGAAAACTGCATGTTCATATCCTTTGACCGTTTGTCATTTGGGGAATGATTTGTATTCTTATAAATTTGACTTAGTTCTCTATATATTTGAGAAATGAGGCCTTTATCAGAGGTACTTACTGCAAATTTCCTTCCTGCCTCCCCCATTTCCTTCTAATTTTGGTTACATTGGTTTTGTTCATATATTCAAAATTATCTTTTTTACATTTTGTAATGCTCTCTGTGTCTTGTTCTGTCCTAAATTCTTCCCTTCCCTGTAGATCTGACAGATAAACTATTACTTGCTAATTTGCTTATGGTATTACCCTTTATGTTTAAATCCTATATGCATTTTGACCGTATCTTGAAATATGGTCTGGGGTATTGGTCTATATCTAATTTCTCCCATACTATTTTCCAGTTTTCCCATCAGTTTTTGTCAAATAGTGAGTTTTTGTCCCAAAGCTTGGATCTTCATGTTTATCATTTACTAGGTTACAAATGTATTGTGTACCTAATCTATTCCATTGATCCAACACTATTTTGTAGGCAGTACCAGATTGTTTTGATAATTATTGCCATATAGATCTGGTGTGGTGAGGCCACCTTCCTTCATACTTTATTTTTGACCTTTTATTCTTCTAGGTGAATTAAAATTTTTTTTCTAGGTGTATAAAACAGGTTTTTGTTATTTTGATTGGTATGGCACTAAATAAACTGATTAAATAAGGGTAGAATTTTCATTTTTATCCTGTTGGCTTGGTCTACCCATGAGCAATTAATATTTTTTCAATTGTTTAGATCTGACTTTATTTGTGTGAAAAGTGTTTTGTAATTGTTTTTATATAGTTCCTCATTTGTCTTAATAGGTAGATTCCCAAGTATTTTGTATTGTCTGCAGTTATTTTAAAAGGAATTTCTCTTTTGTCTTGCTTTTGCACTTTGTGTGACAGTAAGGCAATAATAACAATGTAGATCATAATTGTCAAAATGCCTATGTAATTCTGTATCGCAAAGTATACGAGACTCTACAGAGAAAGTAGAAGTAACCATTTATTCAGACACCAGAGAACCATATCCCATAAGCCATTTATCCAGTCAGTTCACTTCATCATATCAGCAGGAACCCAAAACAATCAATACACAATATAACAACCTGGAGCCTACCCATCCCAAAGCTTCTCAGACCCCCTGCTGGGGTCTTCCCCAAAACAAACTCACAGTATAGCTAAGTCAGCCTGTTCAGTTCTAACAATCACGAGGGTGGCCATTAGCAGCTGTAACATCTCTCTCTCTCTCTCTCTCTCTCTCTCTCTCTCTCTCTCTCTCTCTCTCTCTCTCTCTCTCTCTCAGCATTTTCTGTGATATAACTTCCTTTTCCTCTCAGGAAGCTCCTCCTACCACATGTAACTTAGGCTTCCTATAACATAAGCAGGTCACATGGCTTATTAATGGGTAGGAAAGATCTTCAGACCTAAATTGCTACTACACTTTGTTGGTATTTTATAGAAATGCTTGTGATTTATATGGGTTTGTGTCCTGCAACTTTGCTAAAGTTGTTAATTATTTCAAGTAGTTTTTTAGTTGATGTTCTAGGATTCTCTTAAATATGCTGTCCAATCATCTGCAACAAGTGATGGTCTTCTTTCCTTATTGCCTGTTTTAATCCCTTCAATTAGTTTTTCTTCTCTTATTGCTATAGCTAGCGTTTCCAGTACAGTATTGAGTAATAGTGGTGATAATGGGCATCCTTGCTTCACCTCTGACTGTATTAGTAAAGCTTTTAGCTTAACCCCATTACATACAATGCTTTTAGATAAATATTATTTATCATTTTAAGGTAAGCTACCTTTATTCCTATGCTCTCTAGTATTTTTAATTGGAATGGGTGCTGTATTTTGTCAAAGTCTTTCTGCATCTGTTCAGATAATCATATGATTTCTTTTGGATTTTTGTTGATATGGTCAATTGTGCTGATAGTTTTCATAATATCGAACCAGCTGTGAATTCTTGGTATAAATCCCACCTGGTCATAGTGTAAGAGGATCCTCATGATATATTGCTGAATCTCTTTGCTAGCATCAATATTCATAAGAGAAAATGGTCTATAATTTTTTTTCTTTGTTTTGCCTCTTTCTGGTTTAAGTATCAGCACCATATATGGTGTTGTAAAAGTAATTTCCTAGGACTCTGCCTGATTTTCCAAATAGTTTATGTATTGTTGGGATTAATAGTTCTTTAAATGTTTGGTAGAATTCAATTGTGAATCCGTCTGGCCCTGGGGATTTTTTCTTGGGAAGTTTGTTGATGGCTTGTTCATATCCTTTTTCTAGGATGGCATTATTCAGTTATTTTATTTCCTCTTCTGTTAATTAGAGCAATATATGTTGTCTGTAAATATTCAACTATTTGCTTTAGATTGGCAAATTTATTGCCATATGATTGGGCAAAATAGCTCTTATTTGTTTTAATTTCCTCTTCATTGGTGATGAATTCACTCCTTCCATTTTTGATACTGGTAATTTGGCTTTCTTTCCTTTTTAAAATAAGATTAATCAGTGCTTTATTTATTGATTTTTTTTCATAAAACTAGCTCTAGTTTTATTTATTCACTGATTTTGTCACTTTTAATTTTATTAATCTCTTTGGTTTTTCAGGATTTCCAACTTGATCTTTAATTGAGATTTTTAATTTGTTCTTTTTCTGTTGGTTTTTTTTTTAGTTGCATGCCCAATTCATTGATCTGCTTTTTCATGGTTTTATTGATGTAAGCCTTTAGAGATATAAAATTTCCCTTAAGAACTGCTTTGGCCCTATTCCCACAGGTCTTGGCTTATTGTCTCATTTTCTGTAATAAAATTGATTGTTATATGATTTGTTTTTTGCCCTGCTTATTTTTTAGTATTAGATTATTTAGTTTATAATTAATTTTTAACCTATCTATCCAGTGTTCATTGTTGAATGTAATTTTATTGCATTATGATCTGAAAAGGATGTTTTTAATATTTTTAATTTTCCACATTTGGTTGTGAGGTTTTTATGCCCTAATCCATGCTCAATTTTTATGTAAGTGCCATGTACTGCTGAGCAAAAGGTATATTCCTTTCTATTGCCATTCAATCTTCTTTTTGCAGGGGGGTGGGAGGGGGGTGTTGGTTTGTTTTTTTTTTTTTTGGAGGGGGGAAGGCAATTGGGGTTAAGTGACTTGCTTAAGGTCATACAGCTAGTAAGTTTGTCAAATGTTTGAGGTTGTATTTGAACTCAGGTCTTCCTGATTCCAAGGCTTGTGCTCTACTCACTGTGCTACCTAGTTGCCCTGCCATTCAATTTTCTTCAGCGATCTATCAAATCTAACTTCCAGAATTTTGTTTCCTTCTTTAGCTTCTTTCTTGTTTATTTTTTGGCTAGATTTATCTACTTTTGAGAGGGGAAATTTGAGGTTTCCCAACTAGTATACTTTTATTGTATATTTTCTCCTTTAATTCATTCAACTTCTTTAGTAATTTAGATGCTATATCATTTGGTACATATATGTTTTGTATTGATATTACTTCTTTGTCTGTGGTCCCTTTCAGCAATATATAGTTTATTTCTCTTTTAATTAAATCTACTTTTGCTTTTGCTTTTGCTTTATCTGAGGTCATGATTGCTCCCCCTGCTTCTTTTGCTACAGCTGAGGCATAGTCGATTCTGCTCCGGCCCCTTACCTTTATTCAGTTTGTGTCTCTGTACTTCAGATGTATTTCTCATAAACAACATATTATAAGATTCTGGTTTTTAATCCCCTCTGCTATCCACTTTTGTTTATGGGTGAGTTTATCCTGATTCACATTTATAGTTATGATGACTGTCTGTGTATTTCTCTCCATCCTATTTTTTCCTTGTTTTATCCTCTCTCTTATTTTCAGCCTGTCTCTCACTTGTAAGGAGAATTTACTTTACTTCTAATCACTTCCTCCTCCAGTCTATCTTCCCTTCTATTAGATTTCCCACTCCCTCACCCCTTGCCTTCTCTTATCCCCATTTCTTTTTACTTGACTATAAGGAAAGACAGATTTCTGTATCCAACTAAATCTGTGTCCCTCTTTGAGGCAATTCTGATGAAAGTAAGGTTCAAGCTTTGCTTCCCTTCCCATTTTACCCTCCATTATAATAGTGCTTTCATGCCTCTTATGTGTGAAATAATTTAACCCATTCTTTCTCTCCCCTCTTCTCCCATGGTAATCTTTTTTCTAACCCCTTTAATTATTTTTTTTATATCATCCCATCAAAGTTTTCTTATATCCATATCCTGTCTCTTCATATACTCCTTCTAATTGCCCTTAGAGTAATAAAGTTCTTAATAGTTACAAATATTATCTTGCCATAAAGGAATGTAAACAGTTTATTTAACCTTATTGAATCTCTTATGTTTTCCTCTTTCTTGTTTCTTTTTTAACTTTTTATGTGTCCCTTGGGTTTTGTTATTTGGAGATCAAAATTTTTATTCAGCTCTGGTCTTTGAATTAGGAATGCTTGAAAGTCCTGTATTTCATTAAATGTACATTGTTTTTCCTCTGAAAGATTATACTCGGTTTTGCTGAGTAGGTGATTCTTAGTTGTAATCCTGACTCCAATCCTGAGTATCCTAACTGTAACTCCATGATATTTGAACTGTTTCTTTTTTGTCTTCTTGTAGTACTTTCTACTTGATCTGGGAGCTCTGGAATCTGGCTCTGATGTTCTTAGGAATTATCCCTTTCAGGGGGCTATTGATGAAGTCTTTCAATTTCTGTTTTGCCCTCTGATTCTAGGATATCAGAGCAGTTTTCCTTAACAATTTCTTGAAAGATGTGTCCAGGCTTTTTACTTTTTTTTCCCATCATGACTTTCAGGTAGTTCAATAATTTTCAAATTATCTTTCTTGGATCTATTTTCCAGGTCAGTTGTTTTTCTAATGAGAAATTTCATATTTCCTTCAATCTTTTATTTTTAAAATTTTGTTTTATCATATCTTGATGTCTCATGGAATCATTAGCTTCCACTTGTCCAATTCTAATTTTTAAAGAATTGCTTTTCTTCAGTGAGCTTTCATATCTTCTTTCCCACTTGACCAATTCTGTTTTTTAAGGAGTTAGTTTCTTTTACCAAGCTATTGACTTTCTCCTCCCTGCCTCCCCCTTCCCCCATGATTCTTTTGCATTACTCTCATTTCTTTTCTTGATTCTTCTTCAACTTCCCTAATCTGCTTCTTAAAATCCTTTTTAAGCCCTTCCAAGAGTTCTCTTTGGACCTAAGACCCAAATTACATTTTTTTTTTGAGGCTTTATGCATAGCCATTTTGACATTGTTATCTCTTGTAAGTTTGATTCTTGATCCTCCCTGTCACCATAGTAATTTCTATAGTAAACTTTTTTTTTTTTTCACAATTTGACTTTTTGCTCATTTTTTCAGCCTCTTTTTGTGACTTGGTATTTTTACATGAGAGTTGGGCTCTGCTCCTGCCTGTCTCTGGCTTTGTGTGCTATGGCTTTCATTGGGACTTAGGCCTAGCTGCTGGCTTGCACTAGGGGGCACCCCCCCACCCCCAGCCCAACCTGGTGCTCCTTGCTGACTTGTACTGAGAGGCAGGTCTGGTTGCCGGCTGGCTCCTGGGTTAAGGTTCACTGCTGATCAGCAATGCTGGTAAGGCCTTGCTGGTGGCCTGCAGTGGGAATGGGATCCTGGAGTTGGGCCATGCTGTATTGTATAGACTTGTATAGTCTTGCCTCAGGAGCTGCTGGCTTTTATAAGGGTGGGGCATTGCAGGTGGATTGCCAGGGCCTTGCTGTAGGCCCCCTGCTTTGTGGCCCTCCTGGTGCAGTTCCTGGACCTTGTTCCCCTTCCACTCCAGTGAGACAGACTTTTCTTGCTGGTAAGCTGTCTCTCTGCTCCTAAATCAATTTTGAGGTGGTTTTCAAGTTGTTTTGGAGGGGTATTTGGGAAGGCTCCAGTCCACCTTCTTGGCATGGGCAATCTGGTATTGTATTTCTATAGTACTTTTCCTCAAATACACAAAAGCTAAATTACTTCATTAAGCAAAGAAGAAAAATGTCAAATTCAGTGGGTCTTTGAACTATTTATGTTTTTCTCAGTTCTAATAATTTGCTTAAGCTAAGATCATGTACTTTCATTAATTATTGAAGGTTATATTTCTTTGCTGGACTTTTGGCATCATTAAGAACCAAATGCCAATTCTTCCTTAGATATTTAACAGGAATGTGAACCTGGGGAAGTCACTTAATCTTTTTGGTGCTCTGTTTGTACATCTGTAAAATGTAGTTAATAACAGCACTTACCTCAAGATTGTTGTGAAGATTAAATGAGAAAATGTCAAAAATCAAGAAGCATTTAGTGCTTTGCAACATGTATGTATATTATGTATATGTATATACATATACACATATATGCATACTTACATACATATATATAATATATAAAATACACAAGCACACATACATAGGTATTTTTTTCCATCTTAGTTTTCATGTAACACAAATCAGTTACACACAAACCAGAACCTACTGAGAGAGAGTATAATTTAATGTATAGAGAATAGTGTATAGAATACCATAATAGTATTTAGAGACCTGGACTCAAGTCCCACCTTTAACACATAGCAGTTCTGTGACCTTTGGAAAGTCACTTAAACTGTAAATGCCTCAAGCAGACTTTTAAGGTTGTAAGGGGAAGAAAATGGGAATAAGAATTTATTAAGCATCTACTATGTGTTAAGCACTTTACATACAAAATGTTATTTATCAAATAAGATTTATCAAATCGCAGTAAGAGAAGTTAAAAGCTTTGCATGAAGTATCTAAGACCAGGTTAGACCTCAGGTCTTCTTGACTCTAGGCCCAGCCTTCTATCCAGTCTACCACCCAGCTACCGAAGTTTGCTGAGTAGGTGAAGATTTGCATTTGAATGAAAATTTCCTACTTCCTTGGAATCACAGGTCCTGAATGGGAAACAAACAAAAAGCAGCAAATCAAAGCTCCAGGACCTGAAGGTTTTTTTAGAGATTTTTATTTTATTTTTCTTAGTAAATAGTATTTCATTTTTTCCAATTACTTATAAAGATAGTTTTCAATATTCATTTTTTATAAGACTTTGAGTTCCACATTTTTTCCCTTTCTCTCATCTCCCTCCCCAAGTTGGCAAGCAATCTGATATAAGTTTTACATGTGCAGTCATATTAAACGTATTTCTACATTGTCATGTTGTGAAAGAAGAAAATAGAAAAAAAGAAAGGGAAAAGACATCAAAAACAAAAAGCCAAGAAAAAGTGAAAATACTATGCTTCCATCTACATTCTTAATCCATAGTTCCTTCTCTGGATGTGGATATCGTCTTCCATCATCGTTTGGAATTGTCTTGGAACATCGTATTGCTGAGAAGAGCTAAGTCAATCATAGTTGATCATTGCACAATGTTGCTGTTACTGTGTACAATGCTCTTCTGGTTTCACATTTTTCTGAAATTCCCCTGTTCATCTTTTCTTACAGCACATTACATTATCATAGCTTAGCACAACTTATTTAGCCATTCCTCTAAATTTCCAATTCTTTGCCACCGTAAGAAGAGCTAGTATAAATATCTTTGTACATGTAGGACCTGAAGTTTTTAAATGATTGTCCACCCTAATTTAATTATACATTTAATTTTTTAAAAAAATTCTGAGCTTTTCTTTCATAGTGTATTACTTCCTATCTAGTCTTAAGCCAAAACAAAAATAGTCCTTGACTCTGCTATTTTCTTCTCTTGACACCAGGTGGCATGCTTTTATTGAAAAAGTCAGAATAAATATGGTTAATTTTCATCTCCAATGTGAAATCAGAGAGAAAACATTGAATCAAAATTGAGTTAGTATAAGAGAATATCAATTCCATTTCTTGGTCCTCTCTGTTAATCATATCCTCCATTTTCAGGACTAAAAAAATAAATATTTTAAAGAAATTTGATTTATCACCAGATTTCAGTATCCTAATAATTTTAGCTCATTTTATTGTAATAAAACATTTCATTCTCCTACTTTGGTTATTGTCTTTGTGCTAATGATTTTCAAATTTCCTTATCCATCCATAACATTTCTACTTGTCTAATATCTCCTTCTTCAACTCTACATTAGACATCTTGAACTAAATGTTTCTTAAACATCTTAAACCTCAGCATGGCCAAAACTGAACTCATCTTTCTTTCCAAACACTCCTTCCTTCTATGCATCACCATCTTCCCAATCACTAAGTCTTGCACCTTTGGTGTTATCTTTGACTCCACATTTTCTCACCGTCAGATCCAATTTGTTTCCAAGTCCTTTAGATTTTACCTTTTTAACATCTCTCATAGATGCCCTCTTCTGCTACTGACACTATCCTAGTGCAAGTCCTGATCATTTCACATCTGGACAGTGTAAGCCTGCTGCTTGGGTTATTCACAACTCCCTCCTCACTCCAGTTCATCCTTTCAGCTATCCAAGTGATCTTTTTAAAATGTTAGTTTGACCATGTCACCTCCCTACTAAGTATATTCTAGTGCTTCTCTATCACCTCTATGATGGATCAAATGTAAAATCCTCTATTTGGTATTCAAAATCAACCTCTTACACATTTTTCCAGTACTCTTACACATATCCCCCTTGCCTCCTCTTCTCTTTGTATCTTGTGCTCTGTGATCCAGCAACATTGTCCTCCCTGTCGCCGCTTGAATAAACCACTCTCGTCTTCCAACTCTGGGCATTTTCACTGGCTGTGTCTCATGCTTCCTCCTGATCTCTGTTTCCTGGTTTCCCTGGCTTCCTTCAAGGCCCAGATAAAATTCCACCTTCTGCAAAAAGCTTCTTAATAGTGCCTTCCTTCTTTAGATTATTTCCTATTTATCCTGTTTATATCATGTTTGTATACAATTGTTTGTATGTAATTCAGCCCATTATATGATAAGATTCTAGAGGGCATGAACTGTCTTTTACCTGTGCCTGGCACAATGCATAAGTACTTAATAAATATTTATGATGGATTCCCTGACTATAGATAATGGGACCATTTGAAAGTAAGTGATCAAGGAAGTTAAAAAAAACATGACTACCATAATTTCTACATTAAAATATTATCAATAATAATTACTAATATTTATAAAATAAATTAAAAACATCATTTCCTCCTCATAGCTACCTTTTGACAAAGGTATCAAAGATGTTTCTAACCACATTTTACACATGAGGAAACTGAGGCTCAGGAAACTGAAATAACTTGCCCATAGTAACAGCTAGAAAGGGTTAGAAACAGGAATTTAACCCATGTCCACACTGTCTCTTGGATCCAGCAGTCTTGCCACTATGCTATATTGCCAGAACATGGAAACATGGTATAGTGGCAAGTGCTAGGGATACAAGAAAAGGGCAAAAAAAAAAAAAGCTTCTCTTTTCACAAAGCTTACATTCTGACGGAGTGGCCATGTGTAAATATCTAGGTATGTACAAAATATATAACATGTAGAGGGAAAATATTTTGAAGAGAGAAAGGTGCAGTAGCAGCTGGCGGACCAGGAAAGGCCTCCTACAGAAGGTGGTGTTTGAGCAGTCTTAAAGCTGGCCAAGGGAAGCTAGGAGGTAGAGGTGAAGAGGGAGAGCATTCCAGGAAGCAAATAAAATGGCACAGTTAGACTTCTGACCAAGACGGTAGCCTGAAGGGGATGTAGGCTGTCTAATATTCACATATTTAATCTAGAAAAAACCCTGGAGTTCCTACCAGATAAGGTTATAAAACCTTAGTAAATGACTTTTCCCATCCTAGTGCTGCAAAAGAGGTTAGCAAAAGCCTGAGTGTGATAAGAAAGGGAACTGTCAGGTAAAGGCAAATGGGAACAGAGAATGGCCAAGGACATGTGTTATCCTGGAAGTTTCTGTACTCCAGAGGCAGGATTGGTGGAGGGTCCCCTGAGAAAGCTCCACTGTAGTGAGAAAGCTCCAAGGTGAGGGACTTGAAAAGTTCTGTAGAACAGAAATAGATAGGGACCAGCGGCATTGAGATTGGGAAACCCCAAGCCCAAGGGGTCTGAAGCCCTAGGACCCTAAATTGAGATGTGAAGAGAGGGCCCTGAAAATCCAGCACTCTGAATCTTACAGTACCAAAGATCCACAGGGTTGAAACCCCAGGGGGTAGAAGGCAGGGAAGCACCAAGATGGTCAAGGGTGAGACCAAGTAGGACCAACCACCCCCCCTCCCCTCAGAGGAATGCTTGGCTGCAGGACAATGTACCAACTGAACTAAAAATGAGGAAATTAAGGAGTCTACAAAAAACATTGAATAGAAACAAAAATTTTCATGAATCTACAAGGCCTATATAAATACCTTGCAATGATGAAGCAGGAGACAAAAAAAAATGAAATAGAAACTCAAACAAAATGTAAAAGAGAATAAATAAATTAGAGAGGAAAAGGGGGAGGAGGGGATAACCTTATCTAAGAAATGATTTCCCTGAAAACTAGAACAGACCAAACAGAAAATATGATTCCATTAGATAGGAAGAAATATTGGAAATAAAAATAAATGACTGAGAAAAGGAAGAAAACAAAATAAGTAATATCAAAAATATAAGAACTGGAACAGGTCCAGGATACAACTTAGGTACCATTGTCATCCCAGAAAACCCTGATTTTTCAGAAAGAACCTGGACACAGTGTTTCAAGAAAGCATGAGTGAAAACCAGTGAGAGGTATTAGAATCACAGGACAAAGTAAAGAAAGAAAAGAATCTACTCATAGTGTTCCTGAAAAGAACCCCAAAAGGAAAAGTTCAAGAAATAGCAAAATTGCAGACTGCTCATGACAGCAACAGTCTGCATTCAACCAGAAAGAAGCAGTTCATGCAGCAAGGAAGCACAGTAAGGATCGCAAAAGATCTGGCAGGTTTTGTTAAAATTCGGGAGATCTTAGAACACAAATAGGCCAAAAAGCAAAAGAGATCAGCTTACAACCAAGCAGAACTTAACCTGAAAAACTGAGTATAATCCCACTGGGGGAAAAATGGATATTTAGTGGAATAGAGGACTTTAAGGTATTTTTAATGAAAAAGATCAGCACTGAGTAGGGGCTTTGAAATATGAACACAAGAGCCCTGAGAAACTGAGAAATATAAATTTATTTGAGGATTTGGAAAGTGCTTTGTGTTGTTATATGGTGCTAACATAATAACTGGAGAAGAAAAATGTCCTTTCAGGTCCTAGTATCTTCAAAGGGTATGGAAGAAGATCAAAAAGAGAAAGAGAGGTCTTAGAAGGGTGGATTGGTTCTGTTTTGAGGAGTTGAAGAGGGGAAGGAGAAAGGAGAGTAAAAAGCAGGAATATATTAATACCTTAAAGGCGGCAGTTCTCATAAATCTGGTAGTAGAAGAGAATGAACATGGAAGAAGAGGTAAGAAGGACAAGAATCAGATGAACCTCACTGTTATCTGAAAAGAATAAAGGAGGGTATAGAAATACAGCAAACTCGATACAAATAGCAGGGATGGGAGTAGGGAAGAGGTTCAAGAGGAAGAGAATAGTCTCAAGTGTATCAAACTTTTTGCTCCTGAAGGGAGGATAAAAAATGGGAAGTAAAAGAAAAAAATTAGAATCTATGGCCGTATCTTAGATTACCTCTTAGACAACTAGGTGATGTCTGAACCAAATGTGTGGTCTATGAATGTAATAGACTATTATTGTGTTGTAAGAAATGATCAGAGATCATTTCATAGAATCTTGAGGAGCATGAACTGATACAGTATAAAATGAGTGGAATGTGGAGAATAATTCATACAAAGATAACACCATAAAAGAAAGAAACAACTTTAAAGGACTTATGAGCTCTGAATAAAGCAGTCTACAGAGAACCTATGATAAAAACATGTTATTCTGAAAGAGAAGTGATGGTTACGTACAGAGACGTAACTTTTATTGACATGGCTGATGTGTGGGATCATTTTGCTGAGTTATGCTTATTTATTAAGGTTTGGTTGCCTCTCCACACCCACCCTCTTCGTTTTCCTTCCTTCCTTCCTTTCTTCCTTCCTTCCTTCCTTCCTTCCTTCCTTCCTTCCTTCCTTCCTTCCTTCCTTCCTTCCTTCCTTCCCTTCTTTCTTTCACTTGGCAGAAAAAAGAGGTATAGGGGAAAGGGAAGAAGGGGTTAGCCATGCCATGGTAATGCCAACCAATAGGGTCATTGTAATTTTTTTTTAAAAGCATAGAAGAGAACGAAATGAAGTTCAGACAAGCAGGACTATTTTGAAACACACAAATACCATTTATTATACTCTTAAAGAAGTGTGAAATGGAGATTCATACTTTCATATAAAATTCTTTTTGTGTTCTGCTGGGTGCAAGGAAATTCCTTTTTGCTTTTTCTTTCGTTTTGCCATTTGAGTTCTGGATTTTTTAAAAAAAGAGGTTCCAGATCCAATAAAAATTGCAATTCGTTTTGCTTAATCTAGGCCCAAACACAAAATAGTTCTAAAAAAAGAAAAGTCATGACAAGATGTCAGCACTTCTGGCCTCTTACCTGGTTGTTTTAGTACTGACTGAAATAAATAAGGAGGGGCAGCTAGGCGGCGCAGTGTGTAGAGCACCAGCCCTGGAGTCAGGAGGACCTGAGTCCAAATGCGGCCTCAGACACTTGGCACACTTACTAGCTGTGTGACCTTGGGCAAGTCACTTAGCCCCAATTGCCCTGCCTTCCCCCCTCAAAAAAAAAAAGAAAAAAATAAATAAGGAGAAGAACACTCTATCACCAGGATGTTACTATCAAAGTTGGGAAACACCATGAGCTGTATGTGTGTGTGCGTGTGTGTGTGTGTAATGAA
>CM053623.1:173069578-173151504 GCA_028646595.1 Phalanger gymnotis
TCCAGCCATGACAGTGTTGAGCTCACCACTAAAGGGCATGATAGTTACCGCGAGGGTGTCTGTTAAGATTTTTTTTTTATTTTTTTATTTTTAACAGTTCATTAGACTTCAACCCAACAAATTTTTACTAAGCATCTATTATGTATTCACAACTGTGTTATGTACTAGGGGAAACGTAAAGTTTAATAAGACATATCCCCTACTCTTTCATGGCTTAGTAGTAAAATAAGATAAACACCTATTAGTTAATTAGCAGCATTTATTAAGTGCTTACTTTGTAACTGGTGTTGTGGGGATTCAGTGACACAAATGAATCCATGCTTGTTCTCGAGGAACTTACATTCTTTTTTCCCGTATATCTCTCCCTTTCTCCATACACACTGCACCATATAACAAAGGATCTATTTTTAAAAAGAGTAAGAAGAGAAAAACAACCAGCAAAATTGATGTATACTTGGAAACATCTGAAAACATAGGTGATTTCCCAGAGTTTGGAAGTTCTCCATCTGTAAAATGATGGATGATGTTTCTTTTTTATCTCTCCTTTGTTTGCAACATTTTGATTCTTTTTGGTGTTTTTTATTATTTTCTATTATATAGTTTTCCTCCTTTTGTGGTCCATGGGCAGTTGACTGTGGATAGAACACAGGTCTTGGAATCAGGAAGACTTAACTTTGTGTATTCAAATATAGCTTCACACTCTGACTAATTGCATGACCTTGGGCAAGTCTTTTAAACCTGTTTGACTCAGTGTGTCTTTTGTGAAATGAGCTAGAAATGGAAATATCAAACTACTCCAGTATCTTTGGCAAGAAAACCTCAAATGGGGTGACAAATAGTCAGGAGTGAAGGAACTGAACAACAGCCTCTTTTCTTCACTCTGTGTACTTTTTTGTGCATCTGTTCATATAAATGTTTACCTGATGTGATGCTTCTCAATATTTATTCTACTCACTGTTTCTTAACCACATAGCAATATGTTCCTTTACGTTGATATTCTACATTCTGCTTAGCTGTTCCTCTGGAGGCATCACCTTTTCTGTCACCAAGAATGCTGTGTGTGTGTGTGTTTTGTTGTATATGTGTATATGGGTACTTTCTTTTCTAAATGACCTCCTTGAAGTTTATACCCAGTAGTACTTTGGGGCAAAAAATATGTCCATTTGAGTTATTTTATTTACATACTTCCAGATTACTTTCCAAAACCACCATCTTAATTCCGGTCATCTAAATTCCACCAATAATTTACCACTGTGCTTTCCTTTCCATAGTCCCCCCTACATTGATTTAGCCTTATCTTGCATTATCTTTTTCAATTTTCTGAATGTTGCTTGTTTCTTCTAATTTTTTTACATTACGATCTTTACTATTAAGGTCACATATTTATTTAGAACGTGTTATTAAATAGTGTGTAAGGTATTGGTACAAATGTAATTTATTCCTGACTGCTTTCAAGTTTTCCCTTCAGTTTATAACAAAGACGTTTTTTCCCTATGTAGTTTTTCAGTGTATGAAAAAATGGATTTTCCTGTTGTTTCTTTTATTTCTTTTCTAGTCTGTTTTATTGCTCTAATTCTGTGTTCTTTAACCAGTTCCAGATAGTTTTGACAACTGCTGCTTTATAACTTACTTTCAGGTCTAAAAGTGCCATGCCCTCTTCATCTCTCCTTTTTACCATTTTCCTTGATATTCTGAATATTTCCTTTTTTTTTTAAGGATCCTCTTATTTATTTAATTTTTTTTAATTTTCAACTGTGATTTCCACCAGATTTTGAGTTACAGATTTTCTCCCCATTTCTAACCTCCTCTCCACTCCAAGATGGCGTATATTCTGATTGCCCCATTCCCCAGTCAGCTCTTCTTTCTGTCACCCTTACTCTCCCACAACATCACCTTGCCCTTTACTTTCTTCCAGGGCAGGATATATTTCTATGCCCCCTTTCCAATACATATTATTTCTCAGTTGCGTGAAAAAACAACTTTTTCTTTTGAGCATGTGATTTTAAGATTTGAGTTCCAAATTCTCTCCCCTCTTCCCTCCCCACCCACCCTCCCTAAGAAGGCAAACAATTCAACATTAGGCCACACATGTATCATTATGTAAAATACTTCCACAATACTCATGTTGTGAAAAACTAGCTATATTTCCCTCCATCTTATCCAGTTCCCTATTATTCAGTTTTCTCCCTTGTCCCTATCCCTTTTCAAAAGTGTTTGCTTTTGATTACCTCCTCCCCCCATATCCCCTCCCTTCTATGAATTCCCTTTTTATCCCCCTCCCTCTACTTTCCTGGGGGGTGGGATACCCAGTTGAGTGTGTATGTTATTCCCTCCTCAGGTCAAACCGATGAGAGCAAGAATCACTCATTCCCCCTCACCTACCACCTCTTCCCTTCCAGTGAAATGCTTTTTCTTGCCACTTTTATGAGAGATAATTTACCCAATTCTATCTCTCTCTTTCTCTCTCCTTCAATATATTCCTCTTTCATCCCTTATTTTGATTTTATTCTTTTGATATCATCATATTCAACTCACTCTGTGCCCTCTGCCTATATACATATATATATAAAATATATTATGTATATAATACATTATATATATATATATGCATACACACACATATGTATATTCTCTTCAGCTACCCTAATACTGATGTCTCATGAATTATAAACATCATCTTTCCATATAGGAATGTAAACGAAAACATTCAACTTTAATAAGTCCATTATGAGTTCTCTTTCTTGTTTAACCTTTCATGCTTCTCTTGATTCTTGTGTTTGAAAGTCAAATTTTCTGTTCATCCCTGGTCTTTTCACTGCAAAAGCTTGAAAGTTCTCTATTTTAATGAAAATCCGTATTTTGCCTTGGAACATGATACTGAGTTTTGCTGGGTAGGTGATTCTTGGTTTTTATGCTAGCTCCATTGACCTCCAGAATATCATATTCCAAGCCCTTTGATCCCTTAATGTAGAAGCTGCTAGATCTTGTGTTATTCTGATTGTGTTTCCACAATACTCAAAATTGTTTCTTTCTGGCTGCTTGTAGTATTTTCTCCTTTTTGGGATCTTTTTCAGGAGGCGATTGTGGGTTCTTACAATTTCTATTTTACCTTCTGGCTATAGAATATCAGGGCAGTTCTCCTAAGATAATTTCTTGAAAGATGATATCTAGGCTCTGTTATTGATCACGGCTTTCAGGTAGTACAATAATTTTTAAATTATCTCTCCTGGATCTATTTTCCAGGTCAGTGGCTTTTCCAATGAGATATTTCACATTGTCTTCTATTTTTTCATTCCTTTGGTTCTGTTTTATAAAATCTTGATTTCTTATAAAGTCACTAGCTTCCACTTGCTCCAGTCTAATTTCTAAGGTAGTATTTTCTTCAGTGTTCTTTTGGACCTCCTTTTCCATTTGGCTAATTCTACCTTCCAAGGTATTCTTCTCTTCATTGGATTTTTGGAGCTCTTTTGCCATTTCAATTAGTCTTTTTTTTAAAGTGTTATTTTCTTCAGTATTTTTTTGGGTCTCCTTTAGGAAGTCATTGAGTTGTTTTTCATGCTTTTCTCACATCACTGTCATTTCTCTTCTCAATTTTTCTTCTAGTTCTCTTACTTGCTTTTCCAAATCCTTTTTGAGCTTTTCCATGGCCTGAGACCAATTCATGTTTATCTTAGAGGCTTTTGATGTAGGATCTTTGACTTTGTTGACTTCTTCTTGCTCTACATTTTTGTCTTCTTTGTCACCAAGGAAGGATTTCAAAGTTTGAGTCTGAATCTGAGACTGTTTTTGCTGCCTGGCCATGTTCCCAGCCAACTACTAGACCCTTCAGCTTTTTGTCGGGATATGACTGCTTGTAGAGTAGAGAGTACTTTGTCCCACGCTTGAGGAGCTACGCTGTTGTTTTCAGACCTATTTCTACCCAGCAAGCTCTGGAACACCAGCGCTTCTCCTGCCCCCAAAGCGCCTACCAGGATGAAAGAATAGTGAAAAACTGCAAGGACTGAGTGACTCTGGGTAGCCGTTATTAAGGAACCCGTTCTCTGGCTTGAAAACCCAGATGTTGGTGCTTCCTTGATACGATGTAGTGAGATGTTGGACAGAAAGCGAGAAGCCTGGCTACTGGTTTGTGTTATTTGATCTGTTGATATTTTCTGTTTGTCATTTCTGTTTGTATTTGCTCTGAAGTTCAGCTTGCTGGCTTTTCCTCCTGAACTAAGTGAATGATACGTGTTTGTTTGATTAAAGGGAGTTTATAAACCCCTTAAAGTTGCTTTCTTTAGAAAAGCAAATCAAAGAACGTGCTAGCAGCCCTCCTGCGTGCCGGTGTTGTTGGTCTTTCACCACACAACAGCTGCAAGCAACATTATTGTTATACATTGTTCTTCCCTGTCTCACAAAATTAGAGAATCTCATATTTGGATGGCCATATAGACAAACTTACCCAAGCAAAATCACTTTCTCTCAAAAGATGATCATCCAGCCTTTGTTGGAAGACCTCCAGTAGGAGGATACCATTGCTTCCCAAAGTAGCCTGTTTTACTTGTTGGTAGAGCTAATTATTGGGCAGTCTTTCATTACATTAAATAAACAGAAAGTTGCTAACTCCTGGCTGAGAGAGAACATATCTGCTCCCTCTTTTATGTGATAGAATCCCAATTCATATCCCATGAAACTTTCTTCCCCAAAACTTCAAATATTTGAAATTGACTTTCATATCTCTCATTCTTCTCTAGGTTAAATCCCTGATTACTTCAGTCATTTTTTATAATTTTGAGGCTGTTCGTTATTCTCTTCACCCTCCTCTGAACTCTCTTCAATTTAGTCGTTCCTGAAATGTGGTACCCAGAGCTGAACACAATTCCTCAAAAATAATCTGATGAGGGTAGAGTACAGTGACAACATCATCTTCTTACTTGTGGAGATTATGCTTCTCTCACCTCTGCTTAAAATGACATTTTTTTGGGTTTTGGGCTTTTTGGGGGCAGGGACAGGGAAACCTGTCATATCCCAGTGTTAACTTATTTTGGGCAATCAAAATAGGCTCTTAGCACTCAGTTCAACCAAGTGCCATTGAAGAGTTGGCCTTTGTTTCCTTGATTAGACTGAGAGTCCTTGGTGACCTCCTTGCCTCACGGGATGGCCTAGGTTACATGGGTTTGAGTGACATGTTTGGGATATTGGAGACTTTTAGATCACATGAGTTTAAGTTGCCTCTTTGTGACTATTTCAGGTCACGTGGGTGAGTCACCTGTGTGACTCACCCTTGACCCTGAAAAAGATATAAAATCAGGGATTGGCTTTCTCTTTTTCGGAGCTCTTACAGCCATGGTGGCGCTTGTGACTCTGGGCCAGCCCTTGTTATGAGCTCCTGGGCTGAACCTAGATGTTGGTAACTATGAATTGTATTTGGTCTATCTGTCAATGTTTGTAATTTGTTTGTATTTGCTCTGGAGTTCAGGGTGCTGCTGAATTAAGTGAATGGTATTTTTATGCTGGAGTAAAGTGAGATTGTCAACTCCTTAACATTGCTTTCCTTAGTAAAGCAGATCAGAAGACTCTGTGCTGCCAGCATTCTTGTTGTTGGGCTTTTGTTGTTCTTTCACCCCCACAGCAGCTGCTAGCCAGATTGTTGAAACAGCTTGTAGTTCACAGTAATACCAGATCTTTTTCAGAGAAATTATTGTCTAGCAATGCCTTCCCCAACCTGTGCTTATGAACTTGCTTTTTAAAAAATCTCACCTTTAAGTCTTTACATTTGTCTCTGTTAGATTGCATTTTATTGTAGTAGGTACAGAGTTCTAGCCTATTGAGATCTTTTTGGATCCTGACTGTTATTCATGTTAGCTTTGATCGGATAGTTTGCCAAGCTTGCGATCTACACTCTACATTTTTCTCTAAAGTCTCCTAGGGCAGCAGAGAGGCGAAGAACCAATAAATAATATTGTTTTTTTCTTGATATTCCATAGAAGGCTTGTTATTAAAAGAATAGACAGATTTAAACTTTAAATAGAGAGTGGAGAAAAAATTCCATTTTCTAAATGTGAAGACCTCTTTGAGTGTAACATTTAAAAATAAATTTGTAAAATTCATATTTCAGTTTTGGCAGTTTGTGAAGAGATAGCTAACTTTGTATTGAATTATGTACAGTATGCACATGACTAGTTTTTTTAATATACTATATGTCTCCAGAGTCACTGGGAATATTTATTGTTAAGTGAATTATCTTAATCTTTTTCATGCTCTGGGTTTGTTTTTTTTTAAAGTTGTTTCACTGGTAGGCATATTTTAGCAATATTTCATTTCCACTACCTACTTTTAAAATCCGCATTCCTAAATTGACTTTTTTAATTGTTGTTCAGTTGTTAATCAGCTGTGTCTGACTCTTCATGTCCCCATTTGGGGTTTTCTTGTCAAAGATAGTAGAGTGGTTTGCCATTTCATTCTCCAGCTCATTTTAAAGATGAGGAAACTGAGGCAAGTAGGGTTCATTGACTTGCCCAAGGTCATACAGCTAGAAAGTGTCTGAGGCCAAATTTTAGGTTAAAAGAAGATAAGTTATCTTGACTCCAGGCACAGTGCTCTACTGTATCAATTAGCTACCTCCCTGAAAAAAGGTCATTATAGAAATAAAAAAAGATGGTCATAGTGGCCAAACAATACCAGAAAAATGAAGTATGTTCTTGGTTTTAAAACTAACATTTTAAAAATGTTGCATCTTTCTGTATTTTGAGTTCTCTAGGAGCATAATCAAGGTGGCACAGTGGATAGAGTGCCAGGCCTAGAATCAGGAAGACTCACCTTCCTGAGATCAAACTTGGCCTTAAGTCACTTAACCCTGTTTGCCTCGGTTACCTCATCTATAAAACGATCTGGGGATGGGCAGTGGCAAACTACTCCAGTATCTTTGCCAAGAACACCTCGAATGGGACCCCATGCATAGTTGGACACGACTGAAAAACGGCTCTACAAGAGGAGCGTAACCATAACGAAGCTAAAGCAGTATGTGAAGAACAATGAATTCTCCCAGTATGATACAAAAATGCCTTAATAATAACTTACAATTTTATAGTTAAAGTGTAACAAAAATATAGGAAGAATTAAGAATGTGGTTAGAGAATTGACCTCAGTGTCAAGAAAATCTAGGTTCAAGTCACTCTGCTGTCTCAGTGTGCCATTGTGTGACTGAGCAAGTCACTTTAATTTCTCTGTTCTCAGACAACTCTCTAAGACTATGTGTTGTTTGAAAACAAAGAAGCGGCGTGCTATTTATTGGTAGAAGAAGTTCTCCCTGGAAGCTTCCTGTATATATAGAGTCACAGATCTGGTTACTTCCTAACCCTCCCCCACCGCCACCCCCCAAAAATGGAAGTGCAATCTAAGGAGGCCACCAAGATAAGATAAAATGAAATAGGCAGTGTTGGGTGATGTTGTTTGAATGTATTCTATCCATAGCAACGGAATACATATGTGTGTATATGTATATGTATGAGTATATATGTATATATATGTGTGGGAATAGATAGATACATAGTAAATATCTGGATACATTGGGTCATATTAATGCCATACTTTTTTTTTTTCATTCCACCTGATTCTTGCTCATGGGTGGATGATATTTCAGCATTGGTTCATTTTCTTATTTTGAGAGAGCTAAAGTGATAGAAAGTTTGGAAAGAGCACTATGCAAAAAACAAAAGTGATTAAAAACTTGTATAACTATTAGAAAAGACAGGAAGAAATGCCTTTATTTGGTCTGAAGATTTTTTTTTTCAACCATTACTTCCTCAGCATCGATAATATAATGGAGATAGAGATTTCCTTGGAGTCATAAAGGCCTGAAATCAAGTCTTGCCTATGGTGCATATTGATTATGAATGTGAGCAAGTCACTTAACCTCTCAGTGCCCGAAATATCTCTTTTTTTTTTGGATTAATCAACATTTATTAAGCACCTACTTATATATGGACTAGTTACTAGGGATACAAATATAATCAATGAAATGATCCTTACTTGAAGGGAATAAGGAGGGTTTTACTTTAGAGAGGGTAGAAATCTAATTTCCCCTGAAGAAGAGAAGGGCGGTGGGTGGACTTTGCTATGCAGAGAAAGAGGTATAAAAGTGGGGGCCCTCTCAGTAGTGGGGTTGGAGGGATGTGAAATCCAAAGTGTGTGGGGGTGTAGGCTTTCAAGCAGAAAGCTCAGATTTGAGGGGAAAGAATTCAGATTGGGAAGCCAGGGTTTCAGGAGAGCCGGGCTGTCAGGCAGGAAACTGGGGTCCAGGGGTCTCAGACTGGGAGTAAATCTTGGCTTGGTTGTGCATATAGATTGGTTAGATTTTATGCCTGATGAGGCTTAACCCCAGAGAAGCAACAGCAGTGTCAAAGTCAAGAAGGGGAAACTGGCCCCCCAACTGAAGATGCCTGGGGCAGAGGCAAAGGCATAATATTTAGCCACAGCTTCACTGGGGTTTACCTGGACTGGGTCGAACCGCATGTGGATACATTTGCCCCTGCCCCAGCCGAAAGAGCTTACTTTATAGGAGTGACTCCAAATGTTCTCACATAGGGAGGCTGGTGTTGGGAAGTGAAATATGAAAGGGTGGCAGGCAGCCTCAACTGGTCATTTGTTAACCCCTGAAGTCCAATTCCAGCCTTTGTGCCAGTTCTCTTTGCAGGTATATGAGGTTCGGCAGTCCTTGCACAGGGGAGCATTCAGGATCCGTTCCCTCCTCCAGCTTGAGGACACCTGCTGGATCCAGGGTCCTAGGTTAGGAGAGCATTCATAGAGACAAGTATCCCTGAATAAAGTGGCGTTTGCAGGCTGGGGTCATCTTTCCACAGGGGTCATAGTTGAAGTGGTACAGGTAGGAGGTATCTTTGTGGGCTTCAATGCTTGTGTTTGTTGTGCAGCAGGCCTTTTTCTTCCATTGGCTACACTGGTGATAAAGGTCATCTTCTGGACCAGGCTCTGACTTGTGGTGTTTAGCATCCATGCAGACACTGAGCAGATCATTACCCTTCTGAAGTCCATTAGCCATGGCCAAGAGGCCCAGGAACAGCAACCCCCATCCTGATTGAGTCATGATCTCTGGGGCCTGTCTGTCTCCTCTAGGTTCCCAGCAATTCTAAGGAAGCAAAATAATAGCAAAGACCCTTAGGAGGGAAATTTACTTCTATTATAAAGCCAGTACTAATTTAAATACCAACCTGGTTCTGGATTTAACTGGGCTTTGGTGGCTTGAGGGTTGGGAAGAGCCCAAATATCTTTGTAAGACAATTATGTTGTAGATTAGGTCTTAAAGGGCCTGCTGCTTAGAGTTTGTTCACTCTGAGTTCATTACATTGATTAAATAATAGATTTAGTTTAAAAAAAAAACAAAAACAACCAATAATACATTATTCGGTTTCTCATTATGCCCATCCTCATTTCTGCTAAACTTCTTTTGTGTCTTTATCATCACCTTCAGTCCTTTTACCCCTGTATTTTACCTTGCTCTGGCTTTACTTCCCTCCCTCCCCGATCTTGAACCTATAGCTAGCCAGTTCAGTTTTAGCATTGAATTCTTTGACCCCTTCACATAGTCACCATTCTTATCTTGCCAGATCCCAATACCAGATTATTCCCCACATACTACTGAAAAAGTGCTGGAGGGAATTAGATTACCTAATGTAATCTCAACCTGGCCCCATAACAGCCCTTTTATCCCACCCTTAAAAAGATTTTCTATCCCAATCCTCACAGTAGCTATTCCACAACTTTTCTTTCCTTAAACTTCTCATAAGACACAATTCCTCCACCTTCTCGAGAAAAGACCTGGTCTCTTATTTTACTGAGAAAATCAAATCTCATTCATCTGAGATGACTCTTGTCCCTACTCTATTTCAAAAACCCTTGACATCATGCCCCATTCTTTTGTCTTTTAATGAAGTCTCTGATGTAGATATGGTCCTTCTCACCAACAAAAGCCAACCCTCTCCTTATACCATTGATTTCATTTTCTCTAAGCAGATGACTCCCAGATCCATATTACAACCCTAGTTTGTCTCCTGAGTTCTGATCCAATGTTATCACTGCCCATTAGCTATTTCCAACTCTTTTCTCTATTTGACATTTCAAAACTGATGTCTTCAAAACAGAAATGATTATCCTTTTTCCCCCACAACCCACTTCTTCTGAATTTCACTCTTTCTCTCAGGGGCACCATTTTCTAGTGATCTAGGATGATCTTAGTGTTAAGTACTTAGGTGGTCTTTTATCTCATACAATTATTTCTCAGGGCTTGATTCTACTTCTACAACCTCTCATGTATTCAACCCCTTCTGTCTATTCATATGGCCACCACCCTACCTCAGACCCTTATCCCCTCTGCTTGGAATATTGTGATATCTTCCTAATTGATCTCTCTGACTCCATGATCTCTCCCCTCTTCAATCCATTTACATAGTTGACAAAATGGTATTCTTAAGGTGTAGGACTAACCATGAGGACTAACTGCTGCTCAAGAAGCTGCAGTAGCTGCTTAATTCCTCGAGAATGAATTTCATACTCTTCTGTTCGGCACTTAAAACTCTTCACCTTCCGACTTCAACCTAACCTTTCCAGGCTTAGTATCTATTACTTTCCTTTCTACAGACTGATGTCCAGCCAAACCGATTGTCTTGATGTCATCGTACAGGTTGTCTCTCATTTCTGGAATGCACTCCCTCTTTTCTTCTGCCTCTTAGAATCTCGTTTCCTTTAAAGCTCAGCTCCCATGCCTCTTACATGAATTCTTTTCAGATCCTTCCCCTGAACTACTAGCATTTCTTCCCCAAAGTTAAATTGTTTATATATTATATTCAGATGTGCATAATTTATCCCCTCCGAGAGAATGTATCTGTATAGATTATGTAGTAGTTAAGAGTACGAAGTATTTAGAATATATGTTATGTGTATGTTATATATTATAGATTATGAAAGACTATAATATATATAATCTCTTTATAATATGTAATATGTGTGTAATATATTATGTTTTATATGTAACATAGTATATATATATTTTATATTGTAATACATGTGTGTATTTTTACATATAATAATGTGTTATACACATATACATAGGTATTCTAACTACTTCTCAATTGAAGTATTCTACAGTGTTACCATTTTGGAGCCAAATACATGCTTGATTGAAGAAGAAAAGCCTGATAGGAATTTAATATCTTTTTATGTATAAATATACATCTATATAACAGATGTGTAATATATTTATAGATGTGGCGATTAATATGCCTCCCCATTTCTTAGAGAAGCTACTTGCTATACTGATTTTCTCAATGTCTCCTGATAGCAAGATAGAATGGGTTTAAACTTGCAATGGGAAGTACTTAAGTTGTTCTCTAGAAAGAAATTCTTGACTTTAAGAACATATATTATTTTTAGAATCAGTCCAATCAAAATGACTGACTCTGGTTCTTTCTATTCCTGAGTTATCATAATTATTTTTCATTTTTGAAAAAGATAAAAGTATTTAATTAATGAAAAGACTTTGGTAAATGAAGCGGCAATCATAAACTGAAATTGGTACAAATATTTATCATTACCACTTTTGTATGTAGTTCAGAAGACTTGCCAGTTTGTTCTCTCTCTCTCTCTCTCTCTCTCTCTCTCTCTCTCTCTCTCTCTCTCTCTCACACACACACACACACACACACACACACACACAGAGTGTATATACCTTTCAAATCAGTGTCACTGATTTTTGCTGTAACTACAGAGGTAGCCCTAAGCTCCATCTTGTAAACAGCATTCTCATGCCTTAGAAGCATGACTGATGATTTAAATTATATGAGGAGATAGATTGATAACCTTTCATACATTATTTGTTTGATAGGTGTAGCAGCAGCAGCAGCAATAGTTGTAATCATTGTTATCCTCATTGTAGATCTTGGTCCTTTGTTTTAGAAGAGGATCAGTGACATCGGGGAGTACATAATTTGGATTTAAGTGAGGCAGAGCTGTACAAATTCATCAGTCTCATTCTTTGTTCCTGAGGCATCAAAGTCCAGTAGCAAGACAAAAGTCAACATGGCTGGATGCAGTGGATGACTTTGGCATCTTTGATATCTGAACAAGCTCCAAGCGCTCCACCAGCACCTACTTTAAGCCACTTTCATGGCTGCTGGAACAAATTGTTCTCATCCACTCATTATGCTGGGGAAGATCTTCACTTGCTTGGAGTAGATATCTCCTTACTCACCAGTAGGTTTGAGGCCTGTCATTTACCCTCAACCTGGTTTAGCCTGTCTATTGACACAGTTTTACTAGGCTTCAGCTGCTGCACATGCTACATCTTCTTGGAGCTGAAGGTGAAAGTTGGGTGAATCAGGTGGCCATCAAAGATAGATGAGCAGCCCTGTAAAGGGTTTGGCAAGCCCTCACACAAGTGGTACTAGTCCTCCTGAATACCTTATACACCCCAATAGATAAAGTAGGTACTCACTAAATATTTCCTGGATTGAATTTGTTAAATCAAACATAGGACTGATTTATAGTCATATTTAAATTTAATTTCTATCTGTATATTTATTTTATTTTGAATACAGTATTTGTAGATGGTGTGTCCTGGGATGTCATTTTATTTTTTCTTATTCTTTTATTGCTGTGAGGGTTTACTAGAAAGGTATGTTTAAAGTTATTCTGATATGACACACTGGATCATCATTAGTTAATGGAGAAGATTGTTAGATATCCCTGGACTGATGCATGAATTAAACTTCCCTCTAATTCCAGGGTTTTCATCACCATTTGCTGATTTTCATACCTTTTAATTACCTTTTTCATGCAGGGAACCTAGTCATTGAATTTAGAAAAGTGACTTTCTGTTTCTGCATTAGTTCTTATTGATTTACATTTATATGTTACAGTTTGGGTTTATTGGTTAGTTTTTTTTTCTTTTTGGTTTTTTTTTTTTTTTGCCTTTTAGTTTGGAAAAAGTTTGACCCTTCCTCCCCTCTCCCCTAAAGTCTCACATATCTTCGTGGTAACAGTAGTTTTATATTAACAAAATATGAGTTTGTGGAATGTCCTAATATAGGACTAGTCTATTCGTAAGTCATCTGAGAATGAATCTAGCTAAGACCAGTAAAACATCACCAGATTCATAAAATCTTAGGAACTTTGGTGTTCATTTACCCTATCTCCCTCATTTTATAGTGAAGAAAATTTAAGGTCCAAAGAGATGAAGTGACTTGTCCTAGATCATACAGTTAGTTAATGGCAGAGCCAGAGTAACAGCTCAGATTCTACAACTGTAGTTTTTTGATAGCACCTAATACTGCCCCCAACCTCCTTCTTCAGCCCAGTTTCTCTCTCCCCTATTATTTTGATAGGAATAAAGCTTTGCACGCATACCTTACTGCTGAGTTTTCTAAACACATGGGTTAGGAGTGAAGTGCAAAGCCAGAATTTTGGATGATTTCAAGTAGAGTTCCCCCATAAATATATTTACTTTTAAAAATGAAAATAAATCATAATCAAAACAAGAATAATACAGCAAATTTGCTCTGATAATGAATGCAAATCCAGTGACTATCCACTATGGTACGCAAAGACAAAACAACTTCGAGTCCCTTAACTTCTCTAGGCTTCATTTTCCTTATCTGCAAAACAAGGCATTTGGACTAGACAACCTTTAATGTCCTTTCCAGCTTTAAGTATATGATTCTGTGAGCCAAGGCAAGTTGAATCTTCATTTGGGCATTATCTGCCACTATCAAGGTCAATCAGTTTAGTCTGATGACATAGATGATTAATTGTTTGTTATGTTTTTTGTGGCGTGTGGATATCAACTGTATATAAACTTAAAAATTAAATTAACCTTTGGGAGTTAAATGTGCTGTATTATCTGTTTTATTTTTCAACATCATCTATTTTCGTAAGTGTAATACTCAATTCTGGAAACAATATTCCTAAGAGTTTTCCTTTTGGGATCTTTTTCAAGAGATCGGTGAATTCTTCCAGTATCTACTTTACCCTCTGGTTCTAGAATATCAGGGCAGTTTTCCTTGATAATTTCTTGAAAGATGATGTCTAGGATCTTTTTTTCATCATGGCTTTCAGGTAGTCCAATAATTTTTAAGTTATCTCTCCTGGATCTCCCAGGACCAGCTCCCAGGGCAGCAGTTTTTCCAATGAGATATTTTACATTGTCTTCCATTTTTTCATTCTTTTGGTTCTGTTTTATACTTTCTTGATTTCTCACAAAGTCACTAGCTTCCACTTGTTCCATTCTAATTTTTAAGGCAGTATTTTCTACAGTGGTCTTTTGGACCTCCTTTTCCATTTGGCTAATTCTGCCTTTCAAGGCATTCTTTTCCTCATTGGCTTTTTGGAGCTCTTTTGCCATTTGAGTTAGTCTATTTTTTAAGGTGTTATTTTCTTCAGTATTATTTGGGTCTCCTTTAGCAAGTCATTGACTTGTTTTTCATGGTTTTCTTGCATCACTCATTTCTTTTCCCATTTTTTCCTCTCCTCTTACTTGATTTTCCATATCCTTTTTGAACTTTTCCATGGCCTGAGCCCAATTCATATTTTTCTTGGAGGCGTTTGATGTAGACTCTTTGACTTTGCTGACTTCTTCTGGCTGTATGTTTTAATCTTCTTTGTCACCAAAGAAAGATTCTATAGTCTGAGTCCTTTAACTCTCCTTCCTAATTTTCCTAGGCATTTACTTGACTTTTGAACTTTTTGTCAGCATATGACAGCTTTCCACTAATTTTAAAAGATGAAATATTCTCCCTTTGTTGAAAGATAAATACATAATAAATTTGAAGGGAAAATGTATTAGTCCAAGCTTATATTAGTGCAAGCAAATACAATAGAAACAGTTTAATTAATGGAAATACTAAAGTATGAACTCTGAAGTCCTAATCCAGGAGGGATTGCTGTTTGGGAAGAAGGGCATTCCCAAGATAGGAAACAATTTAAGCAAAGGCACAGATGGGGGAAATTTCAGGTTGTATTCAGGAAACAGAGTGGCCTGGTTTGGTTGGAGCTTAAAATCCATGGAGGGGATGAGAAAGGGTTAAGTAAAGGTAGTATGGTGTTAGAGTGTGGAGGGCTTTGTCACAACCCTTTGACTTATGCCAAAAAGTTTGAACATTATTCAGTAGTGCTAGAGCAATCTTATGAATATTTTGCATAAGGAAGATCTTTCAGGAAATTACAAAAGACATATGGGATTAAGGGTGGGTGCAGAGGTGAGTAGAACCATTAGTAGAATATAGCCATAGGTGAGGTGAGTAGTGATGAGGGGCTTATACTAGGTTAATGGCAATGAGATCATCATTAAAGAGATTCTGGGGACATCATCAAGCATTTTAAGATTTGCAGAGTGCTTTACAAGCATCATCTTATTTGAACCTCACAACCACCCTATGAGATAGGTACTGTTATGATCCCCTTTTTGTAGAGGAGGAAACTGAGGCAGATAGAGGTTTAAGTGACTAAAGAACTTTTTAGGGATTACATTACTCTCCAATTATTTTTTTTAAATTAATTTTTACAAGTAATTTTTTTTTACAACACTAGAATTTCTCCCAGTATCCATCTCCTACTTCCAGAGAACCATCCCACATAACAGTATTTTTTTTAAAGAAAAAAGAGAAAGAGAAAAAAACAGATCAAGACATCAAAAAAGTCTGAAAATCCATACAATGTAATAAATCCATTAACATCTTACTTCAGAGGGGTAGAATGGGCATGTCTTCTTATTTCGCCTCTGATGCATGTTTGTTCTTTTTAATTTTCATTCATTGTTTTGTGGTTGTGCTTTCCATTTGTTGTAGTCATTGTCTTAAGTTTTCTTCGTTTTGTTTACTTCACTGCATCAGATCATGTAAATTTGATGCTTCTCAGTATTCGACCTATTTGTCGTTTCTTACAGCACAGTCATACCACAGTTTGTTTGCCTATTCTCCACTTGATGGGCAAAAACTTTGTTTCCAATTCTTTGCTATCCCATAAAGTGATGCTATAAATATTTTGCTATATATAAGAACTTTGTTCTCATTAATAGTCTCCTTTGGGGTATAAGCCTAGCTGTCAAATCTCTACATCAAAGAATATGGACATTTTATTATTGCTTTCCAAAATTATAATGATTTAGAGCTCCATAATGTACTAGTTTTACCTATCTTCTCACAACCCCTCCAAAATTACTATCTTTTGTCAAATTTTGCAAAGTCGCTGCATATGCATTTATGCCTAAGGGTTTTGATTTTCATTTCTTTTATTATTAGTCATTTTGGAGTATTCTTTGTAAGATGGTTAATTGTTTGAATTTCTTTTGACATCTGTTCATATCCTGTAACCACTTAGCTACCAAGGGATGGCTACTGGTCACAGACATACATGCAAATACATATGTATATGTACAAGGTATTTTTCATGTTTCCCCTACAAGATTAAAAACTCTCAGAAAACAAGAGTACTGTCTCATTCAAGGCCCTAAACATTAAATAACTGTTTAATTGTTCTTAGCAAACTGTTTCATTCTAATTGTGTTTTAAAATGCAAATTTTGAAGAGAAGAAAGCACATATCCCACTTAAGAGTACAAGTTTTAAAATGTAAACTCCACCTAAAATTTCCAAGAAAACCAGTTGTGTACTACATCTAACATTTGGGAGGAGTGGGTAAATAATATGAGGTAGTTGCCAGAGACATCAGATTTTATCCAGTTCCAGGTGAATCATGCAGTATAAGGAGCAGCAATCTCTAATTTTGTGTTTGTTAGGTTAGCGCCCCAAATAACATGTAGGGAAAGGCAATTTCTCCGTGTGCAAAAAAAAAAAAAGCATAGGAGTCATAATGAAGAATGAGATTGCAAGCTAGGTTTCAGAAGGAAAATTTATACCTTTTTTCATATAAGTTCTAACCAGACAGTTATAAATGGGAGAAAACCACCAGTAAGAAATATTTGGAACAAAACTGTCTTGAAACCTAGAAATATTAATGCTAGTACTAGCGGGATATATATGTCACAATAGTTTGTAACTATGAGAGAATACTCAATATGCGTTTTCCAAATTCTGGAAAAATACTAGACTTAGATTAGATAGTGATTAACAGCTGAAATTTATTTTAATATGTTCTTGTGAAAGTATACTTTTGATATCTCTGCAAATATATTTATCATTGGTGATAAAGTTGTTATAAATTGTTATTTTCATAAAGTAATGTTTGCATAGAAAAACACACTATTATATTATATCATTTCATTCATATATCACATTATGTGGAAAGTCATCCAGTTGGCCCATGTAGTTGCCATATCAAGGTACTTTGTGACAGTTAGTGGAATTACTGGGTTTGAATCCTGTCCCTGTCACCTACATATATATCCTGTGAGGATTTATTCTGTGAAGTTTGTATTCAGTCAGAGGGCCAAACTTGAGGACCTACAAGGCCACATGTGGCCTTGAGGCCTCAAGTTCCCCATCCCTAGTTTATACTATGCCTTAAATACGAAATAGAAATAAAAAAAAAACTATATAAAATACACAAGAATTACACTCTGTTTCTGTATGCTTTTATTAGTTTATAAATGCCAGAATAATGTTTCTCCTATTATTCTCCTATGGCATATATGTATACTACACCAAATAATACAAATCTTGAAGAAACCCTAAATTCCAATTAGCATATGTTAGACATAAGGCAATAATTGTATTTACTAACTTGCCCAATGTAGAACCTTAATTCAGCTTTTCTTTTTCCAATAATTTTTACCTGTAAAGTTTTTATTAAGGACAAGGAATCAGATATAGATTAGACCTTCAACTTCATCAGTAGGGAACTCTCAGCTGAGGAAATTCCCTCTACCAATTCTGTTTAGCATGGTTTTCTACTTGGATTCTTATAGAATTGCCTGGTGTACCAAGAGATTAAGTGACTTGCCCAGAGTCATACAGTCAGTATTGGTTAGTTGTTGTCCTTTGTTCTTGGAGAGGACCAAAATGACATCACCATCCTAGAGTCAAATTTCAGTGTGTCCGGCAGTAGCTGATCAGACCAATACGAGCTCAGAATGTTCTACCACAAGTCGGGCACAAATAGTCTGTTAACATTTGGAGTGGATTATCTAAATTTGTGCATTCTACATTTCCTTTGAGCTGTTTCAATTCTGCTTTGCTCATAGAGCACAGCATCTTCTCTGATGTGGGCACACCATGCCGAGCAGTCAGGTGCCAGTGTCTCTCTTCTCACACAATCAAGTTCCAAAGTACTTAAGAGAGACCTTGGAACTATCCTTGTATCCCTTCTTCTGACCACCATGTGAACACTTGCCTTTTGTAAATTCTCCATAAAATAGTCTTTTTGGCAAGTGTACATTTTGCATTCAAACAACATGGCCAGCCCATCAGAGTTGCACTTTCTAAAGTAGAGTTTGAATGCTTGGCAGTTTAGTTTGAGGAAGGACCTGAATGTCTGGTACCTTATCTTGCCAGATGATCTTCAGAATCTTCCTAAGACGATTCAGATGGAAGCAATTCAGTTTCCTGGCATGGCACTGGTAGACTGTCCAGGTTTCACAGGCATACAACAATGAGGTCAGAGCAATGGCTCTGTAGACCTTCAGTTTGGTAGTCAGTCTAATACCTCTTCTCTCCCATACTTTCCTTTGGGGAGTCCCAAACACTGACCTAGCTCTGGCAATGCGTGCATCAACCTCATTATGAATCCCTGGAAGGTACGCTACCAAAGTAAGTGAACTTGTCCACAGCATTCAAAACTTCTCCATTTGTTGGAACCAGTGGTTCCAAGTATGGATGGTGTGGTGGCCGATGGAGCACCTATGTTTTCTTGGTGTTAATTGTTAGGTCAAAATTAGGACAAGCAGCAGAGAATTGATCCGTACCTTGTTGTAGCTCAGCTTCAAAGGCTGCATTGAGTGCACAACCATCTGCAAACAGAAGATAATGCACCAATACTCCCTCCACTTTGGTCTTGGCTTGTGGTCTTTTAAAGTTGAAGAGTTTACCGTAAGTGTGGTAGCTGACCTTGATGCCGTGTTTGTCTTCATTGAAAGCATTTGACAACATGGCTGAAAACATCATGCTAAAAAAAAGCATGGAGCAGGCACACAGCCTTGTTTCACTCCATTGGTGACTGGGAAAGCATGAGAGCATTATCCATTATCCAGAACCCAAGTAAGCATGCTGTCATGAAATTGATGTACAATGTTGATGAACTTCTCCAGGCAACCAAATTTTGACATAATTTTCCATAAGCCCTCACAGTTGTCAGTATCAGAGTCCTTGGTCAGATCTGTTCTGCTCCTGGCATTTCTCCTGGAGTTGACGGGTAACACATGCCATATCAACTATTCCTTGGCCCTTTCTGAAGCCACACTGGCTCTCAGGTAGATAACCATCTTCCAGGTGAAGGATCAACCTATTGAGGAGGACACTGGCAAGAATCTTGCCAGCAATGACTAAGAGGGAGACCCACCTTGTGATTCTCACAGGACAATCTATTTCTTTTATCTTTATAGATATGAACAGTGGAGGCATCCTTGAACTCCTGGGGGATAGCCTACTCTTGCTATATAACCCTGAAAATTTCACTCAGCTTTTGGATGAGCAATGGATCCCCTACCTTGTAAATCTCAGCTGGAATATAATCAGCACTAGGTGCTTTGCCACAAGAAAGGAGTCTAATGGCATTCAAAACCTCTTCTTCAGTTGGCACTTCAGCTAGGGAGGGATTGACTTTTTCCTTAGGTAAACGGTTAGTGGCCTCAGCATTGATTGATGATGGTCTTTTGAGAACACTGTGGAAGTGTTCAGTCCATCTCCAGGATCATGTCCTTATCACTAATCAGTGTGGTTCCTTCAGCACTGAGTAGTTGAGATGCACCATAGGTCTTTGGCCCATAAATAGCCTTCCAGGCATCATAAAAGCACTTTGGATTATTACTATCAGTATAAAACTGAATTTCAGTTGCCTTCGTACTGAGCCAACAATCCTGTATCTTTCTAAGCTTTGCTTGTATTTTACTTTTGATGGAATTAAATGCTGCCTTCTTAGAGATAGATAAAATATCCTGCTGGTAAGCCCTATGGAGTTCTAGCTTTTCATTTAGTAGCTTCTGAATTTCTCAGAATGTCATTTTCTTGAAACCAGTCTTGGTATTTGAAGTTGTTCTGACCTAGATGAGCAAATGCAGTGCTATACACCAGATCTCTGAAAGCTGCCCACTCCTTTTCTGCTCCACTGTTGCCAGCTGTGTGTTGGCTCAAATTTCCCTCCAAGTTAGCAACAAACTGTTCTCTCTCAAAGAAGAGCTCTAATCTGTTGGTTCTTCTGGTAGTCATTTTGCCTTGGGCTGCTGCTTTTGTTGAATGCAAATATTTATCCTAGAGAGGATAAGTCTATGATCATTCCAGCACTCTGTGCCACACATTGCCTTTGTCACTCTCACATCCTGTCTCTCTCTTTTCCTTAGAGTCACATAGTTTATTTATTAATGCTAATGTTTGCTGTGAGGGTACATCTACCAAGTTTTATTGCATTTAGGTAAACAGAAGACAGTGTTGGTTATGAGAAGGTCATAAGATATACCAGCCTTCAGTAGTGACGATTGCTGTTGCTGTTTCCAACTCCATTCCTCCCTAAGACTCCCTGCCAAGTGTGGTAGTCTGAGCCTACTCTAGCATTAAAATCACCCAGAATTATAAGCTTGTTCTCTTTTGCCACATTGATGATAAGGCTCTCCAGGTCTTCATAATGATGGTGTTGTGAAATTTTCTGGCAAGTGGCAGTCACATTGTCATGACCCTGTTGTTCAGTTCTTTTGGTAAGTATGTAAGCTTCTTGACTAGATTAGTTTTGATTGTAATTCCTATGCCAGCCTCATGGCATTCTCCTTCACTGTGCCCACTCCAGAAAAACACGTATCCAGCTCCAACTTCAGTAATCTGGCCTTCATTTGCCAGCCTCAGGGCTGCTATTTGGATGCCATACTTGTTGAGTTCTCTTGCAACAAGAACTGTTCATCTTTCAGGTCTACTGGAATTTGTGTTGTCTGTAAGTGTGTGCCCATTCCATGGGCTGGTAGTAATTGGAATCATCTTTGTAGATGTTTTTGTACTTTTTTGTGTGTTTCGACCACAGATTGGGATTCTCTGCCTGCTGCGGTAATCAGGCCAGTGTTGAGCAAGCAGAAAATTTTTAGGGTACTTTTTCTGTCCCCTTCCTCACAGCAGGAGGTTAGCAATACAGTACTTAAAAGGTTGCTCAGACAAAATCCCACTGCCGCTTTCAGTGAGAAACAACCTTATAGCCTGGGCTGCCTAGGTGCAGGATTCTTGCTACAGCTCCTAGTGTATCTGCACCTGTTGCTTCATCACTTGCCTGTCACCACAGGACTTTGAGATAGGTAAAATGGTATGGGTGATGTCTTTTGACTTACTCGTAAACTGGATTTAAATGAGGCAGAGTTGCATGAAGTTGTTGGCCTCATTCTCTCCTCCAGGGTTATCACAGTCCAGTGGCAGGACAAAGTCAAGACTACTGGTGATGGCTTAAGAGGCATAGTGCTAGCTTCAGCTGCCTTCATGGCCGTCGCAACAAATTGTTCTCATCTGCCCATTCCACAAGAGGAAGTCTTCACATGCTTAGAGGAGACAGCCCCCAACTCACCAGTGTTTTTGAGCCCCCTCAGTTACCCTCAACCTGGTTTAGTTGTCTGCCAAAATCGTTTACTAGGGTGTGGCTGCTGTGTTATGCTATTGCTTCTTGGAGTCACAGGTGAAAGTTAGGTGCAACAGTTGGACACCAAAGGTAGAAAGCAACTCTGAAAAGGGCTCAGGAGCCAGCACACCAGAGGTACTAGTCTTCTCTGAACACACCGTACACCTCACACCATCAATATATGTCAGTGATGAAATGTGAACCCTTAACCTGTTGACGCCAAGGCTGGCCATTTAGGCACCTCATCATACTGACTCTCTTTGATTTTCATTAAAACATATTTAAATCTCTTGCAGCATAGTGTCATACATAAAGTGTATATTCTACAAAGGTCTTTGAAATGTATACCTCAAGCATTTGATACATCTAAGGCCCTTTAAGGCATAGGAAGAAGAAATGGAAATTGATTGGGCGTGTGGGGGTGAAGGAGAGTAAGTAGAGAATAATGCTGAGGTTATAAACCTGTGACAGAAATAGGCGAGTTCCATAGAGGGAAGGGTTTAGTAGAAAAAATGTATTCTATATTGGACCTGAATTTGAAATGCCACCTGGACATCCAATTTGAAATGTCTTAATAAGCAGTTATTGGTGGAGTATTGAAGTTCAGAAGAGATATTGGGGCTGGATATAGAGATCTCGGGATTAGATGAATAGAGGTGGGAAGTAAGCCCCAGAGAGCTAAATAGGTCACCTTTAAAATGTCTGTGTATATATATATGGGGGGGGGCGAGTAGGGGAAGAGAGAGAGAGAGGGAGGGAAAGTGGGGGGAAGGGAGAGAGAGAGGGGTCTCAACAATTGGTCAGAAGGAGATTGCAGGGGACGCTTTGCTGGCAGTAGGTGCAGGGCTATTGTATTGCCCAAAAGGGATCTGAATCACAATCCCAAGGTGAGGAGTAGCACTAACAAAGTAGAATATGCAGCCATAGGAGAGTAGGGATCCTGGTCATAGGTCCAGGGCAGAAAAAAGTTCTTGTGGTCACTCAAAGACCAGAACACAGGTGAGGAGAGCAGTAAATACACCTCTTCTGTAATCATAGCACCTCAGAAGAACTGAAAACTTAGAGACCCCCAGAACTAGCTCTGAAACCAGCAACATGAAAAACCTGAAGCTTAAGACAATGACCCCTCCACCCTAGGTGCAAAGTCAAGAAGT
This sequence comes from Phalanger gymnotis, assembly GCA_028646595.1. Taxonomy (NCBI): domain Eukaryota; kingdom Metazoa; phylum Chordata; class Mammalia; order Diprotodontia; family Phalangeridae; genus Phalanger; species Phalanger gymnotis. The sequence goes on from CM053623.1 coordinate 173,092,473, forward strand.
AGGATGAAAAAATGAGAGAAAAGAAACAAACAAAAGAATCTGACCAGAGCAAGGTACTATGGTGACAAGGCTGATATAATTACAAACTCAGAAGAGAACAACAGTGTTCAAAAAAAATAAGCTACATGCAAAGCCTCAAAGAAAAATGCGAATTGGTGTCAGGACCCAAAAGAGCTCATGGAAGAGCTCAAAAAGGATTTTAAAAATCAAATAAGAGGGGCAGAAGAAAAATTAGTAAAAGAAATGAGAATGATACAAGAGAACCATGAAAAAAGAGTCAACAGCTTGGTAAAGGAAGCAAAAAAATGCAAAAAGATTTACAGAAATTCAATGAAGAAAATGATTCCTTAAAAAGTACAATTGGCCAAATGAAAAGGGAGGTACAAAAACTCAATGAAGAAAATCTTTAAAAATTACAATTGGGCAAGTGGAAGCTAATGACTCAATTAGACAGCAAGAGTCAGTCAAACAAAATCAAAAGAATGAAAAAAGAAGAAAAGCGAAAAGGAAGAAAATTACATATTGCTATGTATGGACAATGAAGCAATATCATTATTAAACATATTTTGTGCCAAATCATATAACATTCAATTTTTAAAGGAGGAGTTAAGTGAGTTGGAATAGACAGTAAAACTACACTAGTGAAGGACCTCCACTTTCTCCTCTTAGAACTCAATAAATCTAATCACAAAATAAACAAGAAAGAAGGGGGTGAATAGGATTTTAGAAAAGATAGCTATGATACATCTCTGGAGAAAATTGAAGGGAAATAGAAAAGAATATGCCTTTTTTCAGTGGTACATGGCACCTACACAAACATTGAACAAAAATTTCACAACCAAATGCAGAAAAGCAGAAATATTAAATGCATCATTTTCAGACCATAATGCAATAAAAATATAATAATGCAGAAATATTAAATGCATCATTTTCAGACCATAATGCAAAAAAATATAATAATGCAAAAAAAATAATGCAATGACAACATCGATTAAAAATTAATTGGAAACTATATAATCTAATCCTAAGAATGGGTGGGTCAAATCCAAATAATGGAAACAGTAATTTTGATTAAAAGGAATGACATTTAAGACAACATGCCAAAATTTATGAGATGTGCCAAGGCAGTATTTAGGGGAAAATTTATATTTCTTAATGCTTACATTAGTAAAATAGAATAAGAGCAGATTAATGAATTGTTCATGCAACTAAAAAGTAGTGGAAAAAAAAGAAATCAAAAATCTTTAAACACCAAATTGGAAATCCTGAAAATGAAAGGAGAGATTAATAAAATTGAAAGTAAGAAAACCATTGAACTGATGAATATAACTCTAAGCTGGTTTTATGGAAAAAATGTAATAAAATAGATAAACTATTGGTTAATTTGATTTAAAAAAGAAGAAAACATAATTACCAGTATCAAAAATGAAAAAGGTGAATTCATCACCAAATGAAGAAGAAATTAAACTAATAATTAGGAGCTATTTAGCTTAATTATGTGCCAGTAAATCTGACAATCTAAATGAAGTGGATGAATGTTTGCAAAAATATGAATTATTCAGATAACAAAAGTGGAAATAGAACACTTAAATAACTCCATCTTCCTTAGAAAAGAAGTTGAACAAGCCATTAATGAACTACCTAAGGAAAATCCCCAAGGCTAGATGGACCCACAAGTGAATTCTACCCAAGATTTAAAGAACAATTAATTCCAAGACTATATAAACTATTTGGAAAAATAGATTAAGGATGAGTTATACCAAATTCTTTTAGTTACACAAGTACAATGCTAATACCTAAACCAGGAAGGGCCAAAACAGAGAAAGAAAACCATAGTCCAATTTCGCTAATGAATATTGATGCAAAATTTTTCAGTAAAATGCTAGTAAGGAGATTACAATAATATATCACAAGAGTCATATACGAGGTGGCATTTATCACAGGAATGTAAAGCTGATTCAATATTAGGTAAACTATCGACACAATTGACTATATCAATAACAAACAAACAGAAATCACATAATGTCATATAAGCAGAAATCTTAAATAGATGTGGAAAAAAAGCTTTTGATAAAACAACAGCCATTCCTATTCAAAATTGTATGGAAACTTTTCATAACCATGCAAATTCTACTTTTTGCTAAGTTCTTTTTCTAGAACCCCAAAGAATATCCCAGGGTTTATAGGTTTTGTCTTAGGGTAAAATTCGGAGCAGAATAGAATAAAGCCAGATGGGGTCCATTCCTTCAAAAGCTGGTCCTTACTCATTTTCCTGTCATACCATGCCTTTATCAGCTTTTAGCATTTCATCAAAAATGGACTCTTTCTGAACACTTCTTTGAAAATTCTAAGTTGACAGGAATTTAAGGATTTTTTTTTTAATGTTCTTCATGGCGTGTTTGTACAAAGAAGGCCCAAGTGGACATTTTACCTTTTGGTTTCTTTGGGCTACCTTTAGTGGTCTCTAGTGTGTCACTGTATTATTTGCTAGTCACAGTATTGTCCTTGTTGTTTTAAAGTCCATAGTAGAACTTCCCTATATTTATATACCCTGGTGTATTGGCAGCTAACCTTTCTCTATTTTAGTTTATCACCAGATATAAAGACAACATCTCTATCCTCCTGCCCTCTGGTTTCAGTAATTGCTAATGTACTAAGGACTATGGGTAGTTATGGTGATAACCTAAAAGGGGATTATGCTCTCCAGAACTTGCTTAAACAGCAGACAAAGGTTATTTGTTTCTTAACGGTAATGGGGAAAGAGTCACCCATATGGTGAACATAGTTCTAAACCAAAATTTTTATACAGATAATTTCAGGTCAATCTATTCAGTAGGTCAATGGTTATAGTTTAATAATATAACAAAATAGTAGGTAAAATGTGTGTGAAGTTTATATTTCCTTATTTAAGATCTGTTGATGTATTACATATTTAAAATATACATAATCATAAAATGTACCAGTTTTTATATATGTGATAATGTTGTTAGTCTTTATTTGCCTCCTCATCTCACTGTTTAAAAACTCTTTGGGAATAGAATTTTTAAAAATGATTTCACTATTTGACATTCTTATGCCAGATTTTTTCTTGTAATATAGAAAGCTTTAGTTCTTTTTTTGGAGAGAGAGTTGATGATGAGAACAGAAACTACGGAAAAGGAACTAAACAAACAAAATGCTAGAAATGTCCAAAGTCTTAACTGTGTCTTTTTTTTTTGTTTCAGTTATTTAGAAAAGTACGAGAAAGTTCATCACTTTGGGGAGGATGATGATGAGGTACCGCCAGGCAATCCAAAGCCTCAACTTCCTATTGGTGCAATTCCATCTTCCTATAATTACCAGCAGCACAGTGTGTCAGGTAAAACAACATCAGTAAGAAAAATGTTACAATAGCATAAACAGTGTATTTAGTACATTTTGCTTGAAGATTTTTAGGTACATGTAATCTGAATATATACCTTTGTTTCTTTGATCATATACTTTCTTTGAAGCATGCTAATAGTAATGAGCTTAGTAGAATTTAAAATAATAGTCTACATTACTGTAGCATTTTACAATATAGCATTTCATTTGTTCCCCAAAAGCACCTTGTGAGCTAATACAACTACTTGAGGCATGGAAAGAAAAAGTTACTTTCTTGCATCTAGGAAGTAGCAGAGCTGGGATTCCAACCTAAGTTTTATAATTTCCATTATGTCAGTTCTGCCTTTCAAATTATGTATGAATGCCACACCAAAAGTTTTTGCCACTGTTCTTTGGGCAATTCTGGGAGTTTAGGAGTATGCTTTCCCCTGAGCCTTGAGTGTCACTGCCCACAGGGCTTTCATTGGACTCTAGCTGCTTCCTTCTTGAAGCTAAGATCTATCAGGGATCAGTTCCTCTCCAGTTGTTTCCCTTTGCAGATAGCGTGATTTGCCTGCTAAAAAATGGAGCAGCTAGGTTGGCCTTTTCTTCCTCTATCACTTCTTTTTCTTATCTAGATGTCTGTTTTACTTGGGTTTCCTTTCTTCTAAATGCTAGATACTAGTTTATGCTTTGGTCAGCCATCTCACTACTTTCAGTTTTTGGCTGTTTTACTACTTGACAATCCTTTTTCCCTGGGTGAGTACTAAGAAAAATTGTCCCATTTAATGCTTCTCTAATTCCTTCTCAGACCAGGTAAATTCACTTGACTATCGCTCCCTCAGTGTTTGAGGGGGGAGATGGTAGAAGGATTTAATGTACAAAAGAATTGGGGGCAATGGAGAGAAAGTTGTTTTACCTAACTCACGATTCCCAGATTTTCCCTCCAATGGCCCCCAAAGCATATCATGGGATTTGAGGCAAATTAGAGTTAGAAAAAAGTGTAGCTGATGCCCTAAATGATTGAGTACTGTATGTAATGAAGTTTTTGGTTGAAAGTTACCCCTCACAAGGTAGGGAAGTGATGGCAACTTAGTAAACTAGTGGTATCTGCTATGGGCTTATTAGGAGGTATATAAGATGGCCTTCAAGGAGGAATTGGGTCTCCACTAAATTTCAAGCACAAGCATTTCACAGGATTATACCATTTAGTTTTTGAATTTCTTTTTTGTAAAACAATGGTTGCTAGTATTATCATAGTATTTTTTTTCTTGGTGTTTACTTGGAAATGTATGCAATTTCAGCTGTTTAATAGGTTAAGTAAAAGCTTTTATAGGCCCTAGGAATATAACCATTGCTTATGACATTTTTATGAGCTAATAAGCATTTTCTAAAGTTCAGATAGCCAACTTTGCAACTGAATTTTAGAACAAAATGTTGGAGTCTTTGTAGTTGAGAAGTGTCTATGTATTAGAATGTTTTTCTGGCATTATAGAAATTGTAGAGTAGAATTTGATGTAAAGTGTGACTATTATGGAAGTGTTTTGCATAACTACACAGTATAACCTATATTAAATGAGGGTGAGTGGGGAGGGAAGAAGGGAGAGAATTCGGAACTCAAGGTTTTAAAAATAAAGGTTAAAAATTGTTTATACATGCAACTGGGAAATAAGATATACAGGCAGTGGGGTATAGAAGTCTTGCCCTACAAGAAAGTAAGGGAGAAGGGGGTAAGGGCATGGGGTGATAGAAGGGAGGGCAGACTGAGGGAAGGGGTAATCGGAATGCATGCCATCCTGGCATAGGGTGGGAGGAAGGGAGAGATGGGGAGAAAATTTGGAACTCAAAATCTTGTGGAAACGAATATTGAAAACTAAAAATAAATAATAAAAAATGTTTGGTGTAAAGTGGGTTTGCTTGGATACCATCTTTATATTTTATTTTAAATCCTGAACTATAAAAAAGAACCCCAAAACCTTGTTTTGCCTGTCTTATCTAAAAGCAGTATAGTAAGGCTCCAGTGTTTAGATGAATGTGTCATTTTCTCTACTTTCGCATTTCCAAATTATCTGTTACTTTCTTCTGTGTAAGTTTTCCCCTTTCCTGGGTACAAATCACAGTCCCTTCATACCTTAGTAGACAGTTTCATCAGTTTCTAGGGTATCTCTTTTCTCACCTCCTCTCTCATACTTCACATACATTACTAATGATACAGAATGGATTCAGAAAGTGATTGAAAGGTCGTAGAATAATATACGTCTCAGCTAAATACATAAGGGAATATATGCCTGGAATCATAAGTTTAGAAGCTTTTGCAAGTTCTGTTTTTGTCAGCATTATCCTTCTGGAAACTGGGACCAGAAATAAGAGTTGTAGATTGTGTTGTTTTACTGCCTTCTATTGGTCTAGCATGATTCAAAAATTACAACATAAAATTGGATAGAAAGCTATTAAGTTCACTTAATTTTATTGAGCAATATATTTAGCAGTTAGAACACAGTGAGTAGAACTGAGGAAAACAAAAAAATTGTTTCTGATGTATTGATGAATAGGTAATTGGGAAAGGCTACAAAGGCTGTTATCTCTTAGTTACTGCAGAATTCTGAATTCAGGACACCAAGTCCTGTAAAAGTTGTTTGAGTATACATTATCAGCAAAGAAGATAGATTATCTTTGGTAAGTTACTCTTCTATACTAGAAAAGTATACTTTCTTAACTGACCATATGCAGAAGTCACTTAGAGTATCTATATTCTTTCTACCAGTGGGGTCTTGTACACCATGTTCCCCCAGTTCTAGCACAAAGCCATTATCCTGGAAGAAAAAGCTCAGTCTCTGATCTCTAGAAGGCAGGTTTTCTGCTTAGAATTTGAACTGGGGCTAGATTTATGTCTTTCATCACTTGGGTTCCCTTAGCTCCAAGTACTGCCCTGCACATTTGAGATGAATGTTTCTGCCTCGTGTCTGTAGACTTTGATCTTAACCCTTTTCCCAGTTTGCTGGTCTTTTCTTAGGCCTGCTGAACAGTGGAATATAGGATTCTTTCTTTTGGGGTGAGTGTGGGGGGTTAGAGGCAGTGAGAAAGAGTTTGTAGAATTCACTTGGGTTGGGGTAAGGTAAAGATTTATCTTCAAGGATGTCAGAGGGAGACTGGTTTGAGAGTTCTTTCATTCTGAAGCTTGTCAAATATACTCACCTTCCCTTAACATCAGTGAGCTTTGAATTTCTCTGGGAAGGATAGACTACCATCCTTTAGTATGACCTTGCACCTTGATTTGATAAACCATCATTCCCATTTATTAACAGGCCTCTGTCTCCTCTCATTGTGTTGTGATAAATTTTTAATATTTACATCTGCCCTCCTTCCCACCTCTCAAAAAAGGAATTACTGGTTATATTGTGTTTTTCTTTCAGGTTCTGTTTTTTAAATAAACCAACTATTCTGTCCAATTATTTTGATTACTGTTAGTGTGATGTAATATCCTAGATTTTCAGGATGTAGGCACCAGCATTAATCTTTTACATATTATAAAAATACCTATGATTTCCTGTATTCTTATATTATCATTCTCAAATATTTATCTTCCACATTGTATATTTTCTAGCCTTTCTTGCATTTAATTTGAACATTCCTTTATTCAAACGTATTAAGTGCCTATGGTGAGCAAAGTACCATTCTAAGCTTTGGGGAAGATGCAAAGTTAACTTAAATATTTCTCCCTGCTGTCATTTAGTTTACAGTCTGGTAAAGTTATGAGACCAAGCAGAGATAACCATAATACACAAAATCGTATATGTCTTAGACACAGCCAAGTCAACAGGGTTTGAGGAAGGTCATTACTGATGGAGGAAAGGCTGGAGGAAGATAATTTTTGAGTTGGGCTTTAAAAGATAAGTAGGCCTTAATGAAGCATAGAGAAGGAAAGGAGAACGCATTCTTGGTATAGGTAAACAATGTCAGCAAAGGCACCAAAATGGGAAATTGTAGGTCACATTCATTGGATGTATAATATCTGTCCAATCTCAATTTGTATATATATTGATATATATATGAATGTACATATCAATATATAATAATGCAGTTTAACTAGACTAGAGAGATCATTATGAAATCAGACTGGAAGAGATGGAGTTTGCCATTTATTTGGCAGACAGTAAAGATTTACTCAAGAAAAGGAAGATTATCCTGACAATGGAATGAGTAATGGATTAGAGTATAGCTTATAGAGGTGTTCCCACTAGAACACCTATTACTAAATAAGGTAGTGGTGATGGCCTTTAATAGATTGGTTTCAGTGAGAATGTAGAGAAAGGGACTGTGATAAATGATGTGGTTGACATCAATAGGGCTTTATTTTTGTTTGGATGTGAGTGGTCCAGGAGAGTCAAAGACTATCTCATGGAAGTTTTAAAAGCCTAGGTGACAAAAAAGTAAAGGGAAAGGGAATGGCAGGGGGGGTGACAGAAGGGAGGGCTGACTGAGGAACGAGGCAACCAGAATATACATCATCGTGGAGTGGGGGGAGGGTAGAACTGGGGAGAAAATTTGTAACTCAAAATCTTGTGGAAATCAATGTTGAAAACTAAAATATTAAATAAAAATGATAAAATTTTTTAAAAAAGGCTAGGTGAACAATGATACTACTGACAGAAATAGTAGTCACAATGAAGTGCAGGTTCAGGATAGGTAAGCAGCTTGGTTGTTGACATGTTGAATTTGAAATGCTAATGAGACATCTAGATGATGTGCTTTTATGCAGTTGCTCATGTGTGCCTAGAGAGATGTTAGAGACGGAGATAAAGATTTAGGGGTCATATGCATAGATGTTTTGAATACATAAGGGTGAGTGAGATTGCCAAAGGGGAAAGTTAGCAAGAAAAGGTTTAAGAACAGAAATTTAGGGCATACTCACTTTAAGAAAAGAGAGTTAAGTACTAGTGTAGGAGCATCTAGAGAAGTAGAATGATAACCAGGAAAGTATGGTGTCTCAGAAGCCAAATGAGGGAAATATATTTAGTAGTTGAAGAGGCCAGTGGCGAGGGAAAAATTAAAGGTTTAAAACAGAGATGACAGTTGGAGAAAGAACCTGTAAGAAGTGAGAGAAGAATAGGATAATGGTGGAAGTAGAAGCTTTGAATTTAGTGAGGAATAAGGATTGAAATGTCTACTTTGTGATTTGAAGAGGTAGAGAGGGCTGATTTTCTGAGTTCTGAAGAACAGAAGAAAGGAGCCAAGGGAGCTCATGCCAAATGACATCAGTCTCTACTTGTAATTTTCAGCTTTCACGTTTAAGCAAAACTAGAAGAAAACTAGAAGAAAAGCCATCACTAATGGTTGTGACCTCTATGGCCTCTTGGCCCAATACAGTTTAAAAAGGGCAACCAAAATATCTTTTCTCGAACACTTGTAATTCTAGGGAACAGAATTAAGAATAATGGGGTGGGGTGCAAGGGTTCAATTAGAGGCTAGGTGACCTTTCACCAAGACTCATTGGAGATTGGACAAGATTACCTTTAAGGTCCCTTTCAACACTGTGGTTATTCTAGATTTCTTTTGCTGTTGAATCAGCAGACAACTATACAAGTTTATAAAGCTAATCTCAGGAGCTGATCTTGTTTAGATTTAAATGTTTATTGACCTATATCCATAGACTCATATTAAATCTAAAGGAAACTTAAATGTTTAAAGTGACACCTTTATTTTAAAGATAAACTAAGACTCAGTGAGACCTGTATGTAGTCTCAAAAGCAGTTAAGAACAGAAATAAGGAAGTTAATATTACAGAGACCAAAATGGAACACTAGAGATAGCAATGGAAGGGACCAAGGCATGGTTCCCATGATTATTAGAGAGATGATTCAAGGAGACTTCTGAATATTGCTTACATTTTTCACCAACCTTTGTATACCTCTCTTCTGAACCTTATCCTCTCTTAGGCTTCTGAAACATTCTTATATATCTAAGTGGTTAGTTTATCTGGAATCTCTCTGTCTGTATAAAACTTCTCTCCATAGAAACTTCAGAGAAGAAGGTATGGTAATGGCAAAAGACTAGTGTGCTAGCAGAGACTCCAGCAACAGCAAACTGATAACTAAATTGATTCCAGAGTACAAATTTCAGGGGTTGAGCTGGCACCCCTGATAGACTGTTGGGGCTGGTAGTGAGGTAACAATTTCCCATTTTGGTGCCTTTGCTTACATTGTTTCCCTATATTTTCTCCATGTTAAGGCCCAATTTACTACATGCAGTTATTGACACAAAGTGAGCAATAGGGTTTAAAATAAATATATTTTTAATTCTAAAGATTTTAACATTAGAATCTACTAGTCTCGTTATCCAAGGTCCTTATGTGATTTGGACGTCTGGGTCATGTGATGAACAAAAGAGGGGATTAGATATTTTATTTAATTCTTTCTAACTCTCAAAATTCCAGAAAGTAAGAATTTTGTATAAGAAGTAAAATAATTTGAGAAATCTATGTAGAAGGAGGTGACTTTACATCAGAGAAGGGTAATCCCTATCTCCCTCATTACTCCCAGCCCCCATGATCTGTAGGGGAGCTAACTTGACCCCTGGACTTGTGATCTGGGATCCATTTAGCTATTGGTTTGCTGGTGCTACACCTGTCAGCACACTCTTCACTTGCCATTATCATACTGTTCTGTGTGCAATTCTGCCTACCCTGTATCTTCTGTGCAGAGGAGATAGAAGTATAGGAAAACATAGTTGAGCTTTGCCTGAAATAACATGCCCCTCAAACAGCACTGTGCCAGACATTTTAAAAAGGAGAAAGAATCAGGGAAGAGTGCCAGCATGCACTGGGGCTGCATCAGATGCAAAGAAAAGGAGACTGATATCCAGCTGAGACCAGTTATGTCCATGCAGAAATCACTTGGGACAAGTACTCAAGATGATGAAAAATGGATTGCCCTTTTTGGGAGGATGCAGAGACAGCTGCATCAGAGAAGAAGGAGAAAGTGGGCAATAGGGGAATATAAGGAAAAAATAATTGAAATTATCGAAAACCTCAGAAGGAATAAAACTCATTCAGTATAAAACCTTGAGTACAAGCAGATAAATCAACAGGAAAGATATTAAAACAGAGGAGAAAATAGCTACCAGGACATTTGAAGGAGTCCAAACATCTGAATGAACATTGCAAAACAAAGGAAATTGAACCAGCAACTGATGAGGCAGAGCACCTTATGAATTCCAAGAGAGCATGAAACCACAGTAGGTTATTCCTGAAAATAAAGAGTAAAATTTATGTTTTGCATAGTAGAAATAATTGGCAGAATAGGAAAATTTGAATCCATGATGGCAAGTCTCTCCAAAGAAACAAAAGAAAACAATTGATTGGGAATACAGATAGATAGAAGCGAAGCAAAAAGAAATAACTTTAAAAGAACACATGATCTCTATACAAGTAAAACATGTTGATCTCAAAGGTAGAGTGTGTAGAGACAACTGAAGGATCATAGATGTCCCTGAAGAAAATGACAAATCAAAGAACTTGAACACCATAATGTATGGTATAATACAGAAAACTGCCCAGAACTTCTGAACACAGAAAACAAAGTGCCAATCAAAAGAATCCACAGATTTCCTGATGGAGGGGAACTCTGCATGGTAAATTCCAAGACATATCAGCAAATTATGTGAGAGACGAGGAGAAAGACCTTGGCATATAAAGGAAAGGAAATTTGAATGAGAAAAGACTATTCTGTACCTACCAGTTACTGCAAGGGGGAATAGAATAGTGTGTTCTATAAAGCGAAGGATTCCAAGATTAATCATCAGTGAAAAAAGACATACCTTCAATAAAAGAGAGGCATTTAAAGAACTCTTAACAAAAACAAAATAAAACATAAGCAAGCTGATTAAACTGTCTGCAAGCATCCCAGACTACAGAAACACAAGAAAGTTATGCTATATGGCATCCATCTCTATGTTATCTTCAACTTTCATATTCAGGAATAACAATTTAAAGTAACCCCAGCCCTAATAAACACAGCTTCCAAGGAAAGCACAAATAACAAAATAAGTTATCCTGGAGAGAAAAGGACAAACAACCTAGAAAGAGAAAGACACCATTGAGGTTAAAAAAAAATAAGAATAAAGTAATAGAAGAAGGAATCTAAGGAGATATCTTTCTAAAACTCAAAGAGATAAAGTGCTGTGATTTGACTTGCTACTTGGAGAAGGAATCTTTCCTCTCAAATTATTAACCCTACTTCTTTTTTTCTTCAGAGACTACCTTGTGTGTGTATGTGTATGCATATATTTTAAACAATTACTCTGAGATATCAGATTTATACTAAAGATAGTATGAGTTAGAGTTGAAGAAACAGCAATAACTTCTTATATCCAGAAGGAATTAAAGCATATCACCACAATTATAATCCAGAGTTTTCTATAGTTACCTATTTAGAAAATAACTTCTATATAAAACTAACTTTCGATTCCATTCATTGTTTGGTGCTAAGGAAAATAGTGTAAGATTCCTAGCTTTCACAGTAATTATAATAAACAGATATTATAATAGAAGATAAAGTTGAAAGAGCAGAGTTTAAAAAAATTACCTGTATTCTTTTGAATAAATGAATCAGTAAATTTTTTAAAAATCAAGGCACTTATATCTATCTTGTATCGAAGCTGTGCCAGAGTTCTTAGCACAGTTTTAAGCTATTTACTTTAGTCTTAGTGCAGTTTTAAGCTATTAAAATTTTAAATTGCTCTAAGACTTTGAGGATAGCCTGTGTACCTATTTATGTATATGTTGTCTGAGTAGTAATTAGCTGTAATAAATCAGCCAATCAATCAATCAATTAATTAAAAAAACCCTGAGTAGTAGTAGTTGTGATAGTAATAATAATAATCATAGTCATCATTCCTAGCTTTTATCTAGCAACTATTTGTGATAGGCACTGTGTTAAACTCTCTACAATTATAAACTTGTTCTTTTAGCCACCTTGGGAATTAAGGACTATTATCCCCAGCGGGGATAGGCAGGAATTATTTTTACTAATTTTCTTTGTATCTTCTGTGCTTAGCGCAGTGCCTGGTATATATACTAAGAATGGCCTTTTTATTTAGAAATGCTTGATTTCAAATTGCTCATGATCAAATCACTTAATTTTTTAGTGCCCTGTTCTACTCTATTAGACTCTAAATTATATAGAAGTTGATCTAGATTGTGAAAGAGTTCCTTACTGGAAATGCCCTGAGCTAAAGAAATTATAGCACTAGACAAAAAAAATAATCTTTAAAAGTTTGTTAACTTGTCCACTCCAATTTTGATTAATTTACACTAATAAAATTGTTGCTATGAAGTACTTGGTAGCCAATCTGGAAGACTTAAGTTCAGTTCCTGCCTCAGACACTTAATAGCTATGTGAAACTTAGTTTCCTCATCTGTAAAATAGGGATAGTAATAGTATCTACCTCCCAAGTGTTGTTTTGAGATAGAAGGTGTAAAGTGCTTTGGAAACCTTAAGATACTATATAAGTGATTGCTTGTTATTAGTAGTAGTACTAAATTGTTACTGTTAAACATCACAAATTGATACCATGATGTGGTTCTAGAAGGTTCCTTTGGGAATATTTTCTCCTCTTACTAATAACTTTTAGTAGGGATAAACATATTGGCCGTATTTTACTTTGGGCTTAATTTTTAGGTCATCTGCCATTACTGTGAATAAATTTGGGTATTCCGTTAATAGTATTTTTTCAATTTCTGAAGTACTTGGTCCTTCTCTTTCCTCTTCCTCTCTTTTTTCCTTTATAATTTTACACACACACACACACACACACACACACACACACACACACAGTCGTTCTGAAAGCAGTTATTTTCTCATATGTTTTGTATTTCCTCTCTTTTTTCCTGCTGCTGTTATCCAGTGCTGTGATCCTATGAGACTTTGTTTATTGACAGCTTCTTCAGAAGAGAGATTGTGAAAAACCAAAATTTTCAGATTGGCTACTTAAAATTATAGAATCTTAGAGATGGAAGATACTTGAGAAATCCTTTAACATCAGGCTTTCATTTTATGTACAAGGAAAGCAAGACTAAGAGAGGGTGATTAACCAGATTTGTATAGTTCTTTAGTACTTATTAGTGTTCAGAACAGTTTCGTATAGAGAGTGGCAAAAATTACTGTTTTTTAAATAAAATTTAAAATAGATTTTTCTTCCTCAGAGTATTTATATTTTAGCCTCTATGAACGTATTTAATTGATGGAATTGTAGTTTTAGAAATCTGTTTTGTATTTATAAATACTTCATAATATTTAAAACATCTGTTTTTCATTTCGATGCATGGTCTCCCACAAAAGACTCTGTATTGATAAAGACTGTATCTAGTATAATCATTCAGTATTTATGGGGAAAAAATTATTATCTCATGATCTCAGAAATCAAACAGAAAAGTGTTCATGAAGAAATTACCTATTTTGCTTTAAACTAAGTAAAAAAGAGAAGTAATTGCACAGTGTTCAGTTAATCTGCCTTATTTAGAGAAGAATGGAGGGCTGGAGAAAAATCTCTGAATTGCCTACAAATACAAATTTATAATTACTCTTTCTTAATAAATTAGTTATCTTCTGAAAACTGATATACTTTTTCGCCTCACCTACCCTGGTAATCCAGGGCTTTTACCAAACTCAGGATGATGAAAGAAAGTCAGTTATTTCAGTATTAACGAAGGCTTTGGTAAATTTATTAATATAGGAACGTATTGAGAAACATTATGACATAGTGAAGAAAAGTTAAGGTCCCACCTTTTTGACCCTGAACAGGTCATATAACTTCTCAGTGTTACAGGCAACTAAGAATGTAAGTTGCAGAACAGTTGCTTCATTGTAGAGGGTGTTTCTTTACCTGGGTGCTCTCTACACTGATGAAGTTATAGGTCCTAACTCCATAAAAAGGGAATCATATTAAATATGACAAGTGTTTATTGAGTATGTTACTATATTCTTCAGTAATAGCCAGGAAATTTTAAATTCACATTTTACATTTTTTGATAATTAAACTGTTTCTAAGAGAAATCCTTAAGCAGGTATAGTAATGTAAAGAGTACTATTAGAAAGAAATTTCCTGTCATAAATTCATGTTTATTCTTTATTGAAAAAGAATCTCATTCTATATTTAGATCCATTTATTCCAGCGTATCTTAGTTTGAGGATATTTCTATTGTTACTATTCAGAGTTTTCATCATAAGGGTTCTTTATTCCAGTTTAAGAAATTTGACTTTTTTTCATATATAATCAACTTTTCTGTTTTGTGAAGGCTTTTTTTCATCAGTTATTGCTTTGTTGTAATGCATATCTTGAAAATTTTGTCATTGGAGACATTCTTAGAACTTTATTATATGTTCAGGGTGGGAGTCTGTTTAGGCACCCACCTTAAACGAAATTGCTTACCTCTCTTACTTGGTGTTTTGTGATGGTAGATCTTTCAGTCAAAAATTTTTTTAAAATTTTTCCATCCAGATGTTTCTAAAGTGTATATTAATGTGCTTTTATGATCTCTCCTTCCTTCTTTCCTTCCTTCCTTCCTTCCTTCCTTCCTTCCTTCCTTCCTTCCTTCCTTCTCTTTTCTCTCCTTTCACTACTTCCTTTCTCCCTTTCCTTTTTCTACATGTTTATCTTTTCTTTTTCCCTTTGTCTTTGTTCTCCTCTCTTATTTCTTCTTTCTCTGTCTCTTCCTTTCCTCCCAAATTTCCTATTTAATCCCTTCTCCTTATTGTGCCTGTGTTCCACTACCCACATCCTTCTCTCCTCTACCCAGCTGCTAAGGCTTTTCCTTGCACTAGGTGCAGCATCTGGCAATAAGATTTGTTTGTACTAAAGTTGAGGAGTTTTTATAAATTAATAAAATATTACATAAAATTAGGGGGATACCATAAGTAGCAAATATTTACAGATGCTAAGTCTTTCTGTGAAGCTGACAAATTCAGTGGCACTGGACCCTTGCTTCAATAACCCTACTATTCAAAAGCCTATTACAAGAAACAGTTCTAGGTAAATGTAGTTAGGTTTATATGGATAAACTTGCTACAATATTAAATTATTCTGTATTAAAATGAACAATGCATATAAATTTTGAATCATGGGTTAGTAAAGCTTAAATCCCCCAAATACAAATAATACCCTATAGTGAATGTGAATTTTTCTATATTTTAATAATTATATAAGTCAGCATGTGGTGGTGACTTGAGGTTCTCAAAGTCTATGCAAGCAGATCTTAACCTGGAAAGCCTAAATACAGGCATAGTGAAAGACAAATTGCTTCATATTGATCAGCCTAACTTACTTCAGAAAGTCTCATCACCAGTTGTTTGGTTGCTAGGTGGTGAGTTTTAGGGCCTTCAGCAATTCACCCAAAGCATCTGTTTGAGTACAGAGAAGTATTGCTTTCAGTGGCATTGGAGGGAATACTTACTCTGGTGAAATCACAAATGATTGGTGCATAATTTTAGATTAAGATGAGTTTTAAGGATATACAAGGTTGAACTCATACAGTTCTGGTTAATGTATTTTAAAACAAAGTTTGACCTTTTTCTCTTTAAAAAAGAATTAAGCAAATTTATTAGCTACAAATAAAATTTAGGGAATTATTTAAAGTAGTAGTTTATCCATGAGACGTATGAGTAATTGGTTTCTTTTGTTTTTTACTATTTTATATCTTTGGTAGATTATCTTCGTCAAAGCTATGGGCTATCTATGGACTTCAATTCGCCAAATGATTATAATAAATTGGTGCTTTCCCTGTTATCTGGACTCCCAAATGAAGTGGACTTTGCTATTAATGTATGCACTCTTCTGTCAAATGAAAGCAAGCACGTCATGCAACTTGAAAAAGACCCTAAAATCATCACTTTATTACTTGCTAATGCTGGGGTGTTTGACGACAGTAAGTTTTAAGTTGAATTTATTGTATTTATCAAGGTAAGAATAAGGGAGCGACCAATAAGACGGTGAATTTTTCATTTTTTTAGATAGTATCTATAATAGATGCATTAATTTGGAAAAGTTTTTTTCCTCATTTCTGACATCAAGTCCTCTGGCATTTCGATGAGATAGAAAGTGATGTTTCTTGTGTATCCATCCATCAATTAATTTTTGTGGTGAGTTAATAACAAAAGTTATTTAGCACCAAATTGCTTTAAAATTGTAGTAAATTTACATTCTGTTTGCACATAAAATGTTAAATTCAATTGAGTAATTTTTCTTCAATATCTTAAATTCTATGCTATTCTGATATAAGGAAATGACCACTTTTTTCTAAGTGAGTCTGTAACCTAAATTGAAGTTGTTTATTACAGTTAAATATTTTAAAAGAAAAATAGCATCTTATGGAAATTATTCCCTACAAACCCTCTAAAATCTGTTTTTGTTATAATACAATTATAGCTTCTGTTAATAAAAATTATAAATCAATGCATTTACAAATTTGCTGCCAAAATGAGCCTATTATGATTTATCAAATGTTTGGCATGCTTGTATTTTTCAGTTATAAGCTTTTGTTGGTTTATTTTAAATCAAATTATTTTCATGTTTTATGAAATTTTCTCTTCCTAAGGAGAGTTGCTTGTGGTTCTTAGACTAAATTTCCCAGTGTTCATATTTGTTGTATATTAAGAGCTTACAAAATTATATTTCTTGCCCTTACACTTAGCAGGAAAAAGAGAGCAATAGTTGGCATGGCCAAGAAGTCTCTGTAAATTAGCTGATTGGCAGTAGTGTAGAATCATTTTGGGACTCTTTCCCCCAAATGTTATTGTTTTGTGTATTCAGAATTTAGTTGTTCTTCAAAGATAAAATTGCCTTTATAAAATATTTCTTAGTAGTGGGCAAGATGAAGGAATAAATAAAACATTTTATCTCATCATTTAGAAATCTGAATGTTTAACTTTTGTGGACACAGACTAGGAATTTACTATCATATATTGTAAATCATTATTGCTTATATTTTTAATCAGTTAGTGATAAAGCGTTTAATGATAAAGAATTTTTTTGATGAAATAATGTTTGCTACTTTGGCTTAGTGTGTTTTGTATGTCTAATTTTAATATATTTTTATTTGTGATATACTCTGCTACATATGATTACTTGGAATTTCACCTGGACTTGGTTTTAGTTATAGATATACTCGTAGATATAGATATATCTGTGTGAGGATAAATAAAAATAATTTTAGGAAGATATGGAAAGGATCAAGGGGATTCTTGGTTCTTTATAGGACTACTCACAGTTCTTTTGCAACTTCCCTGGTAACATTTATGAACGTGTAAAATTGTAACATTTAACCAATCTTTTAATGGTCATTAGCTGTTAATCTTTTCATTGGAAGTTATCTTACACTCAGTTTCAGCACCTTGAAGATAAAGTTTCCAAAGGATTGATGTTTGAACAAGAATGATTTTTTTCTTTCTTTATTCCTTCAGTAATTGGTGTAATAAATATACTTAAGAAAGTGAAATATTTTCCTAGGTCTGTTTTTAGAGGGCTTTCTTAAATTACTTATCAACTTTTAAACTTTGAATACTGAAATTGAAGGTATGACAGAAGCAATCTGATAAATATTGTGGTGAATTTTCTTGCAGCTAAGAACAGATTTTCTTATACGTAGAAACATTCATTTTCTCTATAAGTAGCTATTTTTCATTTGTCACATCTCACTTTCTGAAATGAGAAAATATGTTTAATTTTTTTATCATATTTGTGGTTAAACATAATAAATTTGCCTTTAATTATTATTTACAGATTTCTTTCCCCATATATATATTTTTAACCTAAATTATAGGTACATTTAAAATTTTAAAGTACTAAAAGAACTTATGAAGACTTTGGTTGTCAGACGAGGCTTTTAGGTATCAATAGAAAAGAATTTTTCCTAAGTTTTGATGTTTGAAAACAGTTAAGATATTTAAGGGGTTCTGTTTATTTCAAAGCATTGGATTTTAAATTTAGACTTTATAAAGTAAGTGTACTATGTCTCTAAATAAAGACATTTCACATTTATTTTCCTAATGTGGAATGTTTATTTTATGCAGTATTAAACCAGAATCGCTTGGGTATCCTATGGTATATTGTTTGTACACATGGTATAAATAAATAGTTTTACAAAGTTTTTTTTCTATAAATATTCTGTGAGGTAAGTAGTGCAATTATTCTGCTCATTTTACAGATTTGGAAACTGAACCTTGAATAGATTGTGCAACTTTCCTACAGTATGCCTTAGTAAATCAGTGCCATTATTTAAACCTATATCTCTTGACACCAAATCTTGCATTCTTTCCACACCAGACTGCATGTCAGTAATCCTATTTAGCAATTTATCTAATATCTTCAAAATAATAACATTATTATTTAATACATTATCCCCTTTAAAATATCATTGACAGATTCAATTTTAGAAGAGAACTCTCAGTAAATAAAATTATTTTATTTTTCAAAGAAAAGAAATGATTTCTCTTTTTGGTATGTTGAACACATTTTACTGGGCAAAGTACTTCTTGTGTTAGTTGATTCAAGAAATGAAGTAACCCAACTATTCTTTATTATTGTAAGTTATTATACCTATTCCTTAAAGTAGCCTTTTAGTAGACCAAAAGAATTAATGTTAATAGGAATGCCAGAAAATGCCTTATGTAACAGAAATATTTCCCATTATAGTTTTGTTACATTTATGGATTTTAAAATAATATTTACTTTGATGTAAACTATTTGGGATATTTCATTCAATGGGGACATTATTTTACTTAATATTTAGAATTAGATTCTATTTTTTAAAGCGACAAATAAATATCATAATTTTAATATCTTAAATTATCTAAATTCTTTGTCACATGTATTGTTTGAATTTTATTTTTTAACTGTTGTGATATCATATATAGTTTTCACATTGCCAGTATTTGTCAATGTACTGTTACATTTTAAGAGCAATATTTAATTAAGTCTTTCATTACTAAGTAACTCATTGCAAGTATCTCATTTTTAAGGTAAGGTCCTCAGTTAAAGATAGGCATATTCTACTGATTTACTGGCAGTTCTTTAACCCATATTATGAGTTCCCCCATTTTGAGAAATGGTAGGGAAGAATATTTATTAATATATGTATGCCTTAGTGTGATAGATAAATAAAACATATCAGCCAACTGGTAAATAAGAATTACTTCATTAAATGAAACTCTTCCCCCACCATACACTCCCCCTAAAATTACCCAAATGAATCACAACTTAGATCACTTATTTTTTTTAAATAAAACAGGGTATTATTTGTGGGGATTTTTAACAGTATGAGGATTTAACCACCAGCTTTCATCTGTAGATTGTATCATGAATGTATCACATAAGATAAAATGATTGCATTAGGGTACAAATTCCATTAACAATTGTACCTGAATGTGATATAAGACATTATAGTTATAACAGTGTTGGGATAACATGTAATCTTGTATAAAATTTCATTAGCTATGGCATGTTGGGGCACCCATGTGTTGACTTGTGACTTAAATATTTTTTCCCCAGATAAGTGAAAGCTAAATGCTTTTTAACTAATTCCTAATATAAACTATTTCTTTCTGTATGCCCACAAAACCAGAACTTGTAGCTATTTAGGGTGTAAGAGTTATATAAGTACATGAAGTATAGACCATTTGATTGTTTCCTTCAATCACTACAATAATGAAATGTACCTTAAGTTACCATAAAGGTATTTTTTAATCAGTAGGAAACTTTAAAATGGCCTTTCATTGTTGAAGCTTTTGAAAACTTGTGGATATTAGTAAGGATTTAAATGAAAATGTATACTTTCTTTTTACTTAATGTATCTTTTATGCTTATAGCTTTAGGATCATTTTCTACTGTATTTGGAGAAGAATGGAAGGAGAAAACTGATAGAGATTTTGTTAAGGTAATTCATAAAAGTTAAACTATTTTTCACTGTTACTAGTAACCAAATCTCATAAATATCAGATAGTTTCTTATAATATGTGTTAAAACATTGTTAGATTTTTATCTTCAGGAAAAATGGATTCAAGTTCCTGTTGATTATGAAATTTTGTTGAAGGAAAGATTTTTTTTTTTTTTAAATAAGAAAATAGAGCAAGTGGAAATAAAGGCTCCAGATTTTATTGCACACATTGATTTCTGAGAAAGATCAATCGCAAAAATAGAAATGAGGTTTATTATATATAATTTATAGCTAGTGTTATAAAACTCTGCAGTCTACATTTCATTTCAGTTCAGTAAACATTTATTAAGGCTTTATGCTAGGTATTAGAGATACAAAAGCAAAAATGAAATTGTCCCTATCTCAAGGAGTTTTGTCTATTCTATTAGGATAAATACTTAACAGGGAACATATGTACTGAAGGGGGAACATATAACTATAGCTGCAGTTACACAAACATACGTACACATACCCCATAAGTAAGAAATACTAAAAAAGTTTGGGCAAATATAAAACCTTAGAAGAAATATTGTCTAATCTTTTCAAATTAGAGTTGTCTAATTTTTCCAGTCCTTTAAGTTATGCCAAGAAAGCAGAGCTTGTTTGCCTTTAGAGAGTATGGCTTATTGTATTATTAATAGTATGTACATATGAGAATACTGCCATCATTATTACAGTTGATAAATGTATATATCTAACTGTTGCATTCCTCTATAGCTTCTCTAATATATTGTATTGAAAGATCATTTGGAGAATTTTCTCATCTGAAGTTTATAGCATCTGTGTCTCTTCTCCAAAGTACATATCAAGTTTAACTGGGAAGATAGAATATTTTTTTTCTGATTGTAATATTTACTAATCAGATGAGTGTTGAAAATAAGGATATTAGGCTTACTTTTGCTATAATTGACATAATCATTTTACTAGTGAAAATAATCCCAATCATATTTATTTAAATTTAGATTATGGGTGTCCTGTTGGTTTTGTAGTCAACATCAACCTAAATAAGATTGTCACCATAGTGGTTGACCAAGGGATACCAGGAAAAAAAAAGAGTGTGTGTGTGTGTGTGTGTGTGTGTGTGTGTGTGTGTGTGTGTGTGTGTGTCTGTGTGTGTGTGTGAATGTTTGAAAGTATATTAAATTACCATTATTTTATTTCATCGGTATAAATATAGGAAGATAAGTGGTATTAACAACTAATTGACTGTTTATTAAGTATTGCTAGAGTGGCTATAATAAGATTTAAAAATAAAATGGACATTTTCCAATCATTATTTTAAGTACTATACATTCTGAGTTATAAGAATTCACTGTGGAAATGTGATTATTTTAAATTGTAGATGCCAAGAGTCCAAAGTTTTAGGAAATCCTTAACGTTTTAGTTATTAAATTTTTTTTTAAAAAATGTCAGCTACTCTTTCTGTATATGAAAAGAAAAAAGTGGAGGATTTAACACCATTTTTGGAACTTTGCACACATTTAAGGTTTTGTGGTCAGGAATGATATAAATTTGTTTAAATTCTGTCTCTTGATCATTTTTTTGGTCTTGCCGAATGTTTGTAGCGGACATCTGAAATATTTCATAAAGATTTATTAGAGGATTTGTTCTAAGTCTTTGTTTACTTACACAGGTACATATTAATGTACATTAATAATATAGATACAAATGAATCTGTGTTAATGACTAGTCTTTTTTCCTATTCAGTTAAATTAATCCTTCATGGAGTAAGGAGAAAATAGCTGGATAGGAGCAATTATTATCACGTTTGAAGTGATACTAATGTGAAAGAAAAAAATAAAATGTTAAACTTCGTAGGGTAGGATTGGGAGATATAAAAGGACTTTTGTTGACAGGTTTGAATAGCACACTTTAGTTATTGTTAATAAATTTTGCATTGAAAAATGGCCCCAGTATTTTATAAAATTTATTTTTGCAGTGATTTTACTTTTGGAGAGATTTTTGGTATGAACATTTGTAGGAAAATTTAATTGAAAAGGGTGGGTTTCAAGTATATAAATTTTTTTAAAGGGAGTTTTAACTTTGTAGAAGTGTATTCTGTTGTATAATGCAGTACAGTGAATAGAAAAAGTATTAACACTATTTTTATAAGGAAAATTTTTAACAAACATGATTTATAGGAGATATGTAAATTATAGTTACAATTTATAGATTAGTTGCAAAGACAGGTATAATTTCAAGAAGAATTCATAAATCTTGATTATCATTTTAAGTATTCAGAAATAATTTTATCTTACTCATTCTCTTCATTTATACAAACAAATATGGTACATTTTCGTCTGCTCCTTCCAGAAAGGAAGCCTTTAAAAATTCCTTCTTTTGTTATATCCTGGCCACTCATTTTTGCTTACTTTCAGCTATTATATTACAGTATCTGGTGTATTCACTACTATTCTGTAAATTTGTCTATGGATAGCGTACAAATAAAAAAATTCAATGTAGTTGCTGTCCTCTCAATATACACTAATGCTCAGTATTAGAGTCCTTTTTTATCAGTGATAGTTAACAACAACTCTAAATCAGCTTGAAGACCCAGAAAAGGTCTTAAAATCCTTATTGATTGCTTACATTTTTTTTCCCCACTTCCAGTTTCATCACCCCTTGAAGACATCCTTTGTACTACCAAAACATTAATTTCCTTATGGCTTAGCTTGGTCTTTGCAGTCTCACTACTAATTACTTATCTCCAACTATTACCTTAGCTGTATATACCCTGTTGGCCCTGCAAAATAGAATGTTGATTGTTCCATGAACATGCTCTACACCCTGTACTATATTTCTCTTTCTGCATCTTCAGCCCTCCTGCAAATTTCCATTCAAAATCCATCTTATCCTTTGTAGTTTAATTCAAAAATTAGCTCCTTTACCCTTTCTCCTCTACCAGAAATGGTCTTTCCTATCTCCAATAGCACTTTTTATCTTTTCTAGCAGTGTGGTGCTGTGGAAAGAGCCTGAACTTGGGGTCAGGAGCAAACCTGGGTAAGAATACCCTTTCTGACACTTTGCAGCCGTGGTACCATGGACTTACCACTTAAATTCTCTGAGTTTCAGTTTCCTTATCTGCTAAATGGGGATAATAATGCCTGCACTGCCTACTGGACTTGATTGTGAGGATCAAATGAGAATGTAAAGTGCTTTGTAAGAATTTAAGTAGTTTTCTGACTTGTTTTGTTTAAAGAAACATCCATTTTAAATGATATCACCTATTGGCACATTTTGCCTTATAGTGATTTGTGTATGTGTCTTAACTCTTTCCAAGGACAGGATGGTATTTTATTTGTTCCACTCTTTCCCTCGCCAGCTTTGCCCCTCCCTCGCCTGCCTCACATACAGCATGTAGCACAAGTGTCTTTTGCAAAGCAACAGCTTGATACTTATTCTTGATACTTATTGAATGAATAGAAATAAAGAAATTTGTAGCCTGATTCCTTAAGAATCTCAAGCAAAAAAATAAAATGTCTTTTCTTTCTGTCTTTCTTTCTTTCTTTCTTTCTTTCTTTCTTTCTTTCTTTCTTTCTTTCTTTCTTTCTTTCTTTCTTTCTTTCTTTCTTTCTTTCTTTCTTTCTTTCTTTCTTTCTTTCGGTGAGGTGGCAGTTAAAATGTTGCTTGCTACATCTGTTAGGGAACATAACTATTTTTCCATGAAGGCCCTTCTTCTCCTTGATCAAAATTGAATTGGATTCTATGCTGTAATAGTCAGTTTCGATTAATTTGCTAAATAAGAATTAGAATTTGTCCTGTCAGCTCCTTTCAAAAATATTAAAGGCAGTAACTTTGTACAAATAAAACCTTGTCATTTTAAGTGACAGCATTTATGTTACTTCAAAGGGAGGCAGCATGACAACAAACCATTCCAGCTTTAAGGAAATTGACCTAGACTCTAAGTAGCCATGTGACCTTAAACAAATCACTTAATCTAACTGGACCTCAGTTTTTTCATGTGCAAAATATGGGGCTTTAAGTAAATGATGAGCTTCAAGTTCTCTCCCAGTTCTGAAATTCTGTAATTAAAACCAACACACTTTGATTTCTTAATTCCCTTCATGGAAGGATAGGAGTGCTTTGACTGGCAATTGTCTATAAAAGGTCAGCTTTTCTTTTCCCCATAGATGTTAAGAAAAGGTAGATAAATTTTCAAGAAGGATAAAAAGGCAGAAAAGACATGAAAGTAGCAAAAGGTAAAATCAGCAAATGTTAAGACACAGTGAAAAAGAACAATAGCTTGCAATGAAGAGACACTAAATAAAATAATTATGCACTATGAAGTGACAAACAGCCATATGCAGCTCAGAACCATACTACTAAGGGTATATGTATCTTGCCAAACATTTGTAGTGGACATTGGAAATATTTTGTAGAGGTTTATTATTAGTGAACTCTTCCTAAGTCTTTGTTTACTTACACATGTGCATAAAAGATACATTAATAGTATAGACACAAATGAATCTGTTAGTGAGTAGTATTTTCCTGTTCAGTTAATCCTTAAAAATGAAGGTGAAATATCAATTAAAGGATATAGAAAATTGTAGGAAATATATAAATAAAAATTTGTCATATGAAGTGTTAAATCATGGAATAAGGGGGAAATATTTGGATGGGACAATTATTATTAAATATTAAAGTTATTGTAATTATGAAAGAAAAAAAATGAAGTGGAGATTGTAGAGTAGAAGATAGTTTGACTATCACAGTTTGGTTATGGTTAGGTTAATAATTTTTGCATTGAAAAATAGCCTTAAAGTTTTATAAAAACTTTGTTTTTACGTTTGGAGAATTTGTTGGTATGAATATTTGTAGGAAAATGTAATTGAAAAAAATGGGTTTTAGATGAAGATATGCCAGCTAATATCATCAAGTAGCCAGGAGAGTATTTGGTTCTAGGAATTCATAGGTGTAGATAACTTTTGGTGTGGAAATTTTTTCGACTAATGGATATTGGTAACTTGTCATTTATATTTGTCTGAGGCACTTAGCAGTAAAGTAATTTGCCTATGATTTCACAGTTAATATGAATCTTCCTGACTGCAAGACTGACCTTCTATCTACTATATCATACTATGTAAAATTACCACCTAATACATCATTTTTTTACATGTCATTTATGTTTGTGGCTATTATTTTATCTATAACATAGCACAAACATTTAAAAACCAGAGTTTTATATAGAGACACTTCTTGCTTTATCTAAATTCTCATTATGTAAATTCAGCTTTATGTCAAGAATTCAAAAAAAATCCACATTCCAAAAAAAAAAATCTTATGTTAACTTTACAGTACTGTGTTCTTCTCACTCCTACTCTCCCGCTTGACATTCTGTGCCTCCCACTTCCCACCCAAAAAAAAAAACCCTTCAAGTGAAAGCAGAACCACAGATGTGTGGAGATATTGCCACTGGCAATGGATTGAGGGGTTG
This sequence comes from Phalanger gymnotis, assembly GCA_028646595.1. Classification (NCBI taxonomy): domain Eukaryota; kingdom Metazoa; phylum Chordata; class Mammalia; order Diprotodontia; family Phalangeridae; genus Phalanger; species Phalanger gymnotis. The sequence continues at coordinate 173,118,212 of CM053623.1, forward strand.
GCTTGGGAGGAGACCTTTGTCCTGCTCTGGCTCCCATCTGTCTTCTGTCCATTAACATTTGGGTACTGTATATCTATTCCTAGCTCCTGTGTGTCCTGCCTGGCTTCTCCTGTGCCTGTGTCCAGCCTCCACGTGTCTTCCTCACTCACTGTATGTTCTTCCTCTGGTTCCAGTGAGGCCCCCACGTGTTCTTCCTCCTGCTCTCACTTCTTTGTCCCTGGCTCCTTGAACCATGTACCAGCCCCCTCCTTCCACAAACATGCTGCCCCTTCCTTCCTTTATCTCTCACACCCTTCCTCACATCCATGGACAAATTTGCATTATGTTAAAATTGCTTTATGTAGAGGTCTGTGGAACAGTCCACTTATATAAAAGGAGAATTGTTTGTATATCAGAGTTAGAAGGGAAGTTAGAGGGCCCCTATCCAACCTGTGACAGCAAAGGAATACACTCTACAACAGATCTGATAGATCATCATATAACATCTACTTGATGATAATGAACTCAACATGTCTTAAAGCAGCCTTCTTTTATTTTGGACAATACTAATTGTTGAAAATGTGTTTTTGATAAGGAATTGAAATTAGCCTTTTTCCACTTCAAGTAAAAAAAAAAAGTCCATTTCCTCTTTTACATCATAATTCATCAAATATTTTACAACTGTTTTGTCTCCACAAAGCTTTCTTCTATTTATAAGGCTAAACATCCTCAGTTCTTTCAAATAATTTTTCTATGGAATACTTTGCAGGTCTTTCACCATTCCAGTCACATTCTTTGGATATATTCCAGTTTATTAAGTTGCTTTCTAAAATGTGGGACCTAAAACTATAGAAAGTATGTGATAGTTTTCTGGAAAATTCCCAATACTGATATGTATTGATATGCTAACTTAAGACATCTGACTAGAGTGAATCATTCCTCAAAGGTTACAGGTGCTGTTTGAAAAACTAAGCCGTTTCTCTATGTCTGAACTTTCTGTTAGAATTATGAGAGAGATGAAGCACAGTTAGCATTTGATCTTGATGATAAGAACATCTGAGTTTTATTTGTGTTTTATTGTTGTTCATGAGAAGTATCTCAAGTTATCTCAAATTATTAGTTTGGAAATATAAGCAGCATATACATTAAACACTGTGCTATTGAAAAACATCCCACAATATTAAAGATTTCTTCTCACAAGATCCTTCTAATATTCCTGAGATCTAACAAGATAAATTTTATTTCGTATTACCATCAAGGATACCATGCATAAGTAAGATGACTGCCTTTTAGTCTTCCAAACAATAGGATTTGGACACCCAAACATAGATTTGACTAAGTCTTTACAAAGAATTAGTAAAATTTTCCCTACTGGAGAGGTAATTTTTCATAAAAGGATAGTAATTCTTTTTGTCTGTTCCACGCTTTAAATCTTGGCATTATTGTTTATTCCCATGTCTTTAATTGATTTATCTCTATGTAGGCAAATCTCACATCTTATCTCCAGCCCAGGCCTCCTTCAGGAGCTGTCCCACAAAGCACCTATATAAATCATTACCATCTGCATGCCTCACCTAAAATTCAACATGTCTACAATCAAGTTTAGTATTTTTCTCCCAAAATAAGTCCTTTATGAGTTCAATATTTCTGTTTGGGCTCACCAGTTCATTCAGACTTATGTATTTGAAACTTTTGGTGTTATCTGACTCCTCCTTCATTCTTCCTTTGTGTATCTATATGTACTAATCATCGCACTTCCATCTTCCCTCTCTCCACCACCATCAGCCGTATAAAAACCCTGTCTGAGCAAGACTCCATTTTTCCCTCCAAAATCAGTCTTTCATATCATTTAATTGATTAGTCTCATTCAGTTCTATCTTTGTTGTACATGGATATGATCATGTCACCACTCAAAACTTTGAAATGATTTCCTTTTGCCTTATGAGTAAAATTCAAACTCCTTAGCTAGACATTCAAAATCTTCTACCATCAGGGGCCACCCTGCGTTTCTAATTTTATTTCATTTTACTTGCCATATATAGTCATATTAACTCTTTGCCATACCCCTAGAAACTCTTTCCAGCCTCCATACCTTTACATATGTTATTCCTTCCCCTTCTGCACGCCAATTCTTTACTGAATTCAAAGGCAGTCCCTTTTAGGAACCTCTCTCTTTCCCTCTTGTCTCCTTACCTTGGAGTTGCCAGTACCAATGAAATCATAGATTCAGTCTCTATCCTTATCTTATTCCATTTTACATAGCTATATAAAAATGTATGTTTAGCAGTTTTTTACCATGGCAGATTATCTGTGGAAAGACCTGATTTACTGTCTTCTTCTTGATAGAATTGGGCAGCTAGGTGGCACAGTGCCAGGCTTATCTTCCTAAGTTCAAATTTGCCTCAAATTCTTACTAGCTATGTAACCCTGGTTAAGTCACTTAACCTTGTTTACCTCAGTTTCCTCATCTGTAAAATGAGGTAGAGAAGGAAATGGCAAACCACTTAAGTATCTCTGCAAAAAAAAATGGGTGAAATATTTTTCCCAGGGCTATTTACTACCTGTTTACTCTTTTATTACTATTTAGTTTATGGCTTGAGATGTATAAACTAAAACATTTAATTATCTTCCATTACAGAGGAGATTTGAATAAAATGCTGAGGCTAGGGATTTATTTCTGAGACTAAGGTAGACATTAGCCCAGATTGTACCTATCTGAAATCTCTTCATTATAAGAGAGATGGGCATACTCCCTTACTTAATCTAAAGAGCTGAGGAGCAACAGGCTTTCTTAGGTGAAGAAAAGGTTAAAGGCAGTGAATCTCAAAACCATTGCAAGTAGAGAATCCCTGTCCTAGAATGCATCATTTTGTCTCCTTATATCTACCTTTAGTTTAAAAAGTTTCTGACAATGCATTGTGTTACCAGGAAGCAACCTCTTTGTTAAGAGAGGTATTATTTAGCTATTCAGCAAATATTAGGCTACTACTATTTTACCATACAATTCAAAATTTTAGCATCTTAAAAGAAAAATAGATCCGTAATTTCATCTGTATAGGGAACTCTCTGGGAAGAAACTCCTTGTACTAAGACAGATGTTAATTCTTCTGTAATTTAGAGGCTTACAGAATTGTCTGGGGCATTAACAGATTAATGACTTGCCCAGGGGAACATAATCAGTATTTCAGGGAGGCAAGATCTGACACCAAGTCCTCTTTAGTGTGGGGCTGGACCTACATATCTACTATATATCTACTACATCACTATGCCTATCCTTGGCAAACTCTAATGCAAATGCCTTAAATGTTTTATTTTAATTAATGCCTTTTGAACTTCATTTTTATCCTTTAAATGCCATGATCTTTTACTTTAAAACAACACTTTGTTCTAATGGCACTTAAATTCATTTTGTTCATCATCTTCAGAAGTTTGTGTGCCCATTGTTGTAGTGTGATATTTTTTCATCTGTTCATTTAGTAATTATCACTTTTAATCATCAGGTCAAACGTCATTGAAAGATATTGTCCTGATGTTGTCAGTGCATTCATTTAAATGTGATTTTCAATTTCCCTCATGGTAAATTAGTTTTTAAAGAAGTTTGAAATGTTGATGCAGAGTTTGCCATCAAACAACAAAAATTTTTCAGATTTTCTGATTATTATATTCTTATTAAAATAAAAATTGTTAATGGTTCCTATGGTGACAAAGAAATGAAGGGCTACACACAGTGTTGCAATGGAATAACATTGAACTGAGAATTGGGAGGCTTAGATGCTGACTGTAATTATGTTATTTCATATAAATCATTTAACCTATCTGAATCCATTTCCTTATCTGTAAATCATGTGTTTAAATAGTATGCAGAAGGCTTTTTTCTCACAATCCTTTAATAATACCAGTGTTGTCTCCATTTTACAAATGAAGGAACTGAGACACAAAAGTTAAGTGACTTCTTAATCTGTCTAGTGCTCTTTTCAACTCTTGTACTAAATGTGTAAGGCTTAGAGTTGCCTATTTGAAAAGTAGTGCCTTATGGCATTTTTAAGATGAAAGCTTTAAAAATTAAAATTGGTTAAATTATGTGGTTTTCAGAAATAAACACATTTGTTTATAATAGAATTTTGCCATGGTTCTTTTCAAACTAATTGTCAAAAATAAAGATAGGGCCCTTGCCCCCATATCCCAGTCCTCTCAATGGCTCTGAAGCAATGGTGCTAGGCTGCGATTGGCTGTATAGAAGTTTACAGATTGAGGTGATGAGTGGGCTACTGAAAGTGCTTCCCGTCTAATGTTGAAGAGCATGCCCATAACATTTATTTTTATGAAGCAAGAAGTGGATAATTCTGAAAGAATCCCTTGTCTTGGAAGCAGTCTCAACAATCATCAAGTCTATTCACATCAGCCCAGACCTCTGAAAAGTGGATTATCTCATCGTTGACATTACATTAGAGGCAAAACAACAATTTCCAGTGATAACCAAACATACTGAAATTATTTGATGTTGTTCATCTCACAGAAAAACTCTAGTATACATCACTTAAGTCACAGGACATCAAAGTTGTTGATGGGACAGCTTCACATACCTTGCTGACGGGAGACTTCTTGAAGCACCTAAAAGCCTATATGGAGGAATACTTACTTTCCACACTGGCAATTAGCAAGTTGAAGGAGATTCCTTTTACTGAAGAATGATCAGAAAGAGAAATAGAGGCAGCTGCTTGAGAAGTCTTCCGTGGTGGCCCCAAACTCCAAGCTGATTTCCCAATAGAAGGTTGCCTTTGCTACTATGGTATTGGATGCTGTCATGATGCTAGATGACCTGCTGCAGCTCAAGATGACTGTCAGCAAGAAATTGCAGGATAGTGCTCTTAAGAAATTCCAGATGTGTATCAAGAGTTTCATTAAAAAAACCTTTATTTTGCTTGGTTCAAAATTTAGCCAAAATATGTAGCTCTCCCATGATTACCTTGCTGAATGTTGAAGTAGAACTGAAAGCTGAAAAAGATAATTCAGAAGTCTGGATCTATACAGTGAAGGACTACTAAGGCACAGGTTAGAGAAGATCAAGAGACCTAAGTCATCTTGTCTGAACTTCCCACTGGGGACATAACCTACTTAGTATTTTGCTGCCTAAGGCATGTTCTGTGTTGACCAAGTGTAGTTGAGAGGGTAATGATGGTCTTTGGTGGCTCCATTCAGACCATCGTCAGTGCTCTAATCCCACATGTTCTAGGTAGCCACTGACTTTTCGACAACACAGAGGTCATTGGTGAGATGTATAGTTTCTTCACTGGCTGCCTACAAACAAAAACTATATGATTATCCTGCAAGATGGAGCTAAGTTGTTCACAGCAGAGACAGAAATGTGCCTTTATGATGTGGTTGTCATTGTTAGAGTGCCATCGAGAATGACTCTGGTGTCTGGGAACAATGAGATCAAAGTGGTGTTCCCTAACTACCTGAGGTACTACTATAGGACCATCCAAGCAAGCAGCAGCTGCTTAGTGGTGTCTGTGGTAAAGCCCTAAAGATCATTCCTCATCATCTGTATAACAACACTGTCTTTGATGTCACTCACATCCTTAATAATGCTTCAGGCCATGCATATTCTGTGTGACATGGATATAGATATCAACCATGAGGATATCACTGACAACTTTGAATCCTTTGTAAGAGAGCCTTTGTATACATCAGTGCTACATTCTTCATTGTGTTTATGGGCGAGACCAGTAAGAGGCCCCGCAATGAGCCAGGGCCTAGGACCTCTACACTAAGGTCTGTTCCATTTGATCTGCACAGTTAGTTGGTATTGAAAGGCAACAGGTAACATATGTGCCTAGCTCTGTTCTACTTGAAGGTATTTAAATAAAGCTCAAATCCCCTGAGGGACTTTCTTCTATACCAAATTTCTTAACACCATTCTTCCTTCCCCCCCACCCTCCATATACTTCAAATTTTCTTAAAAGGAGAAAGTTTACAAAAATCCTAAGTGCTAGGTTTATGTACACTTTTTAAATGGAATGCTTCTGTCACATATCAGGAAAAATTCTAATTCTTAGAAAGGATTTAGCATTTCAGTGTCATTAATTTATATTTGGTACTCTGAAATACTAGACTGATGTTTCAGTCCTTTATATTGCATCTAAAATATATTTTCTGTATTTGCTATTATTATAGCATTTTATAAGCATTTTTCAGCATCTACTGTGTGCTTGGCATTGCCTTCAAGAAACTTATGTTCTACATAGGAAAGCAACGTATATGCATATGTTAATATGAAATATTCACAAGGTAAATTTATTGGAATAAGTTACATGAAAAGAAGTACTAGTAATTGATGTGATCAGGCAGGAAAGCCCTCGTGTAGGTGGTGGCTTTGGCCCTTGAACTATGTTTTGAAAGGAGGTTTCTAAGAGGCTGATGTAAAGAGGAAGTACATTCAAAACATTGGGGACAGGCTATACAAAGAATGTAGAAAAGAAAAGGAACATCCTGTATGAAGAACAGATAGTACGCCAATTTTGATTAGAGTAAACTTAAGAATGGTTGAATATATAAAGAAGTATATTTAATAAGCCTGAAAAAGTAGGCTGGTACTAGATTACAGAGGGCTTTAAATGACAGACAGAAAATTTGTTTTTGATCCCAGAGGTACTGGTGCTTTATATTCAGGGGAGGCACATGGTGACACCAGTGCTGTAGGAATATTACTTTGGTACTTATGTAGAAGATAGATTGACAAGGGGACAGAAAAGGAAGGGAAACTAGTTAAAATTTTGGACTGGCAGTTGTGTAATTACTTCCCCTCCTGCACTCTTCAGTCCAGCCGAATTGGCCTTCTTTGTTTCTCACACGTGATGCTCAATTTCCTGTCTCCTATGTTTGTCCACCATTTCTGGAATGTACTCCCTCCTCTCTCTGCCTCAGAGAATCCCTGCCAAACTTCAAGATGCACCATAAGTTCCACCTTCTCCATGAAGCCTTTCCTGATCTCCTTAATTGCTATTGGGCTTCCAGGTGGAGCAGCAGATAAGAGTACTGAGCCTGTAGTAAGGAAGATGTGAGTTTAAGTTTGGTCTCAGACACTTAATAGTTTTGTGACCTTGTACTTAACCTCTTTTTGCCACAGCTTCCTCAACTATAAAATGGGGATAATAGCACCTACCGTACAGGGATGTGTTAGTCTGAAGATAGTAAGTTAAGTGCTTAGTACAGTGCCTGGTGTATTGTAGGCATTACATAAATGCTAGCTATTGTTATTACATCAGTGCTTGTCCTCTAAAACCACCTTGTATTTAGCTGGTTTGCTCTTATCCTTTTAATATATTTTCTACATATACTTATATAAGTCCTTGTCTCCTCCAACAGAATTTAATTTTCTTCTCAGCAAGAATTGTTTCATTTATTATTTGTGTAATCTCAGAGCTTAATACATTGTCTACCACATAAGTAGTTAATAAGTGCTTATTGATTGGATAGTAAGAAAATGAAAATAGTGAATGTGAATTTGTGTGAATTTTGTAGGAAAAAGAAGGAAAAAAATAGGGTAGTAGCTCCAAGGGATAAAAGTCAAGGGGATGATTTACTTACTATGGGGAGAGCTAGAAAGGAAAGAAATAAAATTATAATTTTAGGTTGTTAGCAGGGTCCAATAGAAAGTTTTTTTGTTTTTTCAAAATAAGAAATTTCAACTTGCACATAGGGAGAGGGAAAATGGTCGGTGCCCAGAAGAGAAAGAGTGTATATGTAAGTGTTGGAAAAGATATGACTGATGATACTGCTTGAAAGAGGTAGAAAGTAATGAGATTAAAGAGTAAAGAAAGCTGGAGAGTCTGGTAAGGATGGGAGACATCTCTTTCCTTGAAAAAGAATGGAAAGAGAAGATGATACAGAAAAAACTAGAAGTGGAGAAATGCTAAGTCTATGCAAAAATGGCCTCCATGTTAAACTATGAAGAGAAGTCATCAGAACTGGGTACTGGAGGTATATAGAGAAGTTGTGGGACAGTATCTTTGGAGAAATGTACTAAGGAATCAACAAGTGAAGAATAAAAATATTACTGACGAGCGGTAGGGGCTTAGCTGAATATAAATGGCATGCATTTATGGTGTTCCAGTAAAGTTTTATGACTTTTAGCAGCACTTGAAAGGCCAAAAAGAAAATCAGAGATAGCATATGATAGAGATGACTTCGATTTAAGGGTTTATTTAGTAGAAGTCCCCAAGGTCAAGCAAAACTTAAGATAGTTGGTTTGGAGTTAAAGTGAAAACAAAGTTTTAGTAGGTTCAAGGGAAATAACAGAAATAGGAAGTAATGGGGTTGTGGTCAAGGTCCTTTGAATTCATGACTATGGAGATGAGCTGAGTTCAGTATTATGCAATCTGATGTTAGGTTTAATTGCATGCACAGGAAAAACCTAAGTGAGTGAAGAATGACTATTATCCAGGGTATGATATGCAGCTGAATAGTATTTATATGCTTACAGAGGTGGTTTACAAGTAACATATATGCCTTGGCAATCTATGCAGATGAACAATGAACTATGCCCAGAATTGAATAGGACAAGGAAGCAAGTAGGGCCAGTCACATTTGGGAAATTTCCTAGTGCTTTTATAGCCATTCCTAGCTTCTCACTCAAACAAAGCCCATCTTTTTAACTCTAGTTACCCAAATGGCAATGAAGAGATGCATAGTGGGTGTGAATAGGCTAATGTTACCAACAGAGATTTCCCCAACAGTACGTATGACCAGAAAAGCAGTTCAGGAGGAGATTATGTTTTGAAAGCAAGGCATAAATAATACAAAGACAGTCATGTTCTATTGGTACCTACATAATGTCACTAAATCTAGAGCAAGAAACCCAACATATCGGTGACCCCCACTATGAAGGATTTATGGAAATACTTAAATAAGGTCACCTCGACTGAGAAGAATGAGATATGCTCCATTGAAGGTATTACTGAGTTGTGATATGGCCTTCAATGGAGGCCAAGCAAGGTATGCTTATGCTTTTGATTGGTTGAAATATGAGAGAAATGGAAAGTTATTAGAGTTAAGATGTTCACATAACTCTGAGGTTAGGGTTGTGAGGTAAATCAGAAAATGGAAAGAAATGATTAGAAATGAACAGTTAAGGAGATCAGGAAAGGCTTCATGAACCAAAGAATGAAGTTTATTGAGGAATCTGAGTTTGTGTTTTACAGTATCAACAAGAATGAGAAAAGTATAAATGGATTAAGTCAATATTTAAAAAAAAAGATTGATAATAACAGAAGTGGCAATGGCAACTCTGCTTCTCTTACTTAGGAGGAATAGAAAAAAATAAAGTCCCCATTGAAAGTAGTATTTTGACTAAAGGGAATGTGGTTGTTTTTTTACCTAGGTATTAGTGATTACTTTCTAACTAAATAGTTAGAAAAAAACAGACATTACTCCAGGATCTTTTTCAGTTGACTTAGTAGAAAAAAAAGCAAGATTTTTTTTTCTTAAGGGCATTCATTCATTTGAGCAAACATTTATTAAGTTTTTACAGTGTGCAAAGCTACATACAATAAATAGAAATTTAAATACAGTTGGATATCCCTGCTTTTAAAGTATTCACTATATAGTAGAGAAGATGAGGTGTGTATACTAATTGTGAAGTTTTTAAAAATAGGATATAATAAATACATAATAACCATAGCTAACATTTATATGGTGCTTTATGCTTTGCAAAACACTTTACTTTTAACAAGCATTTATTAAGTACCTACCGTGTGCTAGGATTTGAGAATACAAAGACAAAACAAAAAAGCCCTTCTCCTTAAGAACCTTACTCTACTGGAAATATGTGATGTTTAAATCAAAAGCTTAAAAAAAAAAAAGCAATTCAAGAAGGGAGAGAACGTAACCAGGGAGATCAGAAAAGTTTTACCATAGGAAGTAGGACTCGAGTTGAGTTGACAGAAACTTAGAATGAGAATGATGAGAATGGAGTACCTTCCAGGTCCATAGTATGTCTTGTAAAGGCATAGAGGCGAGAAATGGAGTGCTGAGTTTGAGGAATTTGGACCAGCTTGGGTAGAATAGAGAGAGGAATAATATGACATATATTTTCAAAGAAATTCTCATTTGATTTTAACAATCCTGTGAGGTAGGTAGGTACTGCAGATATTATATGACCCTCGTTTTACAGATGAGGAAAATGAGGTTCTCAGAGTAGGTTAAATGGCTTCCTCATTGCTATGGAGCTCATTTCAGACAGGATTAAAAATCAGGCATATCTCAATCCCACATCCAGTGCACCACATTGCCTTTATATAAAAGAAGTACAATGTTTCATGAGAATTCAATGGAGAGAGTCACTTCTCCTCCCTCTACTTTGACTCTTGGCAATCTTATCAATTCTCATAATTTTAATTATAACTGTGTAGTGACTTCTAATTTTATTCCTTCAACTTCAAACTCTCTCCACAATTCCATTCCCCCATTTCCAATTGCCTGTGTTACATCTTTCCTGGGTATCGTAGAGGAACCTCAAACTCACAGCATCACAAAATTTAATTGGAACTCTCAGAAATCATTTACCTTAATTTGTCACCTAGGTACTTCTTAAAGATCTCTGGTGTTAAGAACACATCTCCCATCTTAGCTCATTCTACTTTTGGCAGCTCTGGAAAGAAGTTAAGTTTTCTTATTTTCAACCTAAAATCTGCCTCTTCACTGTCCACACGTCATACCACAGAGTCAAGCAGAAGACATGACATGTCATGACAACGAAATACTTAAAGATACCTGCTTTATCTCCCCTATGTCTTTCTTCAGGATAAACATCAGTAATTCCATCGAGCCATTCCTGTATGCCAGTCCTTTCACCAACCTGTTCTCCCTCCTTTGTATGCTCTACTTTAATGCAATCTCCAAAATATGGTTCTCAGAACCGAATGTGTGGAATTGTTTTGTGGTCTGATCCAGAGAGGAGTATGATGGCACTCTCTTCTCTTGCTTCTGTTAATGCAATCTATGAGTAATTTTTTGAGTCCATGTCACAGTTTATATTGAGCTTTTAGTCCACCAAAAATCCCAAATGTCCAGCCCTAAGTCAGGTTTTGATATGTCAGGATGTCATGCATCCTTATATTTAAAACTTGACAAGATTATCCAAACTAAATCAACCTTGACACTGAATAACTTCAATGCGATGGTAGGCATGGAGAACATAGCAAAAAATGTCTGGGAAAATACTAATTGATGGCATAAAATTAGAACCAAAGACTTGGGGCAGCTAAGTGGTGCAGTGAGTAGAGCACCAGCCCTGGAGTCAGGAGGACCTGAGTTCAAATCCAGCCTCAGACACTTGACACACTAGCTGCGTGACCTTGGGCAGGTCGCTTAACTCCAATTGCCCTGCCTTCTTCCTTCCAAAAAAAAAAACCAAAAACCAAAGACTTAAGAACTCTTCTGAAACCTCACGACTACATAGTTTCTTCAAGAAGTGAGTTAGAAAGCACTAGATATAGCAGTCACCAAAAGACATGAAAAATGAAATTAGTTCTTTAGTTCCTAACAGAAAAAAAATTAAATGACTGGTTGATTTAATAGTTAATTTAAGGATAATCTTCATGTGTTCAGATCATCAGAAGAAAGATAAAAAATTAGAAGTTAGGATAAAATGAGAAAAAGATATAGCATAGTTAAAGAATTTCCAAATGGATCTGTTTAAACAAATTGTTGACTCTAAAAGTTGAGATATGAAGAAAAGTAGACTTTACAGAAGTTTCACAGATAGAAAACAATCATCACAAAGAGTAGGCAGAAATCTCCTTAGCTAGAAGACTCAAAACAGCTAGTATTTACAAGCACTAGGGATGTGAAGACAAAAACGAACATTCCCTGGCAGTACATTCTGTTGTGGGGAGCAACGTGTGTGTGTGTGTGTGTGTGCGCGCGCGTGTGTGTATTTATAACAAAGTAAATTTGGGGGTGACAAGGCACAAGCATAGAAGTAGGAAAGGTCTTATGTAGGTGGTGGAAGTAGAGTTGAGCTTTGAAGGAAGCTAGAGATTTTAAGAGAGGTGGTAAGGTAGAGCATTTTGGGACAGAGGCAACAGCAGGGAAATAGAATGTCTGTGTGTGTGTGTGGAGCAAGCATGGACCAATAAGTGAGTAAAGAATGTGCAATATACCAAGGATTCTAAGTGATAGATTACAAAGGGCTTTATTTTTGTTTTAAAAGTCTTTTGTTTTTATTTTACCCATATTTACCAGTATATCTCTTTCCATCCTCCTCCTTGCTATCCCTCATGGAGAATAAAAAAGCAGGGGGCGGGGGGAGGAAGCTGCTGAATAAATCTAATATATCTGAAAACTTTTTTGCATTGTTCCACATTCCTGGCTTCCTGTGCCAGACAGAGTAAGATGAGTAATAATACTCATAATAATAATAATTACCCAGATGAGTAAGATTGTCATACACTCAACAAGAAGAGGGAAGTTCAGAAGAATGGAGGCTTTGGAGATAAAGATAATGAGTCTTCTTCTGGTGGATTAGTATCTTAGTCAAAGCTACCACTTGTTAGACTGTAAGTTAATTTGCAATGCATCACAGGGGACCCATTTAAAAATCACATAAACATACGAGTTAGAGCTTTAAGATATAAGATAATTTTGGTCTTTAAATCATTTTAATACACTGTAGCAGTCTACCTTGGTTGTAGTGTTAATCCTAGTAAGGATAGTTGGTTTTATAACCTTATAGTTTGTCAAGATGTTTTGTTTCACATAATATTAGATAATCTATCATTAGAATTTTCAGTCAGGGTTTATTAAAATGTACCCTTAATTCTGTTTTCTACTTTTCTTAGGTGTGTGTTAAAATATTTTTAATCTATTAAATATTTCAATAGAATTCTTATATTTAAATAGTTATTTTTAATAAGCTTGGTAGAATTTTTCTTGTGTAAATTTCACTTAATCCACATTGTGATTAAATATATGGCAAAATTAACTCCCTTATTTTTATAATGAATATATAAATGATTTCCTTTTTTTGTACACCTGTAAATTTAACTTTTATCAAATAATAATACTTTGTAAATATGTCAAGAAAATAAACCATGCTTGTGATGTTGAAACAGGCAGAAATATAGAGGAAGATGGAAGATTATAAGCTATATCATCTCACAAAATAATGGAAAACAAATGAACAGAAAGCAAACCTATAGAGAGTATTGCATGAGATGGAGCTAAATCAGATAATCCTTAGATCACTTGCATATAAAACCAGAAGGAATGATAAAAAGGAATTAAGGTGCATTGGATCTGCAGGCCTTATTATAGTGATCTTTTCACAGTGGGACTGTAGAAGCACATTTGGATTTAGAATTTGATTTATTGAAGTTATAGCAGCAATTAAGAGAAAGAAGTGAAAAAGAGTGGCCATAATAGCCAAATAGAAGCAATCTGCGCTGGTGGCAACACAATTTTAAAAGATTACAGTGATTGATTTATCAAAATATTTGAAAAAGAAGAAGATTCTCAAAGGATGGAAATCTTTAAGAATGTTGTTTTCTATGAATTGGGAACATCTTGGATGAAAGCATATGAAGGCCAATAACACAGAGTTAGGGGAAAGAGTGCTGGCTCTATGTCATCAGTTTAAGTCATTAATCTTCCTTGGATCTGACTCTTCACATCTGTAAAATGTTGATTGGACAAGACGGCCTTGTGAAATCTCTTCTATTTCTAGATGATTACATAGGAGAATTCTCCCATGATCCCTTTGGATTATGAATTGTTGATTTTTTTAAATGGATTTATTTGATCAAATAAAATATAATTTTAATGGCTTTCATCATTTTAGACACGTTAAAGTCATACAAGATTCTGTAACATGATGATGGGAATACTTTTCTCAGTGATGTTCAAAGTATTGCTATCAAGCATAATGTAAAAAAAAAAAAATTATCAGTCAACAACCAGCTATTAAAAGCCTAATGTGTGCCATGCACTATATTATGTACTGGTGATACAAAGATTCTTGATCTTATATCCTGTTGAGGAGACAACAATTTACATATAAGTATGTACAGAATAAATAAAAAGTAAATTTGGAGTAGTGAGCGAGGTAGTATACTATCAGTTTGGATCAGGAAAAGTTGGTGCTTGCAGTCAGTGTTGGATCCTACTAGGTGAAGTTGAGGAGTGGATCTATTCCAGGCATGGAGGATAGTCAGGAGAGTACTGTGTATGAGGAAAAGGGAGAAACCAAGTTTCCTGAACTGTAGAGTATAGAAAAGGTAATAATCACTTAAAATGCTTACAGTATCATGGAAGATATAATATGAAGAGTATAAGTAAACAAGTCCCCTGTTGATACTGAAGTTCTCCAGTGGAATAGATGACATCCTATTAATTGCATCTTGCCCTGAAACACCACAAAACCTCCTTAGTGGAATCTGCAGTAAAATGAAAGAGATTGGTTAAACAATGAAAAAATAAATTGGATGAAAATCATATATTATCCATATGACATGCTTCTGAAACAGCAGCCCATTGAGTTAGCTTATGGGTGGGTATGTATATGAACAGCTAACAAACAGAATCAATGAACTATGTCAGTAATTAAGTAGAAGCATTATTTAAGTAGCTATTTTTTGTTAGCACTGTTTTAGGCCCTGAAATAAAGACAAAAATGAAATAACTCTGGCCACAAGGAGTTTCCATTCCAAGGCAATTCCAAGAAAGGCAAATCGATTTTTTTTTTTTTTTTGGCCACCTAACTGGTAGGTGGCAGGAAATGAAAAAAGGACTTATGTATAAAAAGTGGTTCATGACCTGAATCTTAAAAAAAAAAACAACCAAACTAGTAATTCTAAGAATCAGGAGAAAAGAATGCATGGTGGGCATGAGGGATAGCCAGTGTAAAGGAACAGTGATTGTGGACAGAACATTGTAAATAGCAGAAAGTTGTCCAGTGTGGCTGTACTGAGTCCAGGAGTAATGTGAGGGGAATAATGTATTATAAGGTTGCAAGGGTAGATTGAGCCCAGGTCGTAAAGGGCCTTAAATGCCAAACAGGAGGTTTTATTTCATCTTGAAAGTAATAAGATCCACTGGAATTTATTGAATAGGAAAGTAACAGTCAGACTTGCACTTTAGGTAAATTACTCTGACAGCTGTGTGGAGAATGGATTATAGAAGAATGAAACTTGAGGCAAGGAGTTCAATTAGAAGACTATGGCAATAGAACAGAGAAGAGGTAATGAGGGCCCAAACTAGGGTGGTAGCCCATGGGTAGAGTGACAGGAACAGAAAGGTAGAGAAGGTTGTGGAGGTAAATAAAAATATTTGTCAACTAATTGGATAAGTGGGATAAGAGATGACGCTGAGGTTATGAGCCTGGGTGACTAAAAGAGTAGTGGTTCCTTTGATAGAAATTGGGACATTTGGAGAGACAGCATGTAGTCTTTTTTTTTTTAAGCTTTTTACAACATAATATTTACTTCATCACAAATATATAAAGATACCTCTAAAATCCTGGAAGCATGATCCCCTTCTCTACTCCCCCATCACCTCAGTTTCTGGGGAGAAAGGAGAGATTAGGTTCATAGTTTAGCTCAGTTCCTATATACTGCAGTCCCAATATTCCCTTTAGGCTTAAGTCCGAAGTATCCTGGTTTCTCAGAAATTCAGTTCTGGCTACAGCACCCCTCCTTCAATTCTGGCTCCAAGTTCAGCATTCCTTGAACTCCTGGTCCTCTGGGGACTACCTCCATCACCTGAAACTGAAAACAAACAACTCAAAACAGAAACAAACACTCCCAGGACCATTTCTTGTGGTCCAGGATAGAAGTGAAGTAGGAGAAGGATGTTCCTTCCCTTCTCACAAGTTCAGTTCATGGCATCTTCACTGGATACAGCATACAGGAATTGCTTTTCATGCTTCTCTTGATTCTTGTGTTTGAAAGTCAGATTTTCTGTTCAGCTCTGGTCTTTTCACTGAGAAAGCTTGAAAGTCCTCTATTTTATTGACAATCCATATTTTGCCTTGGAGCATGATACTCAGTTTTGCTGGGTAGGTGATTCTTGGTTTTAATCCTAGCTCCATTGACCTCCAGAATATCGTATTCCAAGCCCTTCGATCTCTTAATGTAGAAGCTGCTAGATCTTGGGTTATTCTGATCGTGTTTCCACAATACTCAAATTGTTTCTTTCTGGCTGCTTGCAGTATTTTCTCCTTGACCTAGGAGCTCTGGAATTTGGCAACAATATTCCTAGGAGCTTTTTTTTTGGGATCTCTTTGAGGAGGTGATCTGTGGATTCTTTCAATTTCTATTTTGTCCTGTGGTTCTAGAATATCAGGGCAATTCTCTTTGATAATTTCTTGAAAGATGATATCTAGACTCTTTTTTTGACCATGGCTTTCAGGTAGTCCAATAATTTTTAAATTCTCTCTCCTGGATCTATTTTCCAGGTCAGTGGTTTTTCTAATGAGATATTTCATTGTCTTCCACTTTTTCATTCCTTTGCTTCTGCCCTATAATATCTTGATTTCTCATCAAGTCACTAGTTTCTACTTGTTCCAATCCAATTTTTAAGGTAGTATTATCTTCAGTCGTCTTTTGGACCTCCTTTTCCATCTGGCCAACTCTGCCCTTCAAGGCGTTCTTCTCCTCATTGACTTTTTGGAGCTCTTTTGCCATTTGAGTTAGTCGTTTTTAAGGTGTTGTTTTCCCCAGTATATTTTTCAGTATTTTTTTGGGTATCCTCCAGCAAGTCACTGACCTGTTTTTCATGGTTGTCTCACATCCCTCTCATCTCCCCTCCCAATTTCTCCTCCATTTCTCCAACTTGCCCCTTCAAATCCTCCTCGAGCTCTTCCATGGCCTAAGACCAGCTCATGTTTTTCTTGGAGGCTTTTGCTGTAGACTCCTTGACCCTGCCGACCTCTTCTAGCTGTATGCCTTGGTCCTCCCTGTTACCAAAGAAAGATTCCAAAGTTGGAGACTGAATCTGGGTGCACCCTCGCTGCCTGGCCATGTTCCCAGCCAACTCACTTGACCCTTGAGTTCCTCAGTGGGGTATGACTGCTTGTAGACTAAAGAGTTCTATGTTCCAAGCTTGGGGGGATGCGCTGCCTCACCAGCACTCCTCCTACCCCAAGAACTCCCAACCCGGACTGGACTTAGGTCTTCAGCAGGCTCTTCATTCCTGCTCTGATCCCCCACTTAATTCCTCCCACTAGGTGGGCCTGGGGCCAGAAGCAACTGCAGCTGTAGTTCTGTACCTGCCCCACCTCCGCTGCCCCCAGGGTGGTGGCTGAACCCCGAACTCCTTTTTTCACTCTGTCTCCAGCAGCTTTTCCCGTTAACCTTCTCTGTTGTCTTTGGTGTTTGTGGGTTGAGAAGTCTGGTAACTGCCACAGCTCACAGATTCAGGGCACAAGGGCATGCTCCGCCCGGCTCTTGGTCTGGCTCGTCAGCGCCACCCACACTGGGCTCTGCTCCACTCCCAGCTCCCTGCGCGAGAGACCTCACCCAGCAACTATCCAGGCTGTCCTGGGCTGGAGCCCTGCTTCCCTCTGCTTTTTTGTGGGCTTTGCAGTTTTAGAATTGGTTCAGAGCCAATTTTTCATAGGTTTTTGGAGGGACTTGGCAGGGAGCTCATGCTAGTCTCTACTTTCCAGCCGCCATCTTGGCTCCGCCGCCCCGACAGCATGTAGTCTTACAGTAGTGTGGCTTAGGATTCAAGAAAACTTGGGTTCTTTTCCTGCCTCATGACATACTGTTACCTATATGCAAGTCACTGAACCTTTTATTGCCCTCTAGGCAACTCTTTAAAAACCCTAAGTTGTAGAGCCAAGGTCAGTCTGAATTCGTAGAACTCCCTCATCAGTAATTCTCTAAACCAGTGAAATCATACGTCCAGTTCCCACCCAACCCCACCACATCACCCACCCAACCTCTCCACATCCCCCACACAGGGATGGTCAGAAGGGAGGCGGGCATCAGAGTTAATGAGTACTTATTTAGACAGGTTGTGTTTGAGATACTTATAAGTTGGAAATGCCCACAAATAGGCAGTTGGTAATGTAGGAGTGGATTTGAGATTTATCTGCATAGAGCTGATTATTTCAGAGACAGAACAGAGCCTACACAATTGTTGGAGCATGATATGGATGATGATCCAACAAAGGAAGTCTGAGACAGGTAGGAGAAGTGAGAGAGAGGAGTAACATGATAACCCAAAGAAGGCAGAGTATCAAGGAGGAGCAGGTGATCAACAGTGTCAGATATTTTCAGAGAGTTCCTCTGCCTCCATATTCATGTCAGATTAAGGATTCCACCCCTATGACTTTGGGTTCTTATTGATAAGCATTTTACTATATCTTTTTTTAAAATTTATTTTTTATTTTTAGTTTACAACACTCAGTTCCACAAGTTGTTGGGTTCCAAATTTTCTCTCCCTCTCTCTCCTCCCCTCAACCTTGCAAGACAGCATGTAATCCAACATAGGCTTTACATATACCTTCACCTTGAACTTATTTACATAATAATCCACTTGTAATGAAGAACTATAACCAATGGAATGAATCATGAGAAAGGAGAAACAAAATTAAAGAGAAAAAAAGAGTAAAAAGGTTGCCTCAATCTGCATTCAGATTCCATAATTCTTTATCTGGATGTGCATAGCCCCCTCCACCATGAGTCCTTCGGAGCCATCTTTGAACCCTGCATTGATGAAAGGAGTCAAGTCTATCAAAGTTAGTCCTTACAGATATCGTGTGTCTGTAATCCTGTATGATGATCTCCTGGTTCTCCTTCCCTGACTCAGCACCAGCCTGTATAAGTCACCCTAGGTTATAATGAAGTCCATCTGCTCCTCATTTCTTACTGCACAATAATACTCCACCACATTTATACACCACAACTTGTTCATCCATTACCCAATTGTTGGGCATCTTTCCGACCTCTAATTCCTTGCCCCCATAAAAATAAAAAGCTGCTATAAATATTTTTGTACATACAGGTTCCTTTCTCACTTGTATTTTGTACTTGTACTTTGGGATATAGCCCTAGAAGTGGTATTGCTGGGTCAAAGGGCACAGACATTTCCATAGCCCCTTGGGCATAGCTCTGAACTGCCCTCCAGAATGGCTGGATCACTTCCCAACTCCACCAACAGTGGAGCAATGTTTCAGTTTTCCCACATCCTCTCCAGCACCCATCATTTTCCTGTTTTGCCATGTTAGGCAATCTGACAGGAGAGATGTGGTACCCAAAAGTTGTTTTGATTTCCACACCTCCAATGAATAATGATCCAGAGCATCCTTTCACATGCCCATAGATGTCTGTAATTTCTTCATCTGAAAACTGTCTGTCCATATCCCCCAACCTCTTCTCAATTGGGGAATGACTTATATTCCCATAATCTTTGGCTCAGTTCCCTGTATATTCTAGATATGAGACCTTTATCAGAGACACTGGTTATAAAGATTTTCTCCCAATTTTCTGCTTCCCTCCCTATCCTGGCTGCGCTGGCCCTGTTCATACAAAAACTTTTCAATTTAATATAATCAAAATCATCCATTCTGCATTTTGTAACACTATCTCTTGTTGCATCATGAATTCTTCCCTTTCCCATAAATCTCACAGGTAAACTATTCCCTGCTCTCTCAAATTGCTTATACTATCAGCCTTTATTCCTAAATCATGAACCCATTTTTACTTTATTTTGGTATGTGGTATAAGATAATGATCTTTGCCTAGTCCCTGCCATATCACTTCCTAATTTTCCCAGCACTTTTTGTGAAATAGTGAATTCTTAGCCCAGAGGCTGAACTTATACCAGCTGGTTTATCAAGGAGTAGATTGCTATAGTGTTTGACTGTGTCTTGTGTACCTAACCTATTCCACTGATCCACCACTCTGTTTCTTAGCCAGTACCACGTAGTTTTGATGACTGCTGCCTTATAATACAGTTTAATATCTGGTATGGCTAGGCTACCTTCCCTAGCATTTCTTTTCATTAATTCCCTTGATATTCTGTACCTTTTGTTCTGCCAGATGAATTTTGTTATTATTTTATCCAGCTCTGTAAAACAATTTTTTGGTAGTTTGATTGGTATGGCACTGAATAAGCAAATTAATTTAGGTAAAATTGTCATTTTTATTATATTAGCTTGGTCTAACTGTGAGCAGCTGTTTTTCCATTTATTTCAATCTGACTTTATTTGTGTGAAAAGTCATAATTGTGTTCACATAGGCCTTGGGTTTGTCTTGAAAGGTAGACTCACAAATATTCTATAAGTGTCTACAGTAACTTTAAATGTAATTTCTCCCTCTTGCTGTTGGGTTTTGTTAGTAATATATAAGAATGCTGAGAATTTGTGTGGGTTTGTTTTATATCCTGCAACTTAATTAAGATTTTTTATTATTTCAAGTGGTTTTTTACTTGATTCTCTAGGACTCTGTAAGTAAATCATCATATCATCTGCAAAGAGTGATAACTTAGTTTCTTCTTTGCCTATTCTAATTCTTTCAATTTCTTTTGCTTCTCGTATTGGTAAAGCTAACATTTCTAATACCAAATTGAATAATAGGGATGATAATGGACATCCTTGTTTATTCCTGATCTTATTGGAAATGCATCTACCTTATCCACATTACATATAATGCTTGCTGATGATTTTAGGAAGATGCTACTTATTATTTTAAGGAAGACTCCATTTATTCTTATGCTTTCTAGTGTTTTTAATAGGAATGGGTGTTGTATTTTGTCAAGCTTTTTCTGCATCTATTGAGATAATCATATGGTTTTTGCTAGTTTTGTTGTTGATATGACTAATTATGCTGATAGTTTTCCTAATATTGAACCAGCCTTGAATTCCTGGAATAAATTCTACCTGGTCATAGTGCATTACTCTCATGATAAGTTGCTGTACTCTTTTTTGCTAATATTTTATTTGAAATTTTTACATCAATATTCAGTAGGGAAATTGGGCTATAATTTTCTTTCTCTGTTTTGATTTTTCATGGTTTAGGTATTACCACCATATTTGTGTCATAAAAAGAATTGGATAGGACTCCTTCACCTATTTTCCCAAATAGTCTCTAAAGTATGAGAATTAATTGTTCTTTAAATGTTTGATAGAATACACATATAAAACCATTTGGCCCTGGAGATTTTTTCTTAGGGAGTTCATTGATTGCTTGCTCAATTTCTTTTTCATTTTTTTTCCTTGGGGGGGGGGTGATTATTTATTTATTTAATATTTTTATTTTCAGCATTGATTTTCACAAGAGTTTGAATTACAGATTTTCTCATTTCTACCCTCCCCCATTCCAAGATGGCACATATTCTGGTTGCATTGTTCCCCAGTCTGCCCTCCCTTCTGTCACCCCACTCCCCTCCCCCATCCTCTTTTCTCTTACTTTCTTGTAGGGCAAGATACATTTCTATGCCCCATTGCCTGTACATCTTACTTCCTAGTTGCATGCAAAACTTTTTTTTTTGAATATCTGTTTTTAAAACTTTGAGTTCCAAATTCTCTCCCCTCTTCCCTCCCTACCCACCCTCCCTAAGAAGGCAAGCAATTCAACATAGGCCACATGCATATCATTATGTAAAACCCTTCCACAATACTCATGTTGTGAAAGACTAACTATATTTTGCTCCTTCCTATCCTATCCCCCTTTATTCAGTTTTTTCCCTTGAACCTATCCCTTTTCAAAAATGTTTGCTTTTGATTACCTCCTCCCCCTATCTGCCCTCCTTTCTATTATCCCCCATTTTTAAGCTACTTCCTCCTTTCCTGTGGGGTAAGATACCAAATTGAGTGTGTATGTTATTCCCTCCCCTGGTGAAATCTGATGAGAGCAAGATAACTCATTTCCCCTCATCTGCCCCCTCTTCCCTTCCTACAAAACTGCTTTTTCTTGCCACTTTCATGTGAGATAATTTATCCCATTCTATCTTTCCCTTCTCCCTCTCTCATTATATTCCTCTCTCATCCTTTAATTTTATTTTATTTTCTTAGATATCATCCCTTGATATTCAACTCACCCTGTGCCCTCTGTCTATATAGATATGCATATTCTCTTTAGCTATCCTAATACTGAGATCTCATGAATTATACACATCATCTTTCCATGTAGGAATGTAAACAAAACAGTTTAACTTTAGTAAGTCCCTTATGATTTCTCTTTCTTGTTTACCTTTTCATGCTTCTCTTGATTCTTGTGTTTGAAGGCCAGATTTTCTATTCAGCTCTGATGTTTTCACTGAGAAAGCTTGAAAATCCTCCATTTTATTGAAAGTTCATATTTGGCCTTGGAGTATGATACTAAGTTTTGCTGGGTAGGCGATTCTTGGTTTTAATCCTAGCTCCATTGACCTCCAGAATATCATATTCCAAACCATTTGATTCCTTAATGTAGAAGCTGCTAGATCTTGTGTTATCCTGATTGTGTTTCCACAATACTCAAATTATTTCTTTCTGGCTGCTTGCAGTATTTTCTCCTTTATCTGGGAGTTCTGTTATTTGGAGACAGTATTCCTAGGAGTTTTCCATTTGAGATCTTTTTCAGGAGGTGATCAGTGGATTCTTTCAATTTCTATTTCATCCTCTGGTTCTAGAATATTAGGGCAGTTTTCCTTGATAATATCTTGAAAGATGATATCTAGGCTCTTTTTTTTTTTTGATCATGGCTTTCAGGTAGTCCAATAATTTTTAAATGATCTCTCCTGGATCTATTTTCCAGGTCAGTGGTTTTTCCAGTGAGATATTTCACATTGTCTTCCACTTTTTCATTCCTTTGGTTCTGTTTGATAATATCTTGATTTCTCATCAAGTCACTAGCTTGTATTTGCTCCAATCTAATTTCTAAGGTGGTATTTTCTTCAGTGGTCTTTTGGACCTCTTTTTCCATTTGGCTAATTCTGCCTTTCAAGGCATTCTTCTCCTCATTGGCTTTTTGGAGCTCTTTTGCCATTTGACTTAGTCTATTTTTTAAGGTGTTATTTTCTGCAGTCTTTTTATGGGTCTCCTTTAGCGAGTCATTAACTTGTTTTTCATGGTTTTCTTGCATCACTCTCATTTCTCTTCCCATTTTTTCCTCTACTTCTCTAACTTGCTTTTCCAAATCCTTTTTGAGATCTTCCATGGCCTGAGACCAGTTCATATTTTTCTTGGAGGCTTTTGATGTAGACTCTTTGATTTTGTTGACTTCTTCTGTCTGTCTGTTTTGGTCTTCTTTGTCACCAAAGAAAGATTCCAAAATCTGAGTCTGAATTTAGTGCATTTATGCTGCCTCGCCACGTTCCCAGCCAACCTACTTGACCCTTGAGTTATTTGTCGGGATATGAATGCTTGTAGAGTATAGAGTACTTTGTCCCAAGCTTGAGGAGCTGCACTGTTGTTTTCAGAGCTATTTCTGCACAGCAAGCTCTGCCACACCAGCACTACTCCTCCCCCAAGAACTGCCAACCTGGACTCCAACTCAGATCTAAGATGACTCCGTACTCCTGCTGAGATCCGCCACTTAATTCCTCCCACCAGGTGGGCCTGGGGCTGGAAGCAACTGCAGCTGTAGTTCTGTAGCTGTACTTTCTCTGCTGCCCTGAGGGTGGTGGCCGCAACTCAAACTCCTTTCACTCTGTCCCCTGTAGTTTTTCCACTAACCTTCTTTGTTGTTTTTGTTGTTTGTGGCTTGAGAAGTCTGGTAAGTGCCACAGCTCACTGATTCAGGGCGCTAGGGCCTGTTTTGCCCTGCTCCCACTGTTGTTGGTCAGGGCACAGCCCATGCTGGGCTCTGCTCTGCTCCCAGATCCATGTGATAGACCTTACCCAGTGACCATCCAGGTTGTCCTGGGCTGGAGCCCTGTTTCCTTCTGCTATTTTCTGGGTTCTGCAGTTCTAGAATTTATTCAGAGCCATTTTTTATAGGTGTTTGGAGGGACCTGGCGGGGAGCTCACACAAGTCCCTGCTTTCCTACCTCCATCTTGGCTCTGCCCCGCCAAAGCCTCAATTTCTTTTTCTGAGGTAGGATTATTTAGGTATTTTACTTCCTCTTCTGCTAACCTGGGCAATTTATAGTTTGTTAAATATTCATCCATTTCCCTAAGATTGTAGAATTTATGGGCATACAATTGGGCAAAATAATTCCTAATTATTTTAATTTCCTCTTCATTGGAAGTGAATTCACCCTTTTCATTTTTGATGCCAGTAATTTGTTTTTCCTCTTTTTTTAAATCAAATTGACCATAGGTTTAAAAATTTTATGGTTTTTTTTTTCATAAAACCAGCTCTTAGTTTTATTTATTCAGTACTTTTCTTGATTTCAGTTTTTTTAGTCTTTCCTTTGATTTTCAGTATTTCTAATATGCTATTTAATTGAGGATTTTCAGTTTGTTCTTTTTCTAGCTTTTTCAGTTGCATACCCAATCCATTGATCTTCTTTTTATCTATTTTATTCACGTAAGCATTTGGAGCTATAAAAATTCCCCTAAGAACTGTTTTTGCTGCATGCCATAAGTTTTGGTATGTTGTCTTGTTATTGTCATTCTCTTGAATGAAGTTATTGTTTCTATGATTTGTTCTTTGATCCACTCATCCTTTAGGATTAGGTTATTTAGTTTCCAATTAATTTTCAGTTTATTTTTCCATGGTGCTTTATTACAAATAATTTCTTTTTGTATCATGATCTGAAAAGGATGCATTGACTATTTCTTCCCCTCTGCACTGGATTGTGAGGTTTTTATGCCCTAGTGCAAGCTCAGTTTTTGAGTATGTACCATGTACTGCTGAGAAAAAGGCATATTCCTTTTTATCCCCATTCACTTTTCTCCAGAGGTCTATCATTTCTACCTTTTCTAAAATTCTTTTCACCTCCTTAACTTCTTTCTTGTTTATTTTGAGGTTAGATTTATCATGTTCAGAGAGGGGAAAGTTGAGGTCCCCCACTAGTGTAGTTTTGCTGTCTATTTCTTCCTGTAACTCCCTTAACTTCTCCTCTAAGAATTTATAAGCTATATTACTTGGTGTAATGATATTGCTTCATTGTTTATGGTGCCTTTTAGTAGGATGTAGTGTTCTTCCTTATGTCTTTTAATTAGATCTATCTTTGCTTTTGTTTTGTCTGAGATTAAGATTGTTACTCCTGCATTTTTTACTTTAGCTGAAGCACAGTGTATTGTACTGCAGCCTTTTACCTTTGTCCTGTATGTATCCCCCTGTTTCAAATGTGTTTCTTGTAAACAACATATTGTAGGATTATGGTTTTTAATCCATTCTGCTATCTGCTTCCGTTTTATAGGAGAGTGAATCCCATTCCCATTCACAGTTATGATTACTATCTATGTCTTTTTCTCTATCCTATTTCCCCCCACCCCGTTTATGTTTTTATTTCTCCCTTCTCCCTTCCACTCTTCAAAAGAGTTTTGCTTTTGACCCCCATATTCCTCAATTTTCCCTCCCTAATGATACCCCTCCCTTATCTTACCCCTTTCCCCTTGCTACTTCTTCCCTCCTTTTTAACCACCCTTCCCCTCTTTTCTTTCCCTTTTCTCCTCCTACTACCTGTTGGACAAGTTTGATTTCTATACTTCTCAGAGTATGTTATTCCCTCCTTGAACCAAATCTGATGAGAGTAAAGGTCAAGCACTGCTTTTCTCCCTCCCTTTTTTCCCTCTGTTTTTGTGCTTCTTCATGTGACTTAATTTACCCTTTTCTATCCCCTCCTTAACTGTTTTCCTAGAGCAATCTCTTTACACCTCTTAATTATGTTTTTTATCTTCACATCGGTTACTTTATACTGACACCCTCAGTCCATGTATATCCCTCTCAGTTGTCATAATAACTATACCATTCTCAAAATTTGTATGCATGTATGTATGTGTGTGTGTGTATGTGTATGTGTAATATAAATCAATATAATCCTACATAAGGATGTAAAGAATTTTCCCTTATTGAATAACAATGTTTTGTTTTGGTTTTTCTCCTCTTTACCTTTTTATGTCTCTCCTGAGTTTTGTATTTGAAGAACAAATTTTTTCCATTAAGCTTTGGTCTTTTCATCAGAAAGGTCTGGAATTCCCTTATTTCATTGAATGTCCATCTTCTTGCCTGAAAAATTATGCTCAGTTTTACTGGGTAGTTGATCCTTGGTTATAATCCACAGTCTTTTGCCCTTCGGAATATTATATCCCAGTTTCTCCTGTCTTTTATTGTAAAAGCTATGTGATCCTGACTGTAGTTTCATGATACTTGAATTGTTTCTTTCTGGCTGCTTGCAGTATTTTCACCTTGACCTGGTAATTCTGGAATTTGGCTACAATATTCCTTGGAGTTTTCAATTTGGGATATCTTTAAGCAGGTGGATTCTTTCGATGACTATTTTACCCTCTTGTTCTAGGTCCTTAGTGAAGTTTTCTTTCATGATTTCTTGGAAGATACTGTCCCGGGTCTTTTTTTCATCATGTCTTTTCAGTAGAGCAATAATTCTTCAATGATCTCTCCTGAATCTATTTTACAGGTCACTTGTTTTCCCAATCAGATATTTCACTTTTTTTTCCTACTTTTTCATCCTTTAGATTTTGTTTGCGTAATTCTTGGTGTCTTATGGAGTCATTAGCTTCCACTTGCCCAGTTCCAATTTTTAACATGTTGTTTCCTTCATTTAGCTTCTGTATCTCCTTTTCCATTTGATTAATTTTACTTTTAAGGAGTTATTCTCTCCAATTTGGTTTTTAAAATTCTCTTTGAGCTCTCCCAGGAATGCTTTTTGGCCCAGACACCAGCTCACATTCCTTTTTGAGGTTTCAGATGTGGGTATATTGTCAGTGCTGTCCTCTTCTGAATGGGGTGTTTTGATATTCTCTGTCTCCGTAATAGCAATCAGTGGTCTTTGGTGTTCTGGTTTGTTTTTTCATGATGTCTGTTTTTTTTTTCCTTCCCCTGGCTTCTGAAGTGGATCTCTGGTTCTAGAGCTCATTGGTTTTGTGTGTTGTGGCCTCTAGTATCATGCTCTGTAGGAGAGGAGTGGTCTGTCTGCTGGAAGTATCCTCTTCCTCTAAGTCTGCCTTACAGCTTAGGCGGTCTAAACAGTTATCTAAGCTGGTGTCTGCCACTTCCTTTAACTGTACAAAGGCACATCTGAGGTCCCCAAGATGGGGACTCCCCAGCTTCCCAAGCTACAAGGCTGCTGAAGCCTCACTTCTGGCTCCTCTGTTTCAAGGTTTCTCCTAGGGGAGTATTATCTGGGTCAGGAAGTGGGGGATGAGAGCAGTTTTACTTGGTTATCACAGCTCCCGGAAATTCAAGAACGTGAGTTTCAAACCTTTAGACTGTGGGTTAGAGGCCTCAGGGGTAGCTGCTCCCACAGCCGCAGGCTCTGTGCTGGTGTCTCTGGTAGCTCCCAGAGTCTCCTGTCCTGGGCTGAGAGCCCTGAGGATGGCTGCCATAGCCAATATTTCTGCCCTGGGCCTGCTACTGTGTTTTGCCTGCCCAGTGCTCTCCCAGATTGGTGCATGGGCTGGGTTTCTCTGCTGCTCCTGTTCTGGTATCGTCTGTTACCCTTCTGCTCCTGGCACTCCTGCCCCACTCAGTCTATTAGTGGCTCCTAACTCTCTCATATCTTCTTGGATGCACTTTTTTAGAGGTATCTGACAGAATTTGCGAGGGAGCACTGGTAAGACAGTATTTTCCTGTGGCCATCTTTGCTCCACCCCCTTGCATTTTACTCTCTCTTGCCCAGTCTCACACTATACCACCTTTGGGCCGCCTGCATGCCATATTGCTGTGCTGTTACCTTTTCCTCATTTCTCCTTGCCATACTCTGCCTCAGTGAGCAGTAATCAGATCGACACTACTGTTCCTAGCAAGGATTTCTCCATTAATTGTACTATCCAGTCATTATTCTGTCTGTAAAATGTTATTCCTGTCCCACTACTCTTAAGTGTTGTTTCCCCTCTTACAATGTAAGGACCTTGAGGGTGGAGACAGCCTTACTTGATTTTTATATCTTCAGTGCTTAGCACAGTTCTTGGTAAGTTGCTCAACAAATAGTTTTTCAATCATTCAATCATTTGGTATAAATAGACTTGGATTATGTTTAGGAAATTGTACAGTATTGTCAGTTAAACTGTAATCCAAATATCAATGGGAAGACAGGTAACAGAGCAAGAGGTGCTTGCATATTATGAATATTGTTATATGAGTGGGAATTGGTACAGAAAAAATAGCCTAGGTCAGGGCTGTCCAACCTTAAGTTTTTATTGAAAAAATAGACAATATATTGTGATTTGCCATTTTAGTAAGGGCTCTGTCATAGCTTGGCTTCATTTACTAAAGCATTTTTGTAAATTTCTGTGCTTGTAGGCGAGCCACATAAATTGCACTGTGGGTCACATTTTGCACAGCCCTGACCTGGGTTATGCATGACCACTAAATAATGTACATCAATAAGCAAGAATGAGAGATAGCTGTAATGGCATATTTGTACCCCCAAAGAATAGAAACAACCAAAGGATGTCTCCCAGTCCAGTCGCTGTATTTTGCCTAGAGAATTTGTGAAAAGAACTGGGCAAGATTCACACTGGATAAGCAAGCATGGATGGATTGTTCTTTTACCTGTGAAAGGATAAATCCTTAACAATGAATTCATAAATTCAAGAATAAACTTCTATTCAATATCAAATAAAGTGAATTATAATTTTTTTATAGTTCTTTATATCATAAATTCTGTTTTCCTAGGAAATAGGATCACAACTTGAAAATTGGAAAGGACATAAAAGGCGATTTTGTCCAATTCATGCCCATAAAAGGATCCCTTCTACAGTAGACATGACAATATTTTGTCCAATCTTTACATAAATAGTTCCACTGAGGGATTATCTGATACCTTCTAAATCAACAACAATTTCTTAATTTCCTGCTATGTGGTAGGCATAGTGCTAAATGCTAAAGATATAAAGACAAAATTTTAAAAGAGTTTACATTTTTTAAAATAATATTTCATTTTTTCTCCAATTACATGTAAAGGGAATTTATAACATTCATTTTTTAAAAAAACATTTGAGTTCCAAATGTTCTCCCTCCATCATCTCCCCCTTCCCTGAGACAGTAAGCAATTTGATGTAGGTTATACATGTTCAGTCATGTAAAACATTACCATGTTAGTCATGTCGTGAAAGAAGACACAGACCCCAAGGAAAGACACACACACACACACACACACACACACAAATTCAGCAAGTGAAAGATATGCTTTGATCTGCATTTAGACACCCATCATTTCTTTCTCTGGACGTGGATAGCATTTTTCATTACGAGTCCTTTGGAATTGTCTTGGATCATTGTATTGCTGAGGAATAGCTAAGACATTCACAGTTGATCATTATACATTGTGGCATGCATTCTGATTACATCTTCTCCCAGTCTGCCCTCCCTTCTATCACCCTTTCCCCCATTATCCCCTTCTCTTTTACTTTCTTGTAGGGTAAGATAGATTTCTATACCCCATTGCCTGTATATCTTATTTCCCAGTTGCAGGTAAAAACAATTTTTAACAATTGTTTTGAAAACTTGGAGTACCAAATTCTCTTCCTTCTCCCCTTTTCACCCACCCTCATTGAGAAGGCAAGCAATTGAATATAGTTTATATGTGTGTAGTTATGCAAAACACTAATGTAATAGTCATGTTGTGAAAAACCGATTATATTTCCCTCCATTCTATCCCATCCCCCATTTGTTTTATTTTCTTCTTTTGAAATGTGTTTGCTTCTGACTACCCTTTCTCCCAATCTTCCCTCCCTTCTGCCATCCCCCCCTTATCCCCATACCCCCTACTTTCTTGTAGAATAGCATATTCCATCCAACTACCCTAATCCTGAGAAACTTCTCTTGAGTTACAAATATCATCTTTCCATGTAGGAATGTAAACAGTTCAACTTTAATAAGGCCCTTATGATTTCTCTTTCCTGTTTATCTTTTCATGCTTCTCTTGATTTTTGTATTTGAAAATCAGATTTTCTATTCAGCTCTGGTCTTTTCATCAAGAATGCTTGAAAGTCCTCCATTTCATTAAATATCCATTTTTTTCCCCTGAAGTATTATACTCAGTTTTGCTGGGTAGGTGATTCTTGGCTTTAGTCTTAGCAACTCTGACCTCCAAAATATCATATTCCAAGCCCTTCAGTCCCTTAATGTAGAAGCTGTTTGATCTTGTATTATCCTGATTGTGTTTCCACAATACTCGAAATCTTTTTTTTTTTTTTTTCTGGCTGCTTGCAATATTTTCTCCTTGACCTGGGAACTCTGGACTTTGCCTACAATATTCATAGCAGTTTTCCTTTTGGGACCTTTTTCAAGAAGAGATCAGTGGATTCTTTCAGATGTCTATTTTGCCCTCTGATTCTAGAATTATCAGGGCAGTTTTCCTGGATAATTTCTTGAAAGATGATGTGTAGGTTCTTTTTTTGATCATGGCTTTCAGGTAGTTAAGTAATTTTTAAATTATCTTTCTTTGATCTATTTTCCAGGTCAGTGATTCTTCCAGCGGGATATTTGACATTGTCTTCTATTTTTTCATGCTTTCGGTTCTGTTTTATAATTTCTTGATTTCTCATAAAGTCATTAGCTTCCATTTGCTCCATTCCAATTTTTAAGGAATTATTTTCTTCAGTGATCTTTTGGACCTCCTTTTCCATTTGGCCACTTCTACTTTTTAAGGCATTCTTCTCCTCATTGGCTTTTTGGAGCTCTTTTGCCATTTGGGTTTGTCTGTTTTTTAAGGTGTTGTTTTCGTCAGTATTTTGGGGTCTCTTTGAGCAAGCTGTTGACTTGTTTTTCTTGATTTTCTTGCATCCCTCACATTCCTTTTTCCAATTTTTCCTCTACTTCTGTTACCTGATATGCAAAATGCTTTTTGAACTCTTCTATGGCCTGAGACCCATTCATATTTTTCTTGGAGGCTTTTGATGTAGGATCTGTGACTTTATTGTCTTCTTCTGGTTGTATGTTCTGATCTTCTTTGTCACCAAAGTAAGATTCTATTGTCTGGGTTTTTTTTTAAATGCTGTTTTCTCATTTTCCCAGTGAATTACTTGACTTTTGAGCTCTTTATCAGGGTAAGACTCTGCTTCCAAAACAGAGAGTGCTCTGTCCCAAGCTTCTGGGGTTTTGTGTATCTGTTGTCAGAGATAATTCTAGGCACCTGTAAATTTTCAGTTCTTCTAAGGTGGTATGATCAGAGTAGAGGTGTTTACTTCTCTCCTGGCCTGTGCTCTGATTTGTGAGTGTCCTTAAGCAATTTTTCTGCCTTGGAACTGTGAGGAGGATTCCTTCCACACAGCCAGTGCTCCTCCTCACCCCAGGACCATCACCCAGGACTGGGACCCAGATCAAAGCAGGGCAAGCAAGAGAATCCTGCCTCAGCACCAGCAAAGAGATCCCTGCAATCCCTGTCTGATCAGTCACTTGATCCCCCCACCAACTGTGGGCCTGGAGCTCCCAGAGGAGTCTTTGCCACTGCTGCTGCCACTGCTGCCACCACCACCAGCACCTCTGCCTCCCTGGAGCTGGACTATGCTCTTCTCTCCCCCAGGTCTTACACAAATTTCTCACTGATCTTCTAGGTCGTGTTTGGCCTTTGTGGGTTGAGAAGTCTGAAAACCACTATAGCTTCCAGTGATTCAGTCCCCTGAGGCCTGCTCCAGCCCCATCTGTGCTGGCGCAACTCACACTAAACTGTGTTCCACTCCCAGCCCAGGGTGACAGAACTTTCCTGTTGATCCTCCAAGTTGTCCTGGTCTGGAGATTTGCCTCTCTCTATCATTCTGTGGGTTCTGCAGCTCTAGAATTTAAGAGTCATTTTCTATAGGCATTTGCAGAGGTTCAGGAGAGAGCTCAAGCAAGTCCCCGCTTTTACTCCACCATTTTGGCTCAGCCCTCCTTGATGTAAGCATTTTAACCTTATTGTTAAACAGCATAACCTTATTGTTTTTTCTTTACTGTTTTCCTTTATTATGTTTCTCTTGAGTCTTATATTTGAAAATTGAATTTTCTGTTTAGCTTTGGCCTTTTCATCGGGAATGTTTAAAATCTTCTATTTCATTGAATATTCATTTTTTTTCCCTTGAAGGATTATGCTCAGTTTTGCTGAGTAGTTGATTCTTGGTTGTAATCCAAGTCCCTTTGCCTTCTGGAATATCATTTCAATCCCCTCCTATCCTTTAGTGTAGAAGCTACTAAATCCTGGGAAATCCTGACTGTGGCACCATGATATTTAAATTCTTTCTTTCTGACTGCTTTCAGTATTTTCTCCTTAATCTGAGAATTCTAGAATTTGATTCTGATATTTCTAGGAGTTTTCATTTTGGCATCTCTTTCAAGAGGTGGTCAGTAGATTCTTTTCATTACTTTTTATTGTTTTTTTTTTAATTTTTAGTTTACAACACTCAGTTCTACATAATTTTGAGTTCCAGATTTTCTTCCCTCCGCCCCCTCCACAAGACGGCACGGAATCCGATGTATCTTCCACTTATGACTTCACATTGAATTAATTTACATGCTAGTCAAGTTGTGAAGAAGAATTATGACCAATGGAATGAATCATGAGAAAGAAGAAACAGAACCAAAAAAAAACCCCAAAAACCAAAGAGGAAAAAAGGGGGAAAAAAGGCGAGCATAAACTGTGCCTCAATCTGCATTCATACTTCATAATTCTTTCTCTGGATGTAGATAGCATTCTCCATTGTGAGTCCTTTGGAGTTTTCTTTGCAACTTGTATTGCTGAGAAGAGCAAAATCTGTCAGGGTTAGTCTTCACAGAATCCATATATCTGTGGTTGTGTATAATGTTATCCTGGCTCTGATCTGCTCACTCAGCATTATGTCATGTAGGTTTTTCCAGGTTACTATGAAGTCCATATCATCCCAGTTTTTTTTTTAATTTTATTTTAGTTTATTTTTAACATGTTTGGTTTTCAGCATTGATTTTCACAGGCGTTTGAATTACACATTTTCTCCCCATTTCCTCCCCCCCACCCCACTGCAAGATGGCGTACACTCTGGTTGCCCTGTTCCCCAGTCGGCCCTCCCCTCCATCACCCCATTCCCCTCCCATCCCCCTTTCCCTTCCTTTCTCGTAGGGCAAGATAAATCTCTATGCCCTGTTGCCTGTGCATCTTATTTTCTAGTTGCATGAAAAAAAAAACTTTTTTACTTTTGAACATCTATTTTTTTAAAACCTTGAGTTCCAAATTCTCTCCCCTCTTCCCTTCCCATCCACCCTCCCTAAGAAGTCAAGCAATTCAACATGGGCCACATGCATATC
>CM053623.1:173152004-173189504 GCA_028646595.1 Phalanger gymnotis
CCCTCCCTAAGAAGTCAAGCAATTCAACATGGGCCACATGCGTAACATTATGTATAACCCTTCCACAATACTCATGTTGTGAAAGACTAACTATATTTTGCTTCCTCCTAACCTATCCCCCTTTATTGAATTTTCTCCTCAAGGCCTAAATTGATCAAAGTGTACATTCCATTGCCACTTCAACTTTGTCATCTACCCATTTCCAAATTCTAAATTCTCAAAGGGGTTACTTAAATTCCCTTTCTTCCTCCTGTAAGGAGGATGCTTCTAATAGGATGCTTCTGTATAGTTCTTTAAGTGGTTGTTCAGGCAGTGATGATGATGATGATGATGATGATGATGATGATGATGATGACAACTGCAGTGATACTATTTTTGTACGGCACTATAGTGATTCATAATCTTCAGGTCATTTCTAATGGATTATCTCATTAGCTTAGCACAATTCATATAGGGTTGGAAGGACCTTGTGGTTCACTCCCCCTACTCCCCTTGCTATAGATTGTAAACTTTACCTATATTGAATGATAGCAGGCAATATCAAAGCTCTTTACACCCTTTGATTTAAGTTCTGTGGGACTACCTTTTTCTAAGAATTCTTCTAGCTATCTAGAAAATTGCATTTCTTTCCATTAAAACCCTTCTGTATCATCCTGTTTCTAGCTGATATCTTTATCCCAATGCAACAATTGCAACACAACCACAGCTATAGATTTCTAGATACTTTTACCTAATTATGCTTAGGACAGGCTTTATTTCTTTTTACATACTTTTCATAAAGCATTTCTTGGGTCTAGACTTCTGTAGAGAATTTCCTTTAGATCTAGTTATTTTCAACATAATATCTTTCTTTATCTTCCTATATTGTAGCTTCATAATCCTCTAATATTAAACAGTTGACAGAAAAAAAACCTTTTCTTTTTGGAAAACTCATAGCCCTTTACACTATTTACATAGTTATTTAACAAGTTTTTTTTTTTTTTTTTTTGCTAAAGATGTGTTTTTCTCCTCTTCCCTTGTGAGAATGAGACTGGGTCCCCTTTAATATCTTATTTCCATGTCTAGTCCTCAATCAGGATTGGAAGAATTCAATAGGCCTTAAAAAGATGCTAATAGCAGGGAATGGGGATGCAGTAGGTTACCTAAATGGGGCTACCAAGAGAGAAGCTAATAAACTTCTCAAGACTCCAGAAAGCACAGGTGAAATGGTTAACTTAATATCCACCAGTGAAAACTATCTTAATGGTCAAGTAGAGTTTTCCAAATGTTTCTACCTTTGACCACCTGTTATTTTCTCATCTTAAAAAATTTATCCCTTCATTCCCCCAACTACATTATCCTAGTTTTCCATTATGCTTTGTAAAACCTCTTCCACCAGAAAATTATTTAATTGCACCTTTTAACATTTCTATCTAAAGGCAAAATCTTCTTAATCATCTTTTTGATATATTCCATCACTATAGGCTCCTCATCCTTTCCAACAACAAAAAGAATATGGGGATGGGGGAACATGGCATAGATGTACAGAAGAGATAAAAAGGCATAAGTGATACTCACCTTTGAGAAAATATTGCCTACCTCATTTTGTGATTGTTGATTTATTATGTTTAGCATGTTCAAAGTTGTGATATTATACTATTAATATGCATTAAGCCTACTATAGATATCTCATGCAAGTCTTTAAAAACAACAGCAGAGGAAAAGAATTAGGAAAATTGTACTAACCATCTTCTATCACACAAGATTCTTTGCCTATAAAGACATGGACAGAATAGAATCTCTTTGGCACAGCATGTATCCTTTCTTTTATTCAGCACCTGATTTATGAGTAGTGCTAAAGAATGATTAACATTATTGCACTATAGCTTTTATTCAGTTCACTCCACAAATTCAAATAATAGATGCCAATTTGGCTATAATCTGCATACAGTTGGTCCCAAGTTCCATGTCGTGTATATCAATGATAGTTGGTCCAGCTTTCTTCCCCAGAGTCTTTTATTTTGTAAAGTTTCTCCATTTGCAAGTAAGGTCCTCACACTAAAACTCCATAAGACAATCAGTTGTTTATTGTGAAATGTTGTTGTGATGAATACCTTGTCAAAAATCACATTCCTACAGTTGTCAGGAGCCAGAGATGAGACAGAAGAGCTCCTTTTTCTTCAGTCCAGCGAATTTCCAAGCAGAAAGGAGAGTTTTGAACCTTATAGGGTAAAATACATACTCTTTCCTCCTACTAAAGGCAATTGAGGTATTTAGTTTTAGTGTATAGTTTAGAAGCTTGAGTGAATTAAATAGACAGTATTGGGCTTTGATTGGTATGTTTGAAATTGAATGAAGTATGGAGAATTCCACCTTGCTAATAAAATAATAAAGCCATGGAGAGCTTAAGCTTAGCTCAGTTTTCCTTTCTTTTCCCCAACCTGCAGTGAAATAATACATTGAGGAATAGAGAGTAATTATTATATGAACACAGGGACCATTAGTTTTGTGAAATTCATTGTAACAGGATCAACAAAGTACCATAAATATGGCCCTTTTCTGCCATGTGAAAATAGATTTGCAATATAAAGCTACCCTTTGTTTTTGATACAATGGGATTTTACTTGTATTATAAAATTAAACAAGCAAGCCACCATACCTCTTTGTTCCTTAGTTTTCCCATCTATAAAATGAAGATTTTGACTAAGTAGCCCCAAAGATCTTTTAGAACTCTAAATCCTAGGAAAATAAATGGTTAGTCTATTTCTGTATATTAGTGTGGTTCAAAGCCACTCAGTACTTTGAGAAGTAAGATTGTTTACTTATTTGAAATTTGGTACATAGGTACTTGGTACTAAGTTTTGACATTATTATTGAATTATTTCAG
Organism: Phalanger gymnotis; assembly: GCA_028646595.1. Taxonomy (NCBI): domain Eukaryota; kingdom Metazoa; phylum Chordata; class Mammalia; order Diprotodontia; family Phalangeridae; genus Phalanger; species Phalanger gymnotis. The sequence continues at coordinate 173,154,871 of CM053623.1, forward strand.
TATTTTAAAATAGGATCCTGAACTTAGTGTTGATTGTTCTTGTCCACTTTTAGGTTGAATGCACATTTTGAAGTGAATTCAGATTGTTCAGTCTCTCGAGCAGAAATGTACTCTGAATACCTTTCAACCTGTAGTAAATTAGCCCGTGGTGGAATCCTGACATCAACTGGATTTTATAAATGCCTTCGGTAGGATCTATGGTCTATGCTTAAATAAAATTGTCAATATTTATCATACTTTTGGGTTACTGTTACTGTTCTCTGGAGGGGAAAATCTCAAATTTTTGTTCAGTTTAAAGCTCATCAGTATCTGGAATCTTATATTGCTATATAGAAGATAGGTAGAATTGAAACTTTATGGATAAGGTTTTAATTATAGTATTTGACTGAATTTTACAAGACTTTTAAAAGTAAGAAAGTGAGTCTGATTTAGTTTGTTTCCATTATAATAGTAATCTTTTAAAAACTTTAGCCTTCTAGAAATGTAATACTTTTAAAATTGCATCATAGCAAGAATTTTACAAAATCCAATCAAATTTTCTTAATAAGTTTTCCTAAGTCAAAAATTAGAGACCATTTTCCAGTACTTTGCTTTTCTTGTTTGTTTTTGTTTTGTTTTATTTTTTGCAAAAATGACTGTAGTTATGGCAGATGTAATGAATGTCCAATATTTCTAATACAACAGCATGTTGTTCTACTTTGAGCTTTGTTGAAAAATCTTGTGGAAAATTAGTGGTGTTTCTAAAAGGTAATAAACATACTTGTGTTTGACAGAACGGTCTTTCCAAATCATACAGTGAAGAGAGTGGAGGATCCAAATAACAATGGGCAGGCACATATACATGTAGTAGGAGTAAAACGGAGGGCAATACCACTTCCCATTCAGATGTACTATCAGCAACAACCAACTTCTACACCTGTGGTCCGTGTTGAGTCTGTTCCAGATGTGTCTCCGACTCCTTCACCAGCAGGTTTTAACTTATTATTACATTTTGAAGTTAATTAAATTATAAATCTAAAGCAAAAAGCAGCAAACTGATTATAAAATAAGTTTTGTTATGACTTTTTCAAAGTTATAGAATGCTTCTTTAGCTTATGGTTTTGTGGGGTTAATGACGCGTGTCAAGATGGTTTCACTTGAAACTTGTCACAAATTTTTCATCATATTAAAACCTAATAGCTACATCTTTTTTTCAGTTGCATGGAAGGATGAATTCTTGCTTAATGTTTGAGTCATTTGATTCCTTAGTTTGATTTGCTTTCCCTCTATTTTTAGGAATTCCACATGGACCACAAACTATAGGAAACCATTTTCAACGGACTCCTGTTAACAGCCAGTCTTCAAATTTGACTGCAACGCAAATGTCTTTTCCAATCCAAGGTGTTCATACTGTGGCACAGACTGTTTCTAGAATTCCACCAAATCCTTCAGTTCATACCCAGCAGCAACAAAATGCTACAGTGACTGTCATACAAAATAAAGCTCCAATTTCTTGTGAAGTAGTTAAGGCTGCAGTAATTCAGAATACTATTCCCCAAACAGTTTCTGGTAGTATTGCTGTTGGTGGTGGAGCAGCACAGGCCTCTGTTGTTCAGAATCATAATACAGGACCACAACCAGTGACTGTTGTCAGTTCTCAAACATTGCTTCATCATCCTCCTGTCATTCAGCAGCAATCTCCACTACATGCAGTAGTACCAGGACAAATATCCTCGGGCACTCCTGTTACAGTAATTCAACAAGCTGTACCACAGAGCCATATATTTGGCAGAGTACAGAACATACCAGCATGCCCTTCAACAGTTTCACAAGGTCAGCAGTTAATCACCACATCATCCCAACCTGTGCAAACGTCATCTCAACAGTCATCTTCTAACAACCAGCAACAAGACACTGTCATCATTACACCCCAGCAATATGTAACAACTTCGGCATCCAATATTGTCTCTGCTACTTCAGTACAAAGTTTCCAAGTAGCAGCTGGCCAAATGGTTACGATAGCTGGAGTACCAAGTCCACAAACCTCCAGGGTAGGATTTCAGAACATTGCACCAAAACCCCTCCCTTCTCAGCAAGTTACATCAACAGTGGTACAGCAACCCATCCAGCAGCCACAACAGCAAACTCAACAGAGTGTAGTGATTGTGAGCCAGACAGCTCAGCAAGGTCAAACATACGCACCAGCCATTCACCAAATTGTTCTTGCTAATCCAACTACGATCCCAGCTAGTCAAACAGTCCAGTTACCTGGACAGCCAAACTTAACTCCATCCTCTTCACCATCACCTGGACCAGTTACAAATAGCCAAGTCCCGACTGCTATGTCATCTCCGCCTTCTACTCCTCAGTCCCAGGGACCTCCTCCAACTGTCAGTCAGATGCTATCTGTGAAAAGGCAGCAACAACAGCAACATTCACCGGCATCTCAGCCACAGCAGGTACAAATGCAAGTTCAGCCACAGCAAACTAACACAGGAGTTGGTCAGCCTGCCTCTGGTGAATCTAGTCTGATAAAACAGTTATTGCTTCCAAAGAGAGGTCCTTCCACTCCAGGTGGTAAACTTATACTCCCAGCTCCACAGATTCCTCCTCCTAATAATGCAAGAGCTCCTAGCCCTCAGGTGGTTTATCAGGTGACCAATAACCAAACACCAGGTTTTGGAGTACAAGGACAATCTCAAGGTCAGCAGCTATTGGTTGGGCAGCAAAATGTTCAGCTGGTACAAAGTGCAATCTCACCACCAGCGGGAGTACAGACAGTACCTATCTCTAACTTACAAATATTACCAGGCCCACTGATCTCAAATAGTCCAGCAACTATTTTCCAAGGGACTTCTGGCAACCAGGTTACCATAACAGTTGTGCCAAATACTAGTTTTGCTACTGCAACTGTGAGTCAGGGAAATGCAACTCAGATCATTGCTCCAGCAGGGATTACCATGAGTGGAACACAAGCAGGAGTTGGACTTCAGGTGCAAACACTTCCAGCTACTCAAGCACCTCCAGCTGGACAATCACCATGTGCTACTGCTGCTGCTCCCCCATTTAAAGGTGATAAAATAATTTGCCAAAAGGAGGAGGAAGCAAAGGAAGCAACAGGTTTACATGTTCATGAACGTAAAATAGAAGTCATGGAAAACCCGTCCTGCCGAAAAGGAGTTGCAAACACCAGCAATGGGGATACAAAAGAAAATGAAATAGAGGTGGGAAGTCTTTTAAATGGGAGAAAGTATAGTGACTCAAGTCTACCTCCTTCAAACTCAGGGAAAAGTCAAAATGAGACCACCCAGTGCTCACAGATCAGTAATGGGCCATCATTAGATTTGGGTGAGAATGGAGCTCCTGGAAAGCAGAACTTGGAACAAATGGATACACAGGAATTCAAAAGTGATTTGAAGAAACCCCTAGTTAATGGAATCTGTGATTTTGATAAAGGAGATGGTTCTCATTTAAGCAAAAACATTCCAAATCACAAAACTTCCAATCATGTGGGAAATGGTGAGATATCTCCAGTGGAACAAGGGAATTTAGATGCCACTCAGCAAGATACTGCCAAAGGTGATCAAATAGAAAGAATTTCTAATGGACCTGTATTAACTTTGGGTGGGACACCATCTGTAAGCAGTATACAGGAGGCCACAAATGTGATAACACAGCAACTTAGTGGTACCAACACTGATTTACCTAATGGACCTTTAGCTTCAAGTTTGAGTTCAGACGTGCCTCAGCAACGCCCAAGTGTGGTTGTCTCACCACACACTGCAGCCTCTGTTATACAGGGACATCCAATCATAGCAGTACCCCACTCAGGATCTAGAGCGTCCCAATCTCCCTTATCATCTGAAGTTCGGTCTACTAATGGCACAGCAGAATGCAAAACTGTAAAGAGACCAGCAGAGGATATTGATAGGGAAACAGTCCCAGGAATTCCAAATAAAGTAGGAGTTAGAATTGTTACAATCAGTGACCCCAATAATGCTGGCTGTAGTGCAACAATGGTTGCAGTACCAGCAGGAGCGGATCCAAGCACTGTAGCTAAAGTAGCAATAGAAAGTGCTGTCCACCAAAAGCAGCAGCATCCACCAACATATGTACAGAATATAGCCACGCAGGTATGTTCACTCTCCTGTTTCTTTTATCATTAAAATTGTGATGGCTTTTTATTAATTTTCTAAAAATTGTTTTGCAGTATAGTCATTAGTTAATCTGTCATTTTCTCCTATCTAGCCTTGAAAATTTGTAAAGTTACATTGTTTTAGTGCAAATATATGTCAAAACTGCTGTGCTTTTTTTTCTTCCAGTTCTCATTGCTGTCATATGTGGTTTTAAAGTCAGATGGTTTTAAAGTTAATTGCACATAATTTAAAGAACTTCTTTAATTTTTTTTCTCCTAATGCTGAACAAACTCATGTATCTTAGCTTTTGGAAAAGTAATTGTCCAGGTACAGGTGCTTTAAAATCTTTATTTTCTCATGAGGTTTTTTTTTTCTTATTTTGCAAATAGCACCAAAAATTTTTTTGTTGTGTTTAATTTCTTCATTTTGAAGTATATTTATGTAAGTAACTTGTTTGCCAACCTTTGTATAATGAATCCCATAGAGATCACATTATTTTGTATTTTTAAAAAATGCTCCCAAATTCCTTCTTGATATCCTCATATATTAAATAAATTATAAATAGCTATACTTACTATCTGGAACTTAGACATGACTGTTCTCTAAGCAATATCATTATAGTAATTTTTGTTATTTTATTGCTCTTCTCTGATTCTCAAGTTTCTGCTATGTCTGCCATAATGTTTTCCATCGAAGTTGTGAAGAACTTAACATAAGAAAACATTCTCTGATTAAATTATATGCATCGGGAAATTCTGGGATCACATTCAGGTTATGAAAGTTAAGATAGTTGAAATATTTCATCTGTTGCAATGTGGGTCTTGCTCAGGCCCTGATTCTTAAATGCTCGGGTTTAACCCCACCTTATCATTATCTCATGGTTTTACTCCCTTCTTGCTAGTGCCAAACCTGACTGCCCTATTCATTAGTAATTGCAAAAATGTTAATAATCACTGTCAACAGTGGGCCAAAGTTGGGCCTTGCAGGTATAGAAAGAACAGTAGGAGATAAAGTAACATCACAGTGCCATATTTAAGAAGCTCCTTTTCTGTAGCATTTTGGATAACATTACTTGTAATCATGACATGATTCTAATTAATGTTTTGTGCAGTATATACAGATATGCAGATACAGATGACATATACCGATATGTTTTTATATGCATATATATTTTTCTAAATTTTTTAAAGCACTAAAATAGTCTAGTTATTTTTAAACAGGTGCTACAAATTAGTTAATAATTGGTAAATACTAACTTTTCCTCTCAAACTAGATTTTCTTTCAAGTTGAGTCTTTTCAACTTACAAAAAAATTGAGAAAGCTTTATCATTCTGTATTTAAGCATTTTCTAGTTTGTTTGCATGGTACTCTCTCTGTTCTATTCTCGTAGAATTGTTAATGATCCCAAGAGGATAGTAGGGATCTCAATAATTTGTGATAATTAACAAATGTAATCAATTTTAAGAAGACCCCTATATAAGATAATTTATTGAACCGTAATTTTCATGTCTTTATCTCTATCTGAATATATTGAGTTTTAATAACTCAACATAATAAGCATTATTAATACATTCCTAAATTAGCTATAAGTAATTATGAAAAATTACCTTTAGGAAATTTGGGTTTATACTTTTCTTATTATGAAGTTTAAAACTTCCAAAATAACTTTACTGTGTCCATGCATTGTGTGTGTATATATGTGTGTGTATGTTCGTGTGAGCGAGAGAGTGTACGTATAAGAGAGGGAGTGTGAGAGAGACAGACAGGGAGGAAAACAAATAGGTACTCATTAATGGTAGAATAGTAAACTTGTAGGATCTTGTTAGAGAGCAGTTTGAATAGTGCAGTTTGAAAAGTTACATTCATTACATTCTTAAGGCTTTACCTCCCTAAAGTTTTTCTCTAGTATGAAATCTCAGAATGAGAATCACAAATTGTCACAGTTGGAAAGGACCTCAGCAGCTATCCAATTCTGATATATCTAGGTATAGTCACCAAATGTCTCCATGAAGGTATCATTCAGGCTTTGCCTAAATACATCCATTGAAAGATAACCTGCAACCACTGAAACTACTACTGTTCATCATTCGAAAAAACTAATTGCCATCCGGTTTTTCCTTATTACATCAAGCCAATTTCGCATTTAAAACTTCCCTCATTGTTCACAATTCCACCCTCTGGAGTCAAACCAACCAAATCTAACTTCTTTACCATACCTGAAAATAGCTGTTGTATCCCTTTGTATATTTTCTCTTCTCTAGCCTAAATATTCCCTGTTCTTTTAACTAATACACATATGGTATGATCTAGAGGCCATTTGCTATCCTAATTGCCCTCTTCTAGGCACTTTTAAACTTATCCATGTCCTTGCCAAAGAGCAGTTCGAAGAATTAAAGTTCATTTAAAACAATAGGTATTTAAGGCATTGGTGCCTTTTAAACTTTTGCTTGTTATACTTAGCACATATACATTATATACAAGTTTTATTCATTGTTATTATTTGAAAATCTATTCTGAAATTGTAGTTTGTTTGCTTGTCACAACTTTTTAAATGGTTAAAATTAAAATAAATATGTCAGCTATCAGTCGTGGAGAAATCATACCTTGATTCAAACTTAGAAAACAGAAAACACCTAATAGAACAACATAGAAAGTAAAGATAAAAGATATTTAAACTCACTTCAGCTTATATTTTTTCATTGGGAAGCAATGTTTCCTAAACAAGTAACCTGTATAGTTAAACCTGATCATTCTGAAAACCATTGTAATAATTTGCTTACCATACCTTCTTAGTATCTTCAAAAGTGAACATTAGATTATTTTGAAAACTAAATTATTTTATCCTTGAAAACATAAGTTGAGTTTATTTCTATTTCACATGCTTCTCAGGTTTGGAGTTAAATGCTATTTCAGTATACACTCAGGGAGGATACTGGACGTAGACCATCATGTTGAGAGCATTAATATGTTTCCTTTCCTGTAGTGGTTTTATTTCAAGGTTTTCCAAGAGAGGTTCAGTTTTTAAGGGTTTAAGGGTTTGCTTTGGATTATGTAGAGACTTTAATTGCTATATAGGATGCTTATGTTGAGAAAGGTCTTAAGTAATAAGAATTATTCAGATAAGGCAAGGAACTTTAGCTAATTGGAAGGAAAAAACGAAGACAAGTACCTGAAGATATAAAAATAAATGTTTTCCAAGAGTAAAGATATCACCTGTCACCTCATCATTAATCTGTTGAAAATAAACATATCAGTTTGCTCTCTAAGCTTTATTGTATTCCTTTATAGCATGCCAGATGCCCATATGTGAGATAATTATTCATAAAATATTATTTTGACTATTTTTATCTTTTTCCCCCTTTTGCTTTGCTTCACCCTTTGTCTAATTTATGCATTTCTGTTTTCTGTTTTTATAGACCCTATTCAAAACACCTTTCTGTAGGAAGTTATATGGATTATGGCTGTAATGGCATTGACATTGATATTTACATGACCTCTTCCTTTTTTTTTTTTTTTCATCAAAAGGCTGGCAATTATCAAGTATTAGGAAACCAAGTGCAGAACCTGAGGATACAGATACACACACAGCTAGGATTGGATCAATTCAACTAGAGCTACAAAAATTTGGTTCTTTCCCCCAAAAACCATTGTTGTACTGTTATTTAGGCTAGTGCCTTACTTTAATTACTAAACACTAATAATAACTTCAGCCTATATTTCCATATCATTTAAAAATAAGTTTTGTGTGTGTGTATGTGTGTGTGTTTGTAGTTCCATACTTTAGTTCAAGAGGGAAAATTTATTTTATATCAGAGAAAACTGAGTATACATATAATTCATTTTTATCATCTTTTCCTACAGTTTCATTTAAAATATTTGATTCTTAAAAGGTGACTAAATTATAAAAAAATACTTTGGAAAGATAAATTATTACATAAATGCCAGGTATTTATACTGTTTCCACTGCTTGGGATCCATAATTATTACATGTTTTAGGGAACTCTCAGATATTACAGACATTGGGATAGTAAAGTTATGAGCCTCAATAAGTTTTGTTTTCTATAGCATATGCATTTTAAATTGAATTTTTCTAATTAGTTAATTCATTCTTTTCAAAACTTTTATTAAAAGATTAACATTGAACATAGATACTAAGTATTATTAATAACTTGCATGGAAGTTAATTTCAGTACACAAAATGAAATAGCGGTTTTTCAGTTGTTTCCACTACAACTTATACAGGATTCTTTATTTTCCGTTCATTCTTACACTCTTACTCTTTTTTCTTTGCAGTTCATATATATTCATCCTTCTGATTCTGCTTTTTTCTTTTTTGCATTATTTCATATAAATTTTTCCAGATTTCTTTATATACCTCATACCCATTGATCTAAATTGCATTATGATATTTATTACATTCACATTTCATACTCAACACATTCCTCTCTCATTGTACATTTACAATGTTTCCAGGTGTTTTTGCAATTACTTATGATATTGCCATAAAAATCCTTGCACAGGTAGCTAATTTTTAGTTTTTATTTAAAGCTTTTTGGGTATGTTCTTAACAGTGAGGTCAAAAGAGATTAAACTAAAAGATATAATTATTTTTTTAATTGTCACATTGCTCTTCAAAAATATTCCACTAGTTTACATTCCACCAATTAGGGAAGAACGTAACTCCATAAGTGTGCCAATGTTGAGTTTCTGTCAGTCAAGTTAATAAGCACCTATTATGTGCCAGACTCCATGCTAAGAGCTGGAGAAAGACAGAAGACAGTCGCAATCCAGTAGGGAAGACAAGAAGCAAACAAATGGGCACAAAAAAGCTGTATGTAGGATAAATAGGAAATAATAAATAGAAGGAAAGCACTAGAATTAATTGGGGTTGAAAAAGCAACCCTGTAGAAGGTGGTATTTTAGTTGGGACTTGAAGCAAGCTGGGGAGCCAGGAGGTAGAGATGATAGGGGAGAGCATTTCTGGCATGGCCAACAAAAATGTCTGGAGCCAAGAGATAGGGAGTGTCCTGTTTATGAAATATCAAGGAGGCCAGTGTCACTGGTTCAAAGAGTATGTGGGCTGGGAGGAGAGAAAGGAGAAGAGTGTAAGGTATAAGGAGAATGGATAGTTGGCAGGGGAGGAAAAGTTGAGCTAGGTTATGAAGGGCTTTGAACACTGAACAAAAGATTTTGTGTTTGATCCTGGAGGTGATAAGGAGCTACTTGAGTTTTTGAATAGAGAAGTGACATGATAAGACCTATACTTCAGGAATATCACTTTGGCAATTTAATGGAAGATGGACTGTAGTGAGGAGAGAATTACAGCCAGCAGGCTATTCTGATTGTCCAGTACCTGCACCTGGTTGGTGCCAGTATCAGAGGAGAGAAGGGGGAGTATTTGAGAGATGTCGTAAATGTAAAATCAGTAGTCATTGGCAGCATTGGATAGGAGCAGTGAGAGATACTGAGCACATGATATGTAAGTTGCAAGCCAGGGTGACTGGGAGAGTGGTCAACAATAATAGGGCACTTTGAAAGGGAAGTGGGTTTAGGGAGTTCAATTTCGGGCATATAGTGTTTAAGATGTCTACTAGATATGTCTGAAAGGCAGTTGGAGATGCAAGACTGAAGGTCAGCAGAGTTGTTAGGGCTAAATTTAGGTAAATTTAAGAATCCTTAGCATAGGGATTGCAATTAAATCCATGGGAGCTGATGAGATCAAGTATAGTATAGATGGAGAAGAGAAGAACCAAGAGAAAGCTCTGTGACCCATCCTTAGTAGACCTAACTTGGATGAGGATCTCCTGCAAAGGAGACAGACAAAGGGAGAAGAACCAGGAGAGAGTGGTGTCCCAAACAATAAACAGTGTCAAAGGCTGCATGCAGAGAGGTTAAGAAGAATGAGGATTGAAAAGACAACATTCTTAAATTAACATCAAAGTAACATCTGTACTACCAACTTCTCCCTACATCTTTTTAGCCCTTATCCTGCCATGCCTGGACCACCAAAGTGTCATTGTACAGTAACTGGGCTGAAGTTGCCTTCTTATATTTTCTCCAATTCTAGTCTGACACTAGATAAATTGTCTTTAAGTATGCACTTTCATTATTTTATTCCTCTATTCACTAACCTTCAGTCACTCCTTGTTGAGTGCAGGAGACTGTTAAAACTTGTTCAAACTGCGATTTATTATCCCAGCCTGCAATTCAAAACTTTTCTCTGTTTCTCAACATAAACTCTACACAGGAATGACGATTTGCTTATCATCTCCAGAATACATATTGCTTTTGTGTCCTTGATTATAATATTTATACTACTTGTAATCTTTTTCCTACCTTTATCTGCCTGCCTAAATTGTACCTATCATTCAAGATCTAGTTCAGATATCCACAAAGCTTGTTCTTTCTCCTTTCCAGTAAAGGAATGACTTTCTCCTTTCTCTCCTTCTACTTATTTGGTGTTTGTCATTCTTTATATTGTTAACTTTTGATATGTGTGTCATTTCACAAACTAGATTGTGAACTATCATGAGGCAAGGACACAGTACTTAATGTTGTCTCCTATTGCAATTGCATATGGTACTTTCTCAGAAAATATCTTTTGACTGAAGGAAAGTCTTTTTTAAACTACTAAAAGCCATTTGTCTTCCTGGAAAGAGGATTTCAGGCCATCAATAGCAACAGTTATTACAACTCCTTTTCTCTTAGTTCTGTCTTTATCCAGCTATGTATTTTTTTCCCTTTATACTAGGGTATAATAATATAACTTCATTTCGTCAAGTTTCATGATTGTAAAGGTTCAAAATTTCTATTTTGAGTGATTTGTAATATTTACTATTTAGCAAAATTACTTTATAAAAAAGATAATAAAAACAATTGAGCTGAACATTTTAAATACAATTTGATATATAATCACCAACTAAAAAAATACCACATTATTACTATGTCATACAAAAAGTATTTTTCCTCTTGTACATATACTAAAACTCAATATGTAATTTCTTAGTGTTGAGGTATAATTTGGAAAAGAGGGGTGGAGAGGGAGGAAACAGAAAGAATTGCCTAGTTTGCCATTACAAGAGAGTTTATCGCAACTATAGATTTTTTAACTTTAATTGAGAAAAACCCACCTCGTTAAGGGAGTTAATTTTAGAAGTTAATTTAATGAATTAACAGATTTCTACATATATAGGTACATAATTATTTTGAGTTTTATACTGTTTCTTGCTGGTCTGTGTGAAGCATATCAGTAAATTAATCATGAGTGAGAAAACATTTAGTGTTTCAACTTAGAAACTAATACTTTTCTTATGGGTTGAAATTTCCAATTAAAGATATTTGGTTAGAAAATTATTTAAAATGAATTATTTAAATGCTATAGTGATGATTAAATGTAATTTATTTACCTAAACTTTGCTTATATGTGAAATAAAAGAATCTGAATATTTTAAAGATTTTTCAGATAATCACATATACTTCTTAAATCGAAAATATTTAAAGAAAAGTAGCACTCATTATATTAGTAGATAAATTACAGTTTTTCACATAGAGTTGTTAGAATGAACTATAAAATGTGAACGTGTTTTCCTTTGTTATTTAAAAACCCATGCATTTGTAATTTTTCAACAGAGCACACCTGTGACACCAGTACCAACTGTTCAAGTACAGGGCCAGCATAACAGTTCTCAGCCATCTCCATTCAGTACATCCAGTCAACATGGAGAACAAATGAAAAAACCTGGACAAAACTTCATGTGTCTGTGGCAGTCTTGTAAAAAGTAAATGGCTGTTTTATTTAATATACAAGTACATTTTAGAAGTGTTCTATTTTTGAATGAGCTTAAAGGTGAATTCAATTTTTTAATGACTCAACATTTTCTTTTAAGAGAAACTGTTTTTTAGTAAAAGAGTTTCTATTTTGGAAGTGATCACTCTATAAATCTAATGTAAACAAGTATATTTTAAATTAGGGGTAAAACTCCCTTCCTGATAATAGATAAGTTGTGATTTAAATTAATATTTGTGTATAAAAGAACATCTTGGTATATGATAATCATAAGTGTTTGAATAATTTAGAAGTCCCTTGAACATTTCTAAAACTTAGAAGCCACATATTGTTGAGTTGTCATAGGGAGAATGGGCTTGACAGAAAATTTTAGAATGATATTGATGAATTAAAGTGCCATCTTAATTCCTGAAGAGATACCTTCATATCATCTCATTCTTCAGAAACATAAGCTTGTAAAAAAAACTCTTAAAAAAAAAGTTTTTCCTCATATACTTTTTTTTTAGTTACCAAGCATTTATAGTCCTTCCTTCCTATCAAGACCCACCCATTCTCCGTGCTACCCAACCTTGACTGAGAAATAAAAAAGAAAAAAAAATCCTTGTAAATATTAGTAATCAAATAACATCTATTCTCACATTGGTCACACCAAAAAGTATTTCTCATTCTGCAACTTGAGCCGCCTTCATCATTGGTCCCCTAGAGTTGTGGTTGGTCATTGCATTCATCAGAGAGATCTTCAGTCTTTCAAAGTTGTTAGCACATGCTGCCTAGCTAAATTTTAACAAAAATTATAAGCCAATCCGTTATCACATTAGTTTAGATTTAAATCTTCTATATCAAACTAATTTATGGTGTTTACCCAACATCTACCATGAACTACTAAAGATATGTCTACCTTATTGTAAACCTTTTGTAGAGATTTGTTCACTGTGATTGTCAAAGTGTGAATGGGAGATCACTGGTATTTCTCCAGATGACCTGTGGGCTTACCTTTTATAGCATTATTGTTTCTAATAAGACATTGTTTTTTCTTTTATTCATCATGTGAATATATATAATGACTCATTAATGAATTTATCTGTAGCTTCATCCATGACTTCAGAAACATAGTACTGTATTTTTTTAACTGGAAAGCAGAAGTTGATGAGTACCTTGGGCCTTCTTATATCCCAAAGTGGACAGTGGATTGAAAAATTTTGAGAATAATTTCTCTAGGGTACTATAGTTTTAAAATATAATTAATGAACCATAAAAGTTTGAGCTATATAGTTCCTTCTCATTAATAGAATCACACTAGAGGATTGTAAGTGTACAGAAATGAATTTTGTGGCATATAATATAACAACTTGGAAAAAATTTCATAAGGACAGATTAAGTAGCAATATTCTCCTAGTTTCTTATTGCCTTCAGCGGATCGACTACAGATGTATATAGTTTTGCTATTGAAGACTTGGTCTTGTGTGTGTGTGTGTGTGTGTGTGTGTGTGTGTGTGTGTGTCTGTATCTTTTTTAAAGCAACTTCTCATGTTCCCAGAAACTAGGGACCAAACATATTACCTCTTTCTTTTTTATTTTGAAGTGCTTGGTACTGAAGCTAAAAGTTTGTGGTCTGTTGCTTTCATGTGGCTGAAAGGGATTTATCTCCTCTCTTCATACACGTAAAGTGTCTGGTGTATTGATGCTGCTTCTTTACCATGGTACGGGATAGCATCCCTTACACTCAGCCATCATGTCTTTAATCTAGATAGGTAGATGATAAATAGATAGATAGATAGATAACAGTGTTAGTTAGCAATCTGTGTTGCTTCAGGTTATTATTCACATTAGCTTTAAATTTCTCATGCCTACTTATTCCTGTATTATCTTACTAGGGAAGGGAATAAGCATTTATATAATGCCTACTATATGCTGGGTACTCTGCTAATTACTTCACAAATATTATCTCATTTACTCCTCAATTGTGCTGTAAGCACAATTAGCCGTGTGAGGTAGGTACTTTTATTATTTTCATTTTATAGTTGAAGAAACTGAGGCAAACAGATATTAAATAACTTGCTCAGAGACACATAGCTAGAAGATGTCTGAGGCCAAATGTGAACTCGTCTTCTTGACTCCAGGGTTAACACTCCTTCCCCTGTATCACCTAGCTTCCTCTATTCAAAAGATATTTCTTCCCAGTAGGAATCTTTTCTCCCAATATCCAGCTCTAAGAGAAAACTGAAATTTGAAAAATTATTGTAAAGCTTTTTTAAAATTCAATTTTATTTTAAGTTCTGAAATTTCTCTGTCCCCCAACCCACTGAGAAGACAAACACTACACAACCCATCACAAATAGGAAGTCATGTAAAACAATTTCTGCATTAGCCATGTTCCCTACCCCCAATCTCCCAAAAAAGGCAAGGAAAAAAGAAAGAAAAAAATATGCTTCAGTCTTCATTATGAGTCTGTCATTTCTCAATCTGGAAATGGATATTATTTTTTGTTATGTGTCCTTTGGAATTATTGTGGGTCATTGTGTTGATCAGTTACTAAGTCACAGTTGATTATTTTTACAATATTTCTGTTAATGCATAAATTATTATCCAGGTCTGCTTAACTCATGTTTCATCAGTTCACGTAAGTCTTGCCAGGTTTTTCTCAAATCTTCCCCTTCGTTTCTTATAACACAATGGCATTCCATCAAATTCATCTACCAAATCTTGTTTTTATTCTTGTTCAGTCATTTCAGTAGTGTCTAACTTTTCACGACTCATTTGTTGTTTTTTGGCAAAGATACTGGAGTAGTTTGCCATTTCCATCTCCAGCTCATTTTACAGATGAGGAAACAGAGGCAAACAGGGTTAAGTAACTTGCCCAAGGTGGCACAGCTAGTAAATGTCAGAGGCCAGATTTTAACTCAGGAAGATGAGTCTTTGTGGCCAGGCATGGTGCTCTATCCACTAGGCCACCTTAATATATCTTGTTTAGCCATTCCCCAGGAGATGAGCATGCCCTCAGTTTCCAATTCTTTGCTACCACAAAAAGAAATGCTAATGATATTTTTGTACATATGGGTCCTTTTCTTCCTTCCTTGAACTCTTTGAGGTATAGATTTAGTAGCAATATTGTGTGTTCAAAGGTTGTGCACAATATAATAGTTTCTGGAAATAGTTCCAAATCGCTTTCCTTATTGGCTGCACTATTTCACAGTTGCCAGCAGTGCATTAGTGTATCTACTTTCCTACATCCCCTCTAGCATTTGTTATTTATCTTTTACGCCATCTTAACCAAGCTGATGATTGTGAGGTGGTACCTCAGAGTTATATTAATTTGGACTTATCTAATTATTAGTGATATAAAATATTTTTTCACATGACTTGATAGCTTTGATTTTGATGATTTATCAATTGGGAAGTGGTACTAAGTTCCTGTATATTTTACCAATGAGACTTTTATGACAGAAAGTTGCTGCAAAGATTTCCCCCCAGTTTCCTACTTTTCCTCTTTTAGCTGTATTGCTTTTTTTGTGTAAAAGCTTTTTATCAAAATTACTCTTTTTACTTTCTGTGAATCTCTCTATCTCTTGTTAGAGATGAAATCTTCCTCTATGCAAAGATCTGCCAGAAAATTTCTTCTCTGCTCAATTAATTTGCTTATGATTATCACCCTTTATGTCTAAATCATGTACCCATTTTGAGCTTATCTTGGTATATAGTGTGAGATGTGAGTCTGCCAGAATTCTTTACAGCTTTCTCAAGTTTTTCCTCAGATAGGGAGTTCTTGTCCCAATTGCTGGGATCTTTGGGTTTATCAGGTACTTCTATATGTATTGTATCTAATATGCTACATTGATCAGCCTCTCTTATGCAGTTCCAAATTTAGATAGTATTGTCATTTTTGTTATATTGACTTTATCTACCCATTAACAATTAATATTTCTCCAGTTATCTAAAATCTGTATTTGTGTGAATAGTGTTTTATAATTATGTTCATATAATTCCTGTGTGTGTGTTTTGAGAGGTAGACAGTCTTCTCAAGCATTTTATTCTGTCTATAGTTATTTTCAATCAATTTTTTCTTTCTATTTCATTCTGTTGGGTTTTATTGATAATATGCAGAAATGATGAGGTTTTTTGTGGATTTATTTTATATCTTGCAAATTTTCTGAAGTTATTGTTTCCATTAAGTTTTTAGTTTCCGGGGGCAGCTAGATGGCGCAGTGAGTAGAGCACTGGCCCTGGAGTCAGGTGGACCTGAGTTCAAATGTACCCTTAGACACTGAACACACTTACTAGCTGTGTGACCTTGGGCAAGTCACTTAACCCCAATTGCCTTCCCTCATCCAAAAAAATTTTTTTTAGTTTCCTCTCTAGTTCTTTAAATTGTATAATTTGCAAAAAATAATAGTTTTGTTTCATCATTGCCTAAGCTTATTCCTTCAATTTCTTTTTCTTCTCTTATTGCAGTTAGCATTTCTATCACAATATTAAATAGTAATGGTGATAATGGGCTTCACCTCAATGATATTGTTCTTGGTTTTAGATAGATAGTACTTCACATTTTAAGGAAAGTTAAGTTTATTGCTATGATTTCTAGTCTTTTTTTAACACTTATGAATGTTGCATTTTGTCATAAGTTTTTTCTGTGTCTATTGAAGTAGTCAAATCATTTTTGTGTTTGTTGTTGGGATGGTCACTGATGCTGACCATGTGGTCAATTGAACCAGCCTTGCCTTCCAGACATAAATCTGGCCTGGTCATAGTTATGCTCTTTGTACTATATTGCTCTAGTCTCCTATTTAAAGTTTTTGCATCTATATTAAATTAGGGAAATTAGTCTTTAGTTTTCTTCTGTATTTAAGCTCTCTCTGATTTAGGTATTAATAAGATTTGTGTCATACAAGGAAATTGGTAAGACTCCCTTTTTACCTATTTTTTCAAACAGTTTATGTACTAATATTGGAATTAATTTTTTTAGGTGTTTGGTAGAATTCATTTGTAAATCCATCTGGTCTTGGATTTTTTTCATAGGGATATCATTTATGGCTTGTTCAATTTTTCCACCTAAATAGGATTATTTGCTATTGTGGTAATATGTGCAATTTATATTTTTAATAAATATTCATTCATTCACATTGTCAGTTTCATTGGCATATAGTTGGGCAAAATAGTCAATTGCTTTAATTTCGTCTTCATTGGTCGTAAATTTACCCTTTTCACTTTTATACTGGTAATTTGGTTGTCTTTCTTTTTTAAAATCAAATTAGTCAGTGGTTCATCTGCTTATTCTTTTTTTGCCCCAGAAAACTAGCTCCTTTTATTTGACTTCAGTGGTTTGGTTCGGTTTTTGCTCTCCATTTTATTGTTAATCTGCTCTTGGATTTTTAGGATTTCTATTTTGTTGTTTAATTGGTAGTTTTAAATTTGTTGCGTTTGTAGTTTTTTAAGGTGCTTACCCAAGTTGTTGATCTGCTCTTTTCCTCTTTTATTTATTGTAAGTATTTAGCGATACAAATTTTCCACTGTCGTGCTTTGCATCCCACAAATTATGATATGTTGTCTCATTGTTGTCATTTTCTTTAATGAAATAATTGTTTATATGCTTTGTTCATTGACCTGCCTGTTCTTTATAATTAGGTTATTTACTTTCCAATTACTTTTAAGCTGTGCTTCAAATGAACTTCCTTGAGCATAACTTTTATTCAGTTATTGTTAGAAATATACATACTTAACGTTTATCCTTTTCTGCATTTCTTTTTGAGGTTTTTATGCCCTAATGGTCATTTTTTTGAAGATGCCATGCACAGCTGAGAAATCCATGTACTCCCATTCAGTATTCTCCAGAAGTGTATCATATTTACCTTTTCTATAATTCTATTCATCTACTTAACTTCTTTCTTGTTTGTGTTATGGTTACATTTATCTAGGTCTGAGTAGAGTAATTGAAGTCCTCCACCAGTATAATTTTACTATTTCCTCCAGTAATTCATTTAACTTTTCCTTCAAGAATTTGGACGCTTTGTCATTTGGTACATGTGTGTTAAGTATCGATATTAATTTATTGTCTTTGATACCTTTTAGAAAATTGTAGTTCCCTCTTTTAATTAGGTCTGGTTTTGATCTTGCTTTGTCTGAGATCAAAATTGCTACATCTGTCTTTTTTCACTCCAGCTGGACTCTGCTCCAGCCACTTTTTTTTAATGCTACATGTATCCTTTTGTTTCAAGTGTGTTTACCTCTCCCTCTTGCCATTCTGCCTCCTCCCCCATGCAACTTTTAAATATGTGTGCATATGTGTATATGTACACACATGTATAAATATATAAATATAATTTCTGTGTTTTTTCCCTCCAGCCCAAACCCACTCTCATCCCAATTGAGAAAATAAAAACTAACGCATTACAAACATGTATATGTCAGTCAGAATTAATTTATACATTGACCAGGTCCAAAACAATTTATCTCATTTTGCATTCTGAGCCCCTCTCCTTTTTCAGAAGATGGATAGTATCATCATTAGTTCTCTAGAATTCTGGTTAGTTATGCCAATAATGGTTCAGCACAATAGTATTTAATCACATTTTTATACTATATCTTATTCAACCATTCCCCAACATACAGGCACTCTCTCAAATTTTTTTTCGTACATCCTTACCCCAGCCTACCCTTTTAACTTCCCCTCTTCTCTCCTACCCCTGCTATTTTCCTGTCATTTGAAATGGATTTTCGTGTCTATATTCTTCTTTCTGTTAATCAGTCCAGATGAGGAGATTCAAGTGACATTGTTTCCCCTTCACCTCCTTCCTCTTATTTATATAGATATACTTATGCACCCTAATAATGTCACATAATTTTTCCTAGCCTTCCTTTCTCTTCACCTCTAGTGTTTTTCTCTTCTCTTGGCATCCTTTTCTTAAAATTACTGAAACCTAGTAGAACCACTCTCAAACCTTGTCTAATTGCACTTCCTCTATGAACCTCAATGATGTTCAGAGGGAACACATGTATCATCTCACCATATTTCAGTGTGAGCAGTTCATCCTTATTTAGTCCTTTATTATTGTTCATTCATGTTTACCTTTGTACATTTCTTTTCACTTCTTTGTTTGGCTGTAACCCTATATCCCTTCTGAAATAATAGTATTCCAGTTTCCCTTTCCTTTTTTTTTTTGGTGGTGACTGTTAAGTGTAATCCTGACTGTGGCTTCTTCTTACTTGAGCTCTTTATTTCTGGCTGCTTGCTGGAAGCTTTCAATTTTGGCTGTGATATTCCTGGGAAAGGGTTTCTTTCAGAAGGTAACTGATGGTTTCTTTCTATTTCCATTTTGCCTTCTGTTTCTGAGAGATTTGGGCAATTTTCTTTTAAACTTTCTTGGAATATGATGTATAAGTTTTTTGGGTGGGTCAGATGACAGTGATTCTTAAGTTTTTCTCCCAGATCTGTTCTCCTAGTCACTTGTTTTTGGTATGAGATACTTTACATTTTTTTTGTCCATTTTCTTAGCATTTTGACTTTGTTTTAATATTTCTTGTGTACTCATTAAATCATTGGTCCATTCACACTTTTAGGTCGTTTTTTGCTTGGGCATGGTTTTCTACCTCTTGTGTTGGGCTTTTCCCGTTCCCTTTTCAATTCTTTTCCAATTTTTTTTTCTCTCATTCCATTTATAAAAACATTTTTTTAACTTTTGCTTCTTCTCTTCTAGGAATTCTAGTTAGGTTTGTGCCCAAGCTTTCTCTCTGAGGCAGTGCTTGTGGATGTTTTGGAGTCATTTTCTTTTTCTGCATTTTTGTCTTGAGTGTCCTGCCTTGTGCAGCATTTTCAAAGATTCCTAGCTGTTCCAAACTCTTATCTTCTGATTCAACTTCCCTAAGTTTTATTTTTGTTATAGTTATTAACATATTTTCTTTTAAGTATATATTAAACTTAGCACGATAGTAATAAATTTGCTGTTTGTTTTCCCTTAGGTATTTTTTTTTTGTTCTGTATATTTTTAAATGTCTTTATCTCCTTCCTTTGTCATCTTTATTTTACTACCCACTAATTCATCCTTAATATCATTAAGCTTCTTGTGATCCTATCATAGAGAATACCACATTCTCAGAGTTGTATTCAGCCCAAGGCATAAGAGAAACACATGGGGTACATAAGCAGACTTTAGTATATTACTAATGATTACCAAGATGCTAGGCATATAAGATAGTACTCATACTACATATCATATGGCTTCCATCATGCTACATAGATTTTCTAGAGATGATTTATTAAGAGGTGGACAAGAATTGAACAGGATGATAAGACGTAGTAGACTTTGTAGTCCCTATCACTGGAAGTGAAAACTATGTCAATGAGATTTTTGTTGTTGTTGTTGCTCAGTCTTGTCTGATTCTTTGTGACTTTATGTGGAGTCTTCTTGGCAAAGATCTGGAGTGGTTTGCTGTTTCCTTCTCTAGCTCATTTTACAGATGAGGAAACCGAAGCAAACAGTGACCTGCCCAGGGTCACACAGCTACTATGTGTCTGACACCAGATTTGAACTCAGGAAGATGAGTCTTCCTGAATCTATGCCTGGTACTCTATCCACTGTGCCACCTAGCTGCCCACACATCAATGAGATTACAGATCCATTAAATAAAGGATCTTGTAATATTGGATATTTAAGTCCACAGCAGCAGCTACCTTGAGGCTACCCTTGAGAAATATACCAGGAATCTTAAGAGTTTTTTCACCTTTTTTTTAAAAAGTACCATTTAATCAACTTCAGAAAATTAAAGGGAAGGAATTTATTAGGCATACCTAAGTAAAATTCAGATGTACACCAACCAATTCTATTTCTCTTTTCAGAACCCTAAGAAAAAGTAAAATATTTCCTCTTTCTGTTCCTCATGCACAGCATTCCTCAACTTGTATTCCAACCTCAGATTAATTCTATAGGAATTTCTCTTTCCAATTTTGTAAACTTTTTTTAACTGACGCAGCTGTTGTACATTTTGACCTGGTACTTCTGGATGTTGTACTCAATAGTATCCTGGAACATAATTAGAAATGAATGTGATTGACTTTGGAGTATAGTTTGCAGAATTTTAAGCTGTTTTTGCACTGCTACAATCCATTTTGAGCTTAGGTAAAATTTTGTCATTTGCTGATAGTTGTTGTTCAGTCATAGCTGACTCTACATGACCCCGTTTGGGGTTTTCTTGGCAAAGATACAGGAGTGGTTTGCCATTTCCTTCTCCAGGTCATTTTATAGATGAGCAACTGAGGCAAATACAGTGATTTGGCCAGGGTCAAGTGTCTTCTTCACTTTAGGCCTAACACTCTATCCACTGTGCCACCTGGCTGCTGATTTGGTAATAGATATGGCTCAGTTAAAGTTGTGGGTTTTTTTCCTTTTTGGATAGGATTCAAATAGTGTATCTGAATAGAAAGAACTCAGAGCAGTTGTGCTAGGGTTCTTGTTTTTATGTATTAATAGCAGCTTGAGAGCTCTGTACTGTCTACCAGGACTTGAAAGGTAAATTTCAGAAGTGACTATATAGTACTAAAAGTTAGATGACAATGACTGATTTTCTATCCCATGGAATGAATGATGACAAGTTCATAAGCAGTAAATAGTCTCAAATAATTAAAGATCTTATATTTGTACTTTGTTGATTTGACATTGGCTAATTTTTTTAACAGTCTAAAACTAAGTAGTTAATTCCCTATGGGCTTTTTGTATGTTTGGTGTCATAACTAAGATAGTGGTTTCTAAATTCTGTAGCAACACTACCCCCCCCTCCATTTTTATAAAAATAATTGTTATAATAACCTGCACAGTCAAATGCCGCAACCAGTCTTACAGCACAACTTTATCTGTCATGATCTTATGTTGACTGACAGTGACAGATGTCATTATTTCGATTTTGAATGTGCTCTCTCAAATTGACCTCATTTTTGTATAATGTATTAAAGAAAGAACAATTCTTTGCCTCTCAATTAGAGTGAATTTGCTTTGCTAGGTTAATTTTTATTGATTTGTTGCATTTTGATTTCATGGGAAAAAAGTGGATAAATTCTTGAAGGAGTTCAACTAGAAAATATACAGTCGTTTTGGCTGTTGATTTTTGGGCAGCCCCTTCCCCCTTGGCTAAGAGGTCTCCCATATCCCCAAACAGATATACTCCAAAATTTAGAAAATCATTAAGATCTTTAAAAAAATTACTGTGACTTTAGGAATAGCTGGTAAGTGTTTTTTGGGTTTTTTTTTTGTTTTTTTTTTTTTACTTTAATGCTTCATTTATCACATTGGTATTCCTTTCCCCACTGATGCAGTATCATCTTTGTTATCTTCTTATCAATCATCTTTTCTCTAAGTTTTTCGTGGAGTTTCTGCCCAACCACTATTAGGCTGAGTCTGTCTCCTAAGAACCGCTCAGCTATTCATCTGATTGCTCTCATTCTCCATACATAGCTTAAATACCTTCTTTTCAAGTTATATATAGTCAGTAATGCCTTTTATGCTTCTCTTATACATACATAAGTTACCATTAATAATATGCTTCAAACTGCTTACACTATCCATGCATTTCCATTTCCATTCCAGTTAACTTATATTTTGATTCTTCTGAGAGTATTCTGGTAAGCACATTTGGTGAATATATTATCTCTTGTTAACACCTTACATGATATCAGTATTGAGCAAACCACTGAGCAGAGTTGAAATTATCTCTCTAGTTCGATCTTTGATGAAATACTATGTCATTTTGCTTTACACATGAAAGATACTTTAGCTGAGAAACTTTTGAGATTGAATCAAAAGCCTCTTTAATATTAATGAACATTAAACATAGAGCTTATATTTTTTGTACTTCTAAGTCATGTTTTATAACCACGAATGACATTTTATAATATTTAAAAGTTTACATAAAAAGGAGTTGATTATAGAAAATTATTTGTAAAAGTCTGCCTTTTTCTTTTATGTTTTTATTGATGCTTATTCTCAAAAAAATTTTATACAGAAAAGAAGGAGGGAGGAAGGGAAGGAAAAGGAAAAGGAGGAAGGAAAGTTGGCATAAATGCTAAGCACTTTGAAAATATTAACAGATATTACCTTATTTGCTCCTCACAACAACCCTGAGAGGTAGGTGCTATTATGATTCCCATTTTGCAATTAAGGAAAATGAGGCAGAGAGAGGTTAAGTGATTTGCCCAAGGCCAAACAGTTAATAAACATCTGAGACTGGATTTGACCTCAGAGCTTCCTGACTCCATGGTCAGTTTCATATCTGCTATATCACCTCCCAGCCTCAGAATGACTTGGCTTAGCTAGACTTCATGCCAAATTCTTTACAGCCATATTTTGCACAAAACTACTTTTCAACATTTTGTGAAATTGTATAGCTACAATCTTTCAGTGTTTTCCTCTCTAATGTTTTACAAATTAGTTAGAAGTCTAAACTAACGTTGACATGGACAGCCTTGGCTTTTCACTTGACTAGGAGATTAAATATTTACTGACTGAATTAGTTTCTGTTCTCATTCATCTTCATTAATTTTGGATATTGTTTTATTTAGTTATATTTATCTGAAAAAAGACTAATGGTAAGGGCAAGTCTTTTATTTTTTTTTTTTCCTAAAGGGCAACAACTTTGAAAAATTAGTTACATTGAGCAGTGCATTCTCATCTTTATCCTTTGTAATTGTTTACTGTGACCATTGGTGTAACTAGCAGTATGATTGCCACACAGACATCCCATTTTGAAGTAGTAGCAACATTAAGAGCTTCTCTGAAGTTAGACTGGGTAGTAGCTAGGATTATAGAGTGATTATATAGTTTACCATTGAGTCCATTAATAAAAAACCTTTCTGATATGGAATATTATGTTAGAATTTGTTGTTATAGCCTTGAGTTACCCACGAGTTAGCTCCACACCTTAAGAAGGCAGTTGGAATTTAGAGGAAGAATTCTAAAATAGATAGAAATTAATCATCAACCTCATTTAATTCCTTGTCAGTAGTACAATAAAATTGTAATCAGGTCATATTACACAGCTTTAGTTTGAATTATAGAGCTTGGAGTGGTATCCAGAGATTATCTGAGAAACTGACTTGATTCTCTCCTGCCCTATTAATAAAAGTCTTTAGTTAAAAGAAATATTCATAATTTTTATGTATCTCCTAATCTGTACTGCATATGGCCTCAGTTTCTTTATTTGTAAAATGAGAAGATTAGAGATGTGGTAGGTTGGTGACATTTGTATTTGGTTCAAATCCCAGCTCTTTCTACTTGACCTTAGGTATGACCTTGGGTAAGTCATTTAACCACACTGCCTCAATTTCCTCATCTATAAAATAGAAATGAAGAGAAGCAGTATAGAGAGTCATCCTCAGAGTCCAGAATAATGAAGTCTTGCCTTTGTCACATAGTAACAGTGTGATTTTGGGCAAATCACTTGATCTCTCAATGCCCAGGATTTAATTGGCCACTTTGAAGAGAGCAAAAGCTGAGGAGTGAATGAGTGAGAAGAGAGAAAGTGAAGTTAGGGAGTCTAAACAGCTTTTTTTTTAGGAGTTTGAGAAAAAGGAAGACAGATATAGTTGTTTTGTGGTTTGTTTTTTAAGATGAAGAGATTAAGAAATAGAGAAGGATATTAATAATTCATGATAGTGGAAGAGTTTCATGAGAAAAGTTTAAATGCCAATCTTTATTTTAAAATATGCTTCTCATGCTTATGTCCAAATGTCCAGCCAAGAAGATATCTCAAAGTCAGGTTAAGAAGTAGTTTTTGCTTGCAGGCTTTTAAAATTATAAGTGGCAGAGACAGTGACTCTTAATTTATATGTACATGTGATAACTGAAAAATGTTTTTATTTGATAGTGGCATGTGTAATAGTGTATCATACCACCAAGTTAAATTAATTTGGACTAAAGTAATACTATTATTCAAAGTGGGTAATGGATTCTTCTTGTTCACATTAAAAAAAAAGCAAAAAACCTTCTATACCAATCAGACTGCTTTGAATTAAATCAAACTGTTTTCTTTCTGTTTTGACTTTGTAATATATAGGGATAGGGACTGGGCCTGTGATTTCATTGGTATAGGGAACTCTCAGATAAAGAACCTCCTTCTACCAATGCAGGTCAGCACTTCCTGTGCAACTTTGCAGTCTAGAATTGTCTAGAACACAGAGAAGTTAAGTGATTTGCCCAGAGTCAAATCTTGTGCCAGAAGTGGTCCTTAAACCCATGTCTTTCTGTCCTGAATTGACTCTCTCTTTCACTCTGCCACCTACAAGAGGCCTCAGGAAACTGAATCCCCAGAATTGAAGTGACTTGCTCCATATCACATTGGTAGTAAATAGCAGAACTGAGTTTCAAACTCAGGAGCTCTGACTCCAGATCTAATCCTCTTTTTCAATCCCGTATAATAACACATTGCAGTGTCAGTGTTTGGTAAGAAATTTACTGTCAGAGTTGAAAAATTCTTATATCTCAGTGAGGGGCGGAGGCAGTGGCAGAGGACTTAAACCAATTCATGACTCTAGGCTCTCATTAATTTCATCAAATCTTTATTTAATAGCCTATTAGTGTGAGAGGTGGGGGTAGGAAGTCAATTCTGTTGATATAGTAAAATAGTATATCACAGCCAAAATAGAAAGCTTCTAGCAAGCAGCCAGAAATAAAGAGTTCAAGTAAGAAGAAGCCACAGTCAGGATTACCTTTTACTTTTTAAAAAATATTTTAAGTAGTAATGACATTTAAAATGTGAATAAATACTTAAACATTAAAAAACTAAATATTCAATATAACTAAATTATTAAAATTTTGGAGAAAATATTAAAGTGCTTTCTCACATTGCTAAATTGTGGCTCCTTACTCTTTGCCATCTAAACATTTTTCATCTAAACATACACATTTACATCAGTTCTGGAAAGGGAAGGGGAAAAGTCAGAAGCTGAATGTTTGACTAAAACCGTTTCCTTGGCTTCCAACAGTTATTTTGACCAAGCTCACTCTTTCCTGCCCTAGCATTGATCCAAGAGGGAAAGGAAAGATGGATATGTAGAACTTAGGTCCTATGGGGGACCCTTTGACTTAGATCCTCCAGCAAAGTGTTAGAGTGGTATCCTATTTCATCTCTAATGAAATGAAACTCTTCATCCAAGATCAGTTAAAGCTGTACTCCTCACATTTTTCAGTTCTCTTGAAATATTGGCTATGAGTTTCTTTTTTCTGGTATTATGGTTAACGTCCTGGGGATTTCTTACCTTTGTCCCTAAAAATATTATATACAAATGAATACTTTCAGTAATAATGACTAAGGAAGTATGTGAGGGAGGTAGAGCCTGAGAAATGAGAACATTCAGGTGATGCATACTTGTGAAAGATAGATTCTGTATGTAGTTGAATGAACAGAACAGAAAAATTTGGAGTAGAGATGACAGTTTTTGTTAATGGTAGTTTAAGCAGCAAATAAGATATTATATGTGGGTAGATACAGAAAACTCAATCTTAGTTGCATCTTTTGTGTTCTCTGACACAGTGAGCAGGCATATTCCTTGATCCGCATTGCTACTTCTACAGTCTAGACCTTTTTGTGCCATCTCTCAGACATCTCTTCTGTTTTAACATTCACTAAATCTGTCTTGGGCAGCTAGGTGGTACAGAGGATAGAGTGCCAGGCCTAGAGTCAAGAAGACTCATGTTCCTGAATTCAAATCCAACCCCAGACATTTACTGCCTGCATGACCTGGGCAAATAACATAATCCCTGTTTGCCTCCATTTCCTCATCTGTAAAACAAGCTGGAGAATGAATGGCAATTCCAGTGGCAGTCCAAATGGCATTCCAGTATCTTTGCCAAGAAAACCCCAAATGAGGTCACTAAGAGGCAGACACAACTGAAAACTGTTGAATAACAAATCTGTCTTACTACCTTGTCTAAATTCTTATTGCAGCCTTTTATGGACTTCATGTCCCTCTCTTTCCTTGTGACAATTTATTTAGCACCTAGTTTAGTCTTCATTTCCATCCCAATCCATGTTCCCATACCCAGGGACTTAAGTATTCATGTTGATTCTCCTTTATCTTCTCACCTATGATTGTGAATTCTGAACTTTGTTGGATGATCTTAGCCTCCTATTCATCTTTACCTCAACTTGCCCTAAAGCCAGCTGTCTTTCTTACCATGACCTTCACTCCTCCCTTTTCTGCTAGTCCTCTACCTCTTCCCTGACTTCACTTTTTGTCCTTTCATAGTGTTGACCCTAGTTCATCTATATGCTGTCTTCTGCCCCTTGACAGTATGCTTTGCTAAACTCCAACCCTTGGATAGTTCCACAAACCATCTTCTCATTTCTGCTGCTGAAAACAACTGGAAATCACACAGGGTGACAAAGTCCACTTAAAATTTGTTATCTAATCTCAGCAGCACTCCATAGAAATCTTACTGTCTTCCTGAAGATTTTTTGTGTGTGACAGTTCTCTATTATTTCTGCCTGGTGATTCCTGTTTAATGTCCTATTTATCTCCATCCTCCAAGAAAATGTCCCCTGAGTTTCAGTTCTGGGCCCCCTACATTTTCTCAATGACTTTTTCCATTTTTGCAGGTTTAATTATTATTTCTATACAAATAATTTCTAAATCCACATATCTAGCCGTAATCTTTCTTGGATTCTAGCCCAACCTCACCTATTGGTAGATATCCTTGTCAGATACCCCTTTTTGACATTTGAAATATACATGTTTCTTCACTCCTCCCCTCCAGAATTCCCTTTTTCTTTTGAAATATCCTAGGCAAACTGTTTCACAAACTCAGTCATGTTTGACTTTTTCCTCTTTCCTTACTCCACACATACAATTACTTTGTTACTTGCCAAGTCTTGTTGTACCTCTATATCATCTTTTGTATCCAGCTACTCTTCTCCATTTATGTGGTATTATCAGGCCCTCATAGCCTCTTGCCTAGATTATAATAATAGCCTTCTAATTGGTTTCTCCATTTCCATTCTCTTCCCTTTGATAGCTGTCGAAATCTTCTTCAGACATAGATCTGACTATGTCACTCCTCAGCTCAAAACTCTTAAGTGGCTCCTTATTATGTCTCTAGGATACAATAGTAATTTCTTATTCAAACATTTAACTATTTTCCAAATCGATCATTCTATAAATGTGTTTTTATACAGTTTGTCCCTTAACACTTCAGTGTTCTCCCTCCTCATATCTGCCTTCTAAGAATCCTTAGCTTTCTGTAAGACCCAGCTCAGTTGCCACTTCCTGTACAAAGCCTTTCCTGATCCCCTTCCTACCTGTTTGGTTGTTAGTGTTTTCTAACTCCCTAAATCCTCTTGTCCTTACTTCTATGTTGTACAGACATTTCAGTATTTATTTGCTATACCTAGTACAGTGCCTTCAACAGAAGTATTTAATAAATGCCTTTTGAATTAGTCTTTTCACTTGATTTTGCATTTGCTTAAAATTTTACTTAAATTTTTTCCAGTTGATACATTAGAATCACATTCTTAATTACAAGTAAATTGCCTAAATGGGACGCTTATATTTATGTGTACTTGAGAGAAGACTCCTCAATTTTCCCTTTTCAAATTCTCCAACTCCCTTGTTTGATCAACTTCCTATTACTTTTAAAATCAAATACAATCTCTTTTGTTTGGCATTTAACACTACTTAACCTGGCTCCAACTTACCTTTTCAGTTTTATTACATATAAGTGTAATAAGCTTCACACACTCAGATTCCAGCCAAACTGACTTTCTTGCTGTTGCTCACACATGAAATTCCATCTGCCTTTGCACAAGCTGCTCACTAAGCCAAAATTATATTCCCTTTATCTCTTAGAATCCTTAGTTTCCTATAAAGCCAAGTTTAAGTACCATTTCCTTCATTATTAGTTTTTCCTAACTGCTACTATCTCCTCACAAAAATTACATTGTATTTTGCATATGCTTATGTTTTTATGTGTTGATTTCCCATATTGAAGCTCTGCCTTTAGGCAAAGACCTTTTTTTGTTTGTTTGTTTGTAGCTGTAACACCAGCACAATACCTAGCACTCAGCAGGTACTTAAAAAGATGCTTGTTGATTTGATTCTTGTGTGGAAAGTCCATTGAGTTGGTAATTCCTTATGAGTTGTAGATGCAAGGCCATGTGCTGTGGAAAGAGCACCTGAATTTTAAGTCACAGGATTTGGATTCAAATCATTTTTGCTACTTGTCATCCATGTAACTTTGGACAAGACTCCTAATTTATTTGGACCTTAGCTTCCTTATTCATCAATATGATAGTGCTTGTGATCTGTAAAGTCCCTTCCAGCTCTAAATCTACGATCCTATGATCTACATGTATCACTGGATAAAAGATCAGATGTTAATGTGAAAGGCACCTAGTGATCATATATACAGATGAAGTCAGACTTTCCATAAAATAAATTTGTTATTTTTAATTCACCAGTAGGTAATTTATGTCAAAGATTTAGCTCTGACCATTTCTTTGTTTTGATTTTCCATAATCTTTTGGAAATTACTAACCCCCACTCATTGCCTCCTCTGTTCACCCCATTCTTTCACTCATTTTTAATCTCTCCCTGTCTACTGGCTTATTCCCTCCTGCCTAAAACATGCCCATGGCTCTCAACATCCTCACTTGATCCTTCTGTTCCTGCTAACTATCGTCCTTTGTAGCTAAACTCCTCATGGCCTTAGTCTGGCTTCAGACCTTATCATTCCACTAGAACCGCTCTTCAAAGTTACCACTGGTCTCTTCGTTGCCAGATCCAATGGCCTTTTCTTAATCCTTATTCTTCCTGACCTCTCTGCAGCCTTTGATACTCCTTGATATTCTTTTCTCCCAGTTTTTGGGACACAGCTCCCTCCTGGTTCTCCTCTTATCTGGCCTCACTTTCCTCAGCCTCCTTTGCTGGCTTTTCCAGCTCACTCTGTCCACCGTAGGTATTTTTCAGGGTTCTGTCCTCAGCCCTCATCTGTTCTTCTCTGCTACTTGTTGATCTCATTGGCTCCCAAGGACTTAATTTACCTTTTTATGCTGATGATTATCAAATCTGCCTTTCCTGCCCCAGTCTCTCTGCAGACCTCCAGTCCAGCATCTCCAGCTGCTTCTCAGACATCTTGAGCTGGATGCCCAGTACACACATCTTAAACTCATCAACTTTCTCCCAAAACCTCCCCCACCCCTTCCCTCTTACTGTAGAGGGCACTATCCTCCCAGTCCCTTAGACATGCAACCTAGGAGACTCCTCATTATCTCTCTCTCATAGGCACCGCCCCTCTCCCCATATTAAAGCTATTGTTGGGGCCAGTCGATTTCACTTTTGCAGCATCTCCCCTTCTCTTCTCTAACACTGCCACCCTTCTAGCGCAGGCCCTCATCCACCTTACTCCTGGACTAGTGTGGTAGCTTGCTGCTAAGTCTGTCTGCCCCAAGTCTCTTCTTATTCCAATCTGTTTTCCATTCAGACACTAAAGTGAATGTCCTGGGTCCTGTAACACCTCCCCACCCCACCCCCATTCCCCTGCACAATCACTACACTCCAGTGCTTCCTATCGCATCCAGGATCAAATACAAAGTGCTATTTAGTATTCAAAGCCTTTTATAAACACTCCTCCCCACCCCCCACTCTCTTTCTCAGCTGAAGGCATTTTTTCTGGTTGTCCCCATGTCTGGAATATTCTCTGTTCCATTCCTAACTACTGGCCTCCCTGACTTCCTTTAAATCCCAACTAAAATCCCACATTCTAACCCCTCTTAATTACAATGCCTTTCCTTTTTAAATTATCTCCCATTTGTCTGTATAACTTGCTTTGTATATATATTGTTTGCATATTATCTTCCCCATTAGATTGTAAGCACCTCGAAAGTATGGCCTGTCTTTTGCCTCTTTTTTTAGTCCCAACATTTAGCATAGTGCCTGACATATAGTAGGTGCTTAATAAATGTTTATCGAATTTGAACATAATTAGGGATGGGGATTGGACCTATGATTTCATTGAGATTAGTAAGTCTTAGATGAGTAATGCCTTCTATCAATGAGGGTCAGGCACCTTCTCCTCAGTTTACTGCCTTAGAGTTGTTGAAGAGGCCAGCTCTTTATCCATTATGCCAACCACAGTACTGTTTCCAAAAAGTAAGAAGCTTTTTGTAGGTATGTCCACAAACAGTATAAGTAGTATTTTTAGATAGCCTGTAGTCATTATAATTAATTTATTCTTCTTACTGACAAAATTATTTCAAAGTATATTTCATAAAGGAATATTAAAAGTAGAATCCATACTGAACAGTAAAAATTGGAGAGTCTATCTGTGTATTTCAGTGACACTTTAAAGTCTCCTCTTCTCACCTGGACTGCTTTTAAGCTCCCTTTCTACTTAAAACAACAGACAATTCATACTCATTTTCCAGTGTCAAACATGTGACTTCAAATTCTAAGATTTCTTCTCCTGACTTTCGTTTTAAAGTGGTATTGATAATGCAGAGGCAACGTGGAGCATTGGATAGAGCTGGCCTTGAAGTCAGGAAGAACTGAGTTGAGTCCCTCCTACACATACTGGCTCTGTGACTGAGCAAGTCCCTTAATCTCTCAGTGCCCCCAAGCAACTCTCTAAGGCTATGAATGCACAGCAAGTGCATCTGCTTTCCTAGAGGAAGTTCTTACTGGGAGCTCCCTACATCGATGAAATCACAGGTCCAGTCCAAATATATGTGTGTATGTATGCTTTGTATAAGTGTCTAAAAAAAATATAGCATGTGATATTTATATGTATGAGAGCTGATCTATTTTCATTTCATTTCCCTCTGAGAGGTTTTTTGTCTACCTTAAAGAGGGGAAAGTTGAAACAAAATAGTGGTGTTAATCCATTTATAAATTGTATAATTGTAAATTTTACAAATTATTATAAATTTTACATATTTATAAAGCCTAATTAAAACAACTCAAAAAATTAAACAGTGTGTTTTAGAAAAGAAAAAACAACAATGTGGCACCTGTTTAAAATGTTGTTAAAATAGGAAGAATATTTCGCATTTCTGTAATGACAGACTGACTGCCACCATTCATTTATTTATGCCATTCTGCCTTTCATTTGAAGTCAAAATTAAGATATTTTGATGTAGTAAAAAATAAGTCAATCCCTGTGTAGAATGTCTCAACATAATGAGTTGAAACTTTTGTTTAGTACACTAGTTTTTATAAGAATCATTTTTTAAAATGGCAACAAAGTAAGTTACTTTTTTTTTTTTAAGGTGGTTTCAAACACCGTCACAGGTTTTTTACCATGCAGCAACAGAACATGGAGGGAAAGATGTATATCCAGGGCAGTGTTTATGGGAAGGTTGTGAGCCTTTTCAGCGACAGAGGTTTTCCTTTATTACCCACTTACAGGTACAATTTTCTTAATACTCTTTAAACGGAAAGCAATCTGGTTGAATTAAAGAACTTTAATATATTGTTTTTTCTTTCCTCTCTCAAAAAGGATAAGCATTGCTCAAGGGATGCTCTGCTTGCAGGATTAAAACAAGATGAATCAGGACAATTAGGAAATCAAAAACCTTCCAACAAGTAAGAATCGTAAGCATAAAGAGAAGGAAAGAACCAAAAATCAGAAGTGATCCTTAAAACTATAGTAGGCAGTATGGTTAAATAGAATGAAAACTGGATTTCCAGTCTGGAGACCTAGGTTTTAGTCTTTGCTTTTCCCATTAGCTGTGTGATCATAGATAAGTAACTGCTTTTCTCTGGGCATATACACTTCCTCTATAAAATAAGACTGGGATAGATAATGTGTAAGTTGTTTTATAGCTCTGAAATAATTTGATTATATTTCGTTGACATTAGAGGGGTGAGTCTTAATTGCTTTTTATGTGCATTGTGACATTCATGGGCTTATGGAGAAAAAAAAAACCTTTCACAAGAACTAATTACTCTTCCGAGAGGCTAAAGTGACATGTCTTACAGCTATTTGTAGTTTAGTTTTTAAAAAGAGAAATGCATTTTTTCTTCTATAAAGTATTTTTCTTTTTAGGTTTGGAAGCATATAGTACCTAACAATAAAATACTCCCTGCTACTGGGTGTGCCAAGTACTTGAGGAGATAAAAAGTTAAATAAGACACTGTTGCTGCCTTCAATACATTTATAATTAATAATAAATACTTCCTCTCTCATCAAGTCTATTTTTTTAAGTGGTCTGTACTGGTCTTTTTTAGTTATTTAGGATTAAGAATGAAAAACATTAATTCTTTCCCATGAAATTTTTAACATAATAGTCTTAGTGATCGAATCAGACTCTACTTCAAGTTTTCCATTTATAATTATTTTAATCAATACAGATTTTCTATTTTGGAAAACTAGAAGATAAACTTTTCAAGACTTCCCTGTTTTGCTTAGAAAATCAACATCTTCTCAGTTGCCCAGGTTTATAACTCTGTGATTCTTCTTGATCCACATAACTTACCAGTTTCCATATCTTGTTAATTTTACCTGGTCTCTCTCAACCTTCACCTCTACTCTATTTCAAGCCATTATCACTTTTTGGACTATTGCAATAGCCTCCTAATTCACCTCCCTGATTCCAGCCTCTCCCTTCTACAGCCCACATTCCAAACAGCCTCTAAATTGATCTTCCAAAAACAAATATGAGCATGTCACTTCCTTTCCAAATATTTCAGGGGGCTTCGTACTGCATCCAAGATAAAGTACAGAATCCTTATTCCTATATTCCAGCTAGCTGTCCCCTTTTTACAGTTTTTTTTACAACTCCCTTCCCCTTTTTTAACACACTTTTCTGCCGTTTTTCTTTGTGCATTCACACATGGTTCCCCACATTAGGAAATTACTACTTCCTTACCTTGCTTCTTAAGATTGCCTAGCTTCCTGTAAAGCACAGAACATACGGCACCTATTACACAGGCCTTTCCTGATTCTCCAGTTTTAGTGTTTGCTTCCTTTTGAAATTACCTTATTTCCTGTTTTATATACTTTGGTACTTATTTTTTTATGCATAATTATAACAAGTCACCCCTCCTCCACTACTCTCTGTTCCCCAATGAAACGTAAAATAGGGACTGCTGTTTTTGTCCCAATGCTTAGTACAGTGCCTTACATACCATAAGCGTTTAATAAAATTTTGTCAAATTTAACCGTGAGCCAGGAGAGTGTGTTGTGTCACAGAAACCAAGAAAAGAAAACATATAGGTGGGTTTTGGTTGGATAACAATGTCAAATGTTGTAGAGAACTAAAGGATGAGGACTAGAAAAATAGAAAGACCTCTAGATTTACCAATGAATGTCTTACCAAAATATTTAAGATCTCTGAATAGTATGTCAGAATGGGTAATTTTTTTTTCTTTCAGAGCTAGAAAAATCTAGTCTTGATTTAAGTTCCTAAGAAGGAAGACTAAATAGTAATTCTTTTAAATACATCAGCCATAATTCCATATTGTAACCACATTGCAATCTTGTTGAGATTGCAGTCTATCCACACATGATAATAGCTAATATTTACATCGTACCTATAATGTTCCAGATACTTACATGTTTCATTTCATTCTCAAAACAATTTTGTGATGTAGGTGCTATTATCTATTTTATTCTTGAAGAAAGAGGCAAAGAGGTTAATAAGTTGCCCTAGGCACAGCACTTTTTTCACTGCTCCACCTGCTTTTCATCATCCTATATGACCGTTACCTAAATTTTTTCATACATCTACCCAATTTGTTGGGAGATTTGTACTCTAGGTCTTTT
>CM053623.1:173194504-173209734 GCA_028646595.1 Phalanger gymnotis
GCAAATGACACAGGCAGCTTGGCATGAAAAAGACAATCGTCCTCCTGGACCAAAAAAAAAAAAAATGAAACCATGCAAGAAAACGAAGTGTTGAAGGTCAAAGTGAAAGTCACGGAACATCATCAGAGAACCCCCATGGTCTGGGATTGCTCATTAACAAAAAAATGTTTATCAAAAAGCCAAGATAGATGATCCCAAGGGATTTAAAATCTGACTTCCAATTATCCCTTTGAGAAAGACAAGTGTAGGGGTTCGCTAAAATGCAAAACCAATAGGCCATTTCCTCTGGCTGCCAAGAAACACAAAAGACCACTTGCGATACAGAGAAAACATCGGCCATAACAAGTCCCACCTTTTCTAATAGCAATTGATGCAAAAGAGATGAACTAAGTTCTAGGAGAATGGATGTATCCTAGAGAAAAAAAGAAGACAGGATGAATTAACTTATTACTTCTTAAAACTTGTTAAAAACTGAGGCACTAGAAGTAAAGATGCTTTAAGGTAGAATCAGGGTATCAGGAGTCAGGGCTGGGTTGAACAAGGAACAGCAGATGTGGTTATCATTGTTTCATATAAAACAAGATGTAGGAAGCCAGGGCAGACTGTAAAGAGATCTGAATATGGAATTGGAATGGAGCGGGGATGGGAAGAGACTAGTCAAGCAAAATATACTGCAGAGTTTTTAAGAGATAATAGAACAGGGGCAGCTAGGTGGCACAGTGAGTAGAGCACTGGCCCTGAAGTCAGGAGGACCTGAGTTCAAATCCACATACTTGACACACTTGCTGTGTGACCTTTGGCAAGTCGCTTGACCCTGATTGCCCTGCCTTTCCCCCATCCCCCCCCTCCAAATTAAGAGAGATAATAGAACAATTTGATGGTAAGAAAAAGACATCTTGAATGTTAATGAATTATAGTATACAAAACAAGGAATTCATACAAAGTACATGAACCATCTTCAAAGGAAGAAGTAAATTCAAACTGTCAACAGTAGTGGGGGGCAGCTATGATGGGATGTAGTATTAGATACATCTAACATCTCACCTATAAGACGGGTAGTTGGCATTTCTAAATCCTATTTCAATCATAGCTCCAGATCTTATGATCTTCAAAGGCATAGTGGATAAGTTGAGCTTGGACTAAGACCTCCATTCAAATCCTTCCTTAGTCATCACAACCTCCTGCAACCTGTTTCCTCATTGGTAAAACGGTAATGTAGTACCTACTTCACAGGATGGTTGCGGGGATCAAATGAGATGACAAGTTACCATAAGCAAATACGAGCCATTATTAGTTACTCATAATCACTAGAAATCTGAGAAATGTGTAATAAAATTGTTCCAAGGTACCACACCTCATACTCATGAAGTTAGTGGAGATGAGAGAATCAGGTGTTGGCAGTGCTGTGGGAGAAGACAGGCATGTTCACAAAGGGTAAGGCCATCAGTTGTTTCAACTGATCATGAAGAAAAATTACTAAATTGGTAGGTTCAAACTATCAGGAGTATTTTTTCATTCAACAAAAAGCTGCCTTCTGTCCAACAATTTTTCCCATCCCAGCTGAAAACAAAGTCAAACCAAATAGGTTCCCACACTGGCCATGTCTGAAAAAAAAAAGTCTCATTCTGCACTGAATCTTTGGCCACTATCAGGAGGCTGAGTAGCATTTCATCATTATTCCTCTGGAATAGTGGTCAGTCGTTCTGTTGCTCGGAGTTCCTCATCTTTCCCAATCAGCATTTGCAAGACTGTATAAACCACTGTATAAACACTATTCTCACATCACTCTACATCAGTTCATATGAGCCTTTCCAGGTTTCTCTGAAACCATATTTTTTCTTACAACGAAATAGTATTCCATCACATTTATATAGTCAGTCAACATTTGTTAAGTGCCTACTATGTACTAGACACTAACCAAGTGCTGGAAATATAAAAACAGGTAAAAAACACTCCCTGCCCTCAAGGAGTTCATAACCTAACGGAGGAGATGACAAGCAAATACATACAAACAAGCTACATGCTAGAAAAATGGGAAGAGGGAAGGACTACAATTGAGAGGTTGGGAAAGGCTTTCTGTAGACAAGATTTTAGTCAGCCATTACCCAAATGGACACTCCCTCACTTTCAAATTCTTTGCCACTGCCAGTAAGTTTTGTAAATTCTTCTGAGTTTGTTTTGCTTAGGACTACCTGCTATCATCACCTCTTCTATTTCCCTGAGAGGTTCTTCTGTACCCAATTACCTGTTTTTCTTTGGCCATGTCAGATGAGAGCAACTCATTCCTCCCACTCCTTTCTTATTTGTATAGACTTGTAACTTCATAACCTGATTATAATTCCCCCACCATTTTTCCTCCCCCTCCACCAACTCCTCTACCACCACCCCTCATTTCCTTCTCTCCCCATTCTTAAGCCTATCAAAATAGAACTGCTCCCAGATTCTATGTGTAATTACAGTTACTTTGTGACCCTTTATAGGGTTCTGAGAGGACACATGTATCATCTTCCCAGTTTATCCTTGTCCCTTATGTTTACCATTTTTTATGTTTTTCTTGACACCTGTGTTTGTATTTCAAAGTTCCTATACAGCTCTGGTCTTTTCATCAG
Source organism: Phalanger gymnotis (assembly GCA_028646595.1). Classification (NCBI taxonomy): domain Eukaryota; kingdom Metazoa; phylum Chordata; class Mammalia; order Diprotodontia; family Phalangeridae; genus Phalanger; species Phalanger gymnotis. The sequence continues at coordinate 173,197,114 of CM053623.1, forward strand.
GAATGTGAGAAATTCTTTAGAGCTAGGTCCTAATTAGTGTGAATAATCCTCTGGTCTCCTGTATTTGAATTTATACTGTATAAATAATATAAAATATTGTAACTGGTACTAGTCTAATGAATACATGCAATATGAATTCAAATAATATGTACAACTACTTCAGGGGACTGTTTGAAGTAATTGTAACCTATGTCTCATTAAAAGTTCATTTCCACCACATAGAATTATACTCAGTTGTGTTTACATCCTTTGCCTTTTGAATTACGATGTTCGAAGCTCTACTTTATATGCTGTCTGCTAAATCATTTGTGATCCTAACTATGGCTCTACTTACTTTGATTTTTTTTAACCTGTTACAAGCTCTTCCATTTCTAATTTTTTTCCTTTTTTTTTTTTTGGTTTAAAAACATTTTTAAATTTTTTTAATTTAATTTTTATTTTAAGAGTTGCTTCATCTCTCCTAGGAAACTAAACTTCTGCCCAAGCTGTGCGTTTCTGAGGCTCAGCTAGTTGATCTTTTTGGAGTCATTCTCTTCTGTATTTGTGTCTTGAGTGTCACGGTCACAATAACAGCTTTTTATGTTGTTTACTCATTCTTCCAGCCTACTTCTTGACTTTGAACTTGTCAGGGCCAAGTTCTACTCATTTCTGGAAAAAAATGTCTGGGTTGATCATACTGTTTTCATCTTTGGCTACCGAATGCTGTCTTTTTCTAGCATCTCAGCAACAGCTTGAGGTAGGGACCGGCACACTTCCAGTCTCCCAAAGTGGTCTAAACCAGGGCAAAGCCTGCTCTCTGACCGCCTGGTCTGGGCTCTGCAAGTTCTTGAAATGGGTTTAGATCTAACAATATAGCTCTGGGCTTGCCCTGTTTGGAGTTTCAGTAGACTGCTATTGGACTCGGCTTCAATTTGATCTAGGATTTTTACCCATTATTCCTTTAGATGGGGTTAGAAGTTGGAATTAAGTGCCTCCTGTGTGCCCAAGGTCAGAGCCACAAAACTGCTTCCTGTTTCTGAACTTTATCCTCATAAAGGAGCCTAAGGTCCATGATCACTCTGCACCTGGAATGCTACCCTGAGTTGCAGGTCCCCTCCTCAGTCTGCCTCAGATCTGTGACCCACGACTGAGTGGTGAGCGCAAGAGAGTTGCTATTTGGTGCATGTTCCTACAGCCTTCAGAACTTTAGGCCCCTCTGTGCCGGCATCTCCTCTTGCCTTGATGTACAGCCTCTATCCGAGCTAGATGTCTTCATTCAGCAAGCTTTCGGCTGATGCCTATCTCCAGTGTCTGCAGACCTCTCTATCTCCCTATGCAGACCTGGGCTGGAAAAATTTCTGAAAGACTTTTTGATCATGACTCTGTGTGGTGTGTCTTCTAGATCTGGGTGGAGGAGCTTCACTGCACTTCTACTACTTTACTACCTTCTGTTCTGCCAGATTTACACCAAGGACCTATAAGATGGTCATAGCACTTATCATCTGTATTGGGAAAGGACTGGAATAAAAGTGTGCTGTAGCTGTGACTTATAGCAAGTACATGGAGTTCAGAGAAGCATGAGATGACTAGTATGAAACAATGAAATCAATCACAAAAAGCATTTACCATTAATGTGAAGAGGGAGAAGATTTTGAACAAGGCAACAAATGCAAATGCTCATTCACAATCGAAGTATGTGTAATATAAATTATCCAAGGAAACGTACAGTAAGAAAATACACTTTATTAATTTTTTTTTACAGAAATATTTGACACAAAACTATTCCCAACAAATAGACAAGTGTTGTTTTTGTTTCCCCCCTTAAAAGAACATTCCCCAAAGCCAGGTCACCAAATCTACCTAATGAAAGGAGGGAAGGGTTAGAATAAACACTTATACATTGTCAATTGTGCCAGATTCTGTGCGCTTTACAACGACTAATCACAGAATCCCATATTTAGAGCTAGAAAGTCATCCACATCCAGTCCTACCCCCAAGAGAAGTCACTTCACCCCACATTGAAGAGATTTTTTTTTAAAAATGCAGAGGGTGAGAGGAGGAAAGATAAATAGGTAGCATTTGACTTGAGCCTTGAAGGATACTTTAAGCATAGAGAATGCTATCAACAAAGGCACCGAAGGGGTAATACTATAAAGAGATCTGAAATCATAAGATCAGGACTTAAATTCAGTTTGACTTATTGAACAGTTTCCTTTTCTAGAAAATTAAACTAACCCTATATGTCTTCTAAGGTCTCTCTCAGCTCTAAAATTATTTTCTTGTAGTCTAGGGAATGTTTAAGAGACAAAAGTTGTCCAGTCTACCTGGAATATTGAATATATGGAAGGAAAAAAATTCAATGTTTAACAAATACTAAATATTATGATTATATGCAAGTAAGTGTGCAACATGCTGCGAATGCAAAGACTAATTAAAACAGTCCCTGCCCACATCAAATTTTACTTAAGTTTTCTGGGCCTTAGGAAGATATATGAAAGATGGACTGGAGAAGAAAAAGACTGACAACAAGGAAACCAGTTAAATGAATACAATAATCTAGGTGAGAAATAGTGAGGGCCTAAACTAAGGTGATGGCCATGACCCCCAAAAAGGACTATATGTGGAGTTAATTAAGCAAGTAATTAGATGAGAAAAAGTGAAAGTTTTAGTCTTAAGAGACTCAACTATGAGTTGACTGTCACCAACTGAAACAAAGCAGTTTGTAAAAGTACAAGTTGGGGTGGGTAAAGATTAATTCAGGTGAGGAAAATCTTTGAAGTGCTCTTGAGATCAAAACATAGACATCTAGAAAGTATATGGAAATGTGGGGTTAGAACTTAGGGAACATGAGGGAGTTGTGTTAATAAAGAATAAGATCATAAAGGCCCAAGAACAATGGCAACTGAAGTCAGTAATAGTTAGGAAGAGAACAAGGAGAGAGCAGTTTTACAAAACCCAAAGAAGTATGCAGAAAGACATTAAAATTACAGAGGTGAAGCAGGATAAACACTGAGGAAATAATATTTTTCCCCCTTTGGAGAAGTATAATTGATAGTTTGGAGAAGTCAAGTTGATAGGAATGTAAGCCAGATTGTGAGTAGATAGTTAAGTGGAGCCAACAGGCACAGTTAATTTTTCTGGATATAAAAGTTCTGGGGACAATGTAAAGGTCAAGTTTTGTTTTGTTAATTTTTAAAGGAGTTAGGAGCACGTGCATAGATAGCAGAGAATGAGGCTTTTTGTTCTTGTTTTTTTGGCAGGGCAATTGGGGTTAAGTGACTTGCCCAAGGTCACACAGCTATTAGATGTGTCAAGTATCTGAGGCTGGATTTGAACCCAGGTCCTCCTGACTCCAGGGTGCTCTACTCACTGCACCACCTAGCTGCCCCTGAATGAGGCTTTTTGCATAGGGAAAGGGAAAGGAAGACAATGGGGCAAATTACTGAGCTCCAAAGAAGAGAGCTCACCTTTTCCTTAAAGACTGAAGCAGGAAATTCACAAATAGTAATTACAACTTTGAATGAGTACGTGATATTCATAGCAGCTCTCTTAGTGGTGGCAAAGAACTAGAAATTTCAGGGATCCCTACAGGAAATTGATCTCTCAGAAAGGAATGAGAAAGACTTCCACAAAATGATGAAGAGCAAAGTGCAGAACCAAGAGAACGTTGTATACAGTAAGAACAGTATTGTTTTAAGAACAACTTTGACTAAGTCATTTTTACTATTTTAAATATACAAATTAAAAATTAATCTCATGAAAAGAAATGCTACCTGCATCCAGAGGAAGAACTGATAAACAGAAGTTTTTTTTGAATAATTTTACACACACATACACACATTTGTGTCTAATGGTAGTCATCTCTAGGGTGAGGGGAGTGGGGAAGAAGGGAAGGAAAAAAAGATATTTGCACAACAATTTTGTTGTACTTTGTTGTATTTTTGGAGGGGATAGCAAGTTGCATGTTAGAATTGCAATTTCAAGTGCAAACATCCTTTTTATTGTACTGTTATGGAAATGCTTGTTTTGTTGCCTGAATTGAAAACAAAATAATATTAAAAAAAAGACTGGAGCAAAGGAGGAGAGGTAAAGCTCTGATATACATGGAAGAGAAGGGAGACAGGACATATGTGAGCCTGGTCCTAAACTTATTAAAGAGGGAGTAACCTAGAAGTTGGTAGCTAATAGAGACATGGATAGGTTGACATAAACCCAAAAGGTCCAAACTGGAATTCATTTTTCCTGTTCCATAAACCCAGCCCTTCTCCAAACACTTTTCTTTCTATTAAGGTGAACACCATTCTTCCAGTCACACAGCATCAAAACCTCAGAGCATCCTCTTTCCTTTCTCAAACCTCCCCTATATATAATCAGTTACTAAGCTTTGTCCTTTCTACCTCCACATATCTCACAGCTGTCAACGTCTCTCCACCCTAACTCAAATCAAAAAACATTAAGCACCTCCTAAGTGCCAGGAGCTGTGGTAAATGTTAGGGATACAAAGAAAGGCAAAAGGCAGCCCCTGCTTTCAAGGAGCCTATCAATCTAATGTGGAGAAAGCATAAAAACAACTATGTTATAAGATAATATACAGGAGAAATGATGATCACAGTAAGAAGGCACTAGAATTAAAGGGACTTGGGAAAGGCTTCTTGGAAGAAAGTCAGGAGGTACAGGTGAGGGAGAAAATTCCTGGCTTCAGAGGTCAGATAATATGGATAGGAAGATGGGGAGCATCATCTGTAAAGAACAGCAAGGAGACTTGCATCACTAGATTGTAGGACTACTGACAGGGGAGTAAGGTGTAAGAAGACTGGGAAATAGAGACTTGAGACACTGAAATGAACCAAAAGACTATTCTGTCCAGGTTTAAGGTAATGAGGGCCTGAACAAAGGTGGCGGCAGTGTCAGAATGGGCATGTTGTGAAGGTAGAACTGACAGGACTTGGCAACTTTTTGGATATAGGGGTGAAAGAGAGCCCAGATGAATGAGAGAATGGTGATGCCCAAAACAGTAATAGGGAAGGCAGGAAACAAGATTTAGGGAGAGAGTTCAGTTTTGGACATTTAAAAGGTCTATGGGATACCCATTTCAAAATGCCCAATAAGCAATCAGAGATAGAAGACTAAAACAGACCCTAGAACCATCTGCATAGAGATAATTGTTGAATCCATGAGAGCTAATGAGATCACCAAGTGAAACAGTATAGAAGGAGAAGAGAACACCAGACAGAACCCTCAGGATAACCATGATCTGGATGAAATCACCCAGTAAAGGAGACTGAGAAGCAGTCTCAGTAGACAGCAGTATCACATGGATTCCTATGAGGAATAACTCCTTCCCAGAAGGAGCTATGTGGAGTTATTTAAGCAAGTTATATATGGATTTAATTCAGTAAGTAATTAGATGAGAAAAAATAAGTATCACTGAAGTTTTAGTCTAAGAGACTCAACTACGAGTTGACTGTCACCAAGTGAAAATAAACAAGTTTGTAAAAAGGCTACCCACTGTAGAATGTTTGAGTTAGGAATTTAAAAAATTCCACCATCTGTTATATGCATCACTTTCCCTTTACATACTCTGTACTCCAGCCAAAGTGGCCTTTTTGTTCTCTATATACAGCATGCTATCTCCTATTCCCCTGCCTTTGCACAGCAGTCCCTTCATACATGGAATTAAGATGTCCTTTCTCACTTCTGCCTCTGAAAGCACTGAGCTCCCTTCAAAGCTTACTTAGTTCTAACAACTTCCCAGAATTGACAGTTCCCCTACACCCCAAAATTACTTTTTTATTCATTTTGTGAATACGCTGTATCCTCCCCCAATAGAATGTAAGTTTCTTGAGGAAGTGTCCCTTTTCTATCTCAATTTTTAACCCCTACTATATGCTGCTGGATACATAATAAATACTTAACTGCCTGATAAAGATGTGAATGATGCAGATACAGAACCGGCTAAAGGAATGGTCCCAAAGTAAGACCAACCTCAACTAATCGGCTGATGTCAGCTTGAATGTTACTAATGGACTGCCCTAAGATTCTGTCTATGATTCTATGCAGCTCAACATTTTAAACAATAAATTGGTTGAACCTGTTGAAGGTACACGTGTTAGATGTGCTGGGAGGGACAGCTAATACACTGAATAATGGATAGATATAAAAAAGATCCTGACAAGTCACCATAATGGACTACATTTAATAGGGATAAATATAAAGCTGTAATCTTGTGTTCACAAAAATCTACTTTGAAAATCTAGGAATGAAAAGGGTAAGGCTAGGACTGAAAGCTCAGTGAGCCACGAGTATGACATGAATTGCAACCAAAAAAGCTTATGTTTTCCACCGAGGCATTAATATGCTTCAATCATTAGTGTTTCTAATGAGGGCTGTCTCAGGACATATTGGCAGTACTGTAATCAGTTCTGAGTGCAATATTTTAGAAAGACACTAACATGCTGGAGTGTACCAAAGACTATTACCATAAACTGCAACCCATTATTTTAAATAGTTATAAATTAAGCATCCAACATAATGTGCCAAGTGCTAAAGGAGTAAGAATTAAAGTCAGAATTTGGGAAAATCTGATATATGAAATACATGTATTTAGAATGATAACCTTGTTTACCCTGGGTGTTACATGAAAACTTGACCTTAACTATATAGTACCAATGCATTAAATACATGATCCCAGGTATAAAAAGATAAAGTTTACTAAATTGAGACAAAAAATCTTAAAGACAGCATTTATTTTAGTCAAAAGAATTTATTAGAAAATATTATACACTACATAATTTGTTTAAGATAGTACTGTTTTTTAGTAGGCAGCACTCCAGCCATATGCTACAAACAATTTAACACAGACCCTGGGGCAGCCACTGTGATCCTGACAAGACATTCAAGCAGTAGGCACAGTGATCATTTCAAAGAGTGTAAGGGGGCAACCCAGTAATTAGCAGAAAGGTACACAAAACCTTTATAACTCCAAAAATTAATGGTCACTGTATCTTTAGTTTCTAAAAATAATTGTCTTCAAAATCTTGAGAACTTTTTGGCCCAGAACACTTCCTAATAAACACTATTACATTTTGTTGTATTTAGACCAAAATTATAAAGATGAAATCTTAATATCAAAAGGAATCAGGAATTAATGGTGATGGGGAATGCACATCAGATACGTGCAAAGTAAATTTAAATTTCTGGGAAAATAAAGGGCATATAAGGCAATAGAATTTGTTAAAAATATACATCGTGCATTTTCTGATAAATTCTTAAATATTTCCAAGAAAACAAGAAAAAGCTTACTCAATGCCTTCTAATTTATAAGATGTTCTTAATTAGCAATTACAGATACAGCAGAGCTCCAATGTAACCACTGCCCCAACTAGAGATGGCAGCTACGCTTATTACTTCCCCAGCAGGGTACAAAAACACACACACAAAGAAAACCAAAAACCCTTCTACCCTAAACCTAAATTTTATATCCTTACCATACCTGCCCTTCTGTTAAGCCCTTTTACAGGTGTGTAAGAGTCATCTGGCAAAGAGACTCAAATATATAAAGCAAGACAGAGGGAAAATGTTATATAAACAACTCCAAAAACTCCTTGAAGGAAAATGCAGGAAAATACGCACAGCGTGTGTTTAATCAGCATAGGCATAGCAATTTGCTACAAATTTCTTCAAAGTGCTAACCAGTTTTAGTTCAAAATAGATTGAAAGTTCACACAACTGCTGCCACAGGTCAAAACTGAATTGGGGGAGAAAGAGGGCATTGTGGAAATCTTCAAGACATGGTTTGAGTGTGCTTTAGGGAAGGAAAAAAATCAGTATCAAACTCTACATCCTGTTATACTTTAGTTATGATGAGCTTTTAAACAAAAAAAAAAAAATCAGAAGAATGACAAAATAAAGCTATCCAAAAAGACAATGCAACGGTCATTATTTTTCAATGCCTCAGGATTTTCCTATTAAAATCTGACAACAGTGACATAGCATTAATTAGATCCTACACATTTCAAATAACTGTTCCTACCAAAGCTAGGACCAGGTACATACTATATACCTAAAATTGAAGAAATGGAAAATCTTTAGTCTAAGACAGCATAGTGATAAACAGTATTGCTCAAGCTAAAGAATTTAGCAAATAAAAGGGTCATATTTGACTCAATGAAACACAATCTTGCCTTAGAATATAGGATTGTTTGTCTAAATACCATTTATATTATTTGATTTCTATCCAAAGCTGTTTCTGGCTGGAAGTGGAGGGAAATTTTGCACTGTACCCATATCATCCTTTAAAGAACGGAAAGAAAACTAGTCTTTAAGCCAGTAATTCCAAATCAGCAGGTTTTATATCATTTTCTAAGACAACAGGTCTATAGTTCCAAAGAACATTATTAAAACTGTACTACTCTCTTCCCTTACCACAAAACAAAATTTTATGCCTAGGACTTTACAACATGTCTAAGTATTTCACTCACTGTGAAACACTTTAAAATTCCACAAGAATGACAATAATACCATTTCTTGACCTGTGTAAGCCAAGTTACCAAAAGGTAAATTTATATTATACCCTATTTCGAAGTAAAAGGTCAATACGAAAGTCCTACACATGACTATAGATCTCAGGTGGCACGATCTGCTGCCTCTGGCCAGTAGAGGATGTGAATAAAGAGTGCACGATTTGTAAAGTGTTCTCTGGATTGTCCTTCCAATAAGTGCAGTCAGAGACTATGCACTGCTAAAATACTAGCAATCATAAAATAGTTATGCTGTTTCATACTAATAACCCAAAAGTGATGGGGGAAGGGGAGAGCACAAAATAAAAACAAGCAGCAAAATCTTTATTTGGTGTTGAATAGTATCCAAAAACTTGTGGAGTTGAATAGTATTGTTGTCTATGATTTTTCTTTCTAAACATATTCTCTGTTTTGACAGTCATGTGCTTTTTAAAAATACATATGTATATGTGTATGTAAACACACATACACATACACACACACACACACACACACACACACACACACACACACAAACATACAATGAATCCAGCAACCAGTCTGTCTAGTTCAGGGGTGAGAAACCTGCAGTCTTAAGGCCACATGTGGCCCTCTAGGACCTCAAGTGCATGAATTCAAACTTCACAGAACAAATCCCTTTAATAAAAAGACTTGTTCTGTAAAACTTGGACTCAGTCAAAAGACTGCACCTGAGGACCTGGAGGCCACATGTGGCCTGGAAGCCACAGGTTCCCCACCCCTGGTCTAGTTAATATTAGAAATATTATCCATGGCAATACATTATCTTAATTTTTACCACAATTAAACGGGGATACACATAAGGAAGAATATCCTACTTTGACATATTTAGGCTTATAGCCTACATGTACATACCTCTTCCAAAATCAACATACTTGTTTCTAATTTATGTACTCCACTGTTCAAGTCAAAATGCTGTACATCTTCCAGTATCCACACGATAGCACCTTCCTAATTAAATGCACTCTCCTTCAAACCTTTCACTTTCCTTTCATTTGCTTTTGAAAAAAGAGATAAAGAAGCTGCAGTGTAGAACTCTATTCATTTAGAACAAACCACTATATTCTACACTGAAAATTTTTTTTTTTTATCAAACCAAATTTCAATCACAGTTGTGTATAATTTTCAGTTAATGGTACATGTTGAAATTGCACTTTGCAGATAATCTTGATAGTGTTCTTAGCATTTCCTATTTCACCCTATTTTTTTCTCAGTCGATGCAGGTTCTTCTGGGTTTTTCTTTTGGCTTCCCTTCCGCGAATGTTTGTATTTGTCTACGTAGGCTTTAACCAGATTTGCCACTTTAGCAGAATTCACTTCTCCACTCTTACTATGACAAACCTACAGCAGGAGTGAGGGGGAGGAAAAGATTTTTATTTGTAAAAAGCAGTAATACTTATCTTTGACCTGAACACCTAGAGCCAACCAAGTTTACTTACTGAATGAAAAATAGAAGGTTTCATGAAAAATAAATGACTGTAAAGTATTACCTTTGTAATTTAACTATAATGCCCCATACTTATCTGGAAAATTAACTACAAAACGATCCAGCAGATTTTAATACTTATTTAAACATTTATTAAACTACAGATGGCTCAATCTTGAATCACATAGAACTACAACAAGGGTATAACTTACTTTATCTACTGCCTTCCGCACAATCTCTTTATATTCTTCCTTGGTAATATCTTTATTTTGGTAAAATGGCTTAATGGCCAATTTTACCTCCTGTGCTGCTTTTTCTTGAATTTGCAATTTCTAATAAGAGAAAAAAAATAACTGGTTCAATTATATGTTGCCAAAATTACACTTTTAAAAATATATCTCAAAACACCGCAAACATACAATATTAAAAGTTCTCTTCAAAAATTAGTTTTAATAAATACAATGTTTCTAAAGATTCTAACAAAGCATTAATATTTGTTCATTTTTATTAAGCACTAAAATAACTATCATGTACAAAATAACTTTGAAGGTTCAAAGATAGGAAGTCGACATAGTTTAACCTTTAAAATTTTTAGTATCAAAGAATTAAGTATGCATTGCTCTCAACTTTGAACTTGCCTTGTCTGTCTTCGAGCTATCTGCGCTGGCTTCCACTGTAACACTTACTTTGCTTTCTGCCAATTTTACAGCAGCATTAGGAGCTTTGCTGTGACTTGATGATGAAGCATTACCAGAACTTGGTCCCTGAAATGGTCCCACATTTCCAGGGGTTGCTGTTGGAGTAGGCAAACCTGGTGTACTTGTGTTATTACCTACATGAGAAGCACTAGGAATACCCTGTTTTAAAGAGTTAACAGCAGTTAATGAATTATTCTTCATATATTTGAAATTTTAAAACATCTTAAGTTATATAAATATCAACAATATACAATGCAGTATACATTTAATTTTAGAGTCTCATAGAACTTAGAAAAAATGTGTTTGAGGACATTTTATTACCTGTATGTAGGACTTCCTGAAGACAAATAAGTAACCTTCTGAAACTACCTCACAGCAAGGCTTTATTTACATTTAAAATATCCAAAATTATTTTAAAGATGTACCTGCATTGTCATGTGGTAACAACACTAAAACAACTTGCTGAGTATAAAGAACAGTATCTTTTATGCTAACATCTTTTAAGAAAATTAACTCATCACATCTATGAGTGAAAATACTCCTTTTTTCAAATGATAAAGGAAATGAGGCGTCAAGGTCAAATGAATTGAGTAGTCACGAAGATAAAAAAAAATCCAATACACTCTGAAACACCTAGTCCTCTTCTTCCCACTAAACTCTGCTGAATTATTGTCAGATTTCTAAAATTTCTAGAATGCAGACATAATATTGAATTTTTATATTATAACATAGTATGATCTATTTTATTCTGTAGAAGCAGCTGCAGGAAAATAACAAAACAGTGCTTATATCCATGCAAACCTTTATACAGGACATTAACTGCAAATTTCTTTTCACCTTCCCCCTTGTTTTCACGTGAACATGAAAGACAGACGTTAATGGATAATGAACATATTTTCCTTGAGTTTGTCCGAACAAGACAACACAAGCTTCATCACATTAATTCATCACCAAATGTTTCCCCATAATGTGGAGACAACATTAGAATAAAATATGGAGAATTTAGCCAATCTGACTGCAATTTTTAATCAAAATAATTGTTATTTTAAAATGTGATTATCAAATATCTGTGTGAATAGATTTAAATTTTGGAGTTCATGAATTCATTTTTATATCAAATATTGTGGGAGAGAGGATGGTTGGATTCAAAACAATTTTTGGTATGTCAAGAAGCTTTTTCTTTGACATCTGACACCTTTAGCTAAATTTTGTTTCAAAGTGACTATGCTGATTAAATCTTAGTTGCTAAAAAAACATACCTGTGATTGCTTTCCATCTGTCTGTGAAGCAATGTAGTTGACTTGTTGGGATGGCGGGGGAGGGGGTGGTGGTGGTGGTAATCCCTGAGACACATTGGTAGGAGCAGCTACCTGCATGAGAGGCACTCCTGTATGGAGATGCATGGGTAGCTGAGAATGAATGTTAAATGGATTACGTTGGATGTTCATCAAGGGGGCATGAACACCCACTGGATATGGGAAGATATTCATAGTTTGGTGCTGTGCATTCATTTGTTGTTGCATTACATTCATTTGTTGCGGCATCATAGTTATAGGAAGCTGAGTACCATCACCTTGTTGGTTGGTTTGGTCTTTGAGGTTTTGATCTGTCAAAAAAAAAAATTCCCTTTTTAAAATGTCGTAGATACATTTTGTTCCACAGATGTATCCCAACACACACATAGTTCCCCCACCCTCTTCCCCCCACCCTTACCAAATACACTGCCTGAATAATATAGCCTCCCAATAGATTATTTGCAACTGATAAAATTCAAAATTATAACTTCTTTTAGACAGTTAAGTACCACTAACTACTACATTCAAACATTATTTAAAAAAAATTAATCGGGGGCGGAGCCAAGATGGCGACTGGAAAGCAGTAACTGGTGTGAGCTCCCCACCAAGTCCCTCCAAAAACCTATAAAAAAATGGCTCTGAACCAATTCTAGAACTGCAGAACCCACAAAGTGGCAGAGGGAAAC
>CM053623.1:173210234-173226183 GCA_028646595.1 Phalanger gymnotis
TAAAATATACAGGTAACTGAGCCAAATTTGTAGGAATACAAGTCATTCCCCAATTGAGAAGTGGTCAAAGGATATGAACAGACAGTTTTCAGAGGAGGAAATTAAAGATATCTATGGACATATGAAAAAATGCTCGAAATCACTACTGATTAGAGAAATGCAAATCAAAACAACTCTTAGATACCATCTCTCTCCTGTCAGATTGGCTAAAATAACAAAACAGAAAAATGATAAATGATGGAGAGGATGTGGAAAATTGGAACATTGCTACTTTGCTGGTGGAGTTGTGAACTAATCCAGCCATTCTGGAGAGCAATTTGGAACTATGCCCAAAGGGATATAAAAACGTTCATACCCTTTGACAGCAATACCACTCCTAGGGTTGTATCCTAAAGAAATAACACAAATGGGAAAAGGACCCATATGTACAAAAATATTTATAGTGGCTCTTTTTGTGGTAGCTAAGAATTGGAAATCAATGGGATGCCTATCAATTGGGGAATGGCTGAACAATCTGTGGTATATGAAGGTAACGGAACACTATTGTGCTATAAGAAATGGAGATGATACGGACTTCATAACAACCTGGAAGAACCTACACGACATAATGCTGAGTGAGAGGAGCAGAGCCAGGAGAACATTATGCACAACCACAGATATATTGATTCTGTGATGACTAACCCTGACAGACTTTGCTCTTCTCAGCAACACAATATGCAGAGACAGCTCTAAAGGACTCAAGATGGAGAGTGCTATCTACATCCAGAGAAAGAACTATGAAGTATGAATGCAGATCGAAGCACACTTCATGCTCGCCTTTTTCTCTCCATCCCCTTTTTTTTCTCTCTTTTGTATTTGTTGTTGGGTTGTGGTTTTTTTTTTGGTTATGTTTCTTCTTTCTCATAATTCATTCCACTGGTCATAACTCTTCTCCACAACTTTACTAGTGTGTAAATTAATTCAATGCCAAGGTATACATGGATGTTATATGGGACTTCATGCCTTTTTGGGGAAGGAGGAGGGAAGGGAGGGAAGAAAATCTGTAACTCAAAATTATGTAGAACCGTGTGTTGCAAACTAAAAATTAAAAAAAAATAAAAATAAAAAAGGGAAAAAAAAAGAATCTGTTGATCATGCCCTGAAAAAGATGCCAAATTGAAAGCTCCAAGAAATACTATATCCAAATAACAGAACTACCAGGTCAAGGAGAAAATCCTGCAAGCAACTAGAAAGAAATAATTCAAATATCGCCAAACTATAGTCAGCATCATGTAGGATCTTTCAGCTTCTACATTAAATGACAGGAGAAATTGGAACATGATATTCTGAAAGGCAAAGCAGCTTAGACTACAACCAAGGATCAACCACCCAGCAAGATTGAGCATAATTTTCCAGGAAAGGAGATGGCCATTCAATGAAATAAGGGAATACCAGACCTTCCTGATGAAAAGGCAAGAGCTCAACAGGAATATTTGATCTCCGATTACAAAACTCAAGGGAGCCATAAAAAGGTAAATGGGGGCAAAAAACCCTGATTAATCAATAAGGCTAATAAATTACATCTTATATAGCATTATTTTGTTTCATATATGTTTTATATGTATGTCAATCTTGAGAATAGTATACTCACTAAGACAGTTGAAAGGGATATTCATAGACTGTGGATAGCAGTATAAAATAACTGACACAATGATAAAAAATATAATTAAAAGATATAAAGGGATGGTTCTGGGAGAAGAGGTAAGGAGGTAGTAGAAAAGGGTAAATTATATCACATGAAGAGGAAGAGAAACATATTGCAGAGGGAAAGAAGGGAGGGAGAAGAGCAGTATTTGAGCTTTGCTCCAACTGGATTTATTTAGGAAAGGAAAAACATACCCTAATAAGTACAGAAATTTAACTTGTCTACAGAAAGTACGAGGGGAAAGAGAAAAAAAAGTAAGTGCGGTGGTCAAAAGGGAGGGAAGAAGTAGCAAGTGGAAAACAGTAAGATAAGAGAGGGGAATCAAGAGGGAGGGTAAACTGAAGAAGGCGGCAGTCAAAAGCAAAACTTCACTGAGGAGTGGAGGGGGGAAGGAAGAAATACAAGCATAAACAGGGGGGAAATAGGATGAAGAAAATGACACGGATAGTAATTATAACTGTGAATGTGAATGGGATGAACTCTCCCATAAAATGGAAGTGGATAAACAGAATGGATTAAAAACCATGATCCTACAATATGCTGTTTAAAAGAAACACATCTGAAACAGGAGGTTACAAACAGGGTAAAGGTAAAAGGTTGGAGTAGAATATATTGTGCTTCAGCTAAAGTAAAACAAGCAGGGGTAGCAATCCTAATCTCAGGCAAAGCAAAAGCAAAGACAGGTCTAATTAAAAGAGATAAGGAAGGGCACTACATCCTGCTAAAAGGCACCATAAACAATGAAGCAATATCATTGTTTAACATATATGCACCAAGTGGAATGGTATGCAAATTCTTAGAGGAGAAGTTAAGAGAGTTATAGGAAGAAATAGACAGCAAAACTATAATAATGGGAGACCTCAAACTCCCCCTCTCTGTACTTGATAAATCGAACCTCAAAATAAACAAAAAAGAAGTTAAAGAGGTGAACAGAATTTCAGAAAAAGCAGATATGATACACCTCGGGAGAAAAGTGAACGGGGATAAAAAGGATTATACTTTCTTCTCAGCGGTACATGGCACATACACAAAAAGTTACCATGTACTAGGGCATAAAACCTCACAATCCAGTACAGAAAGGCAGAAGTAGTCAAACCATCCTTTTCACATCATGATGTAATAAAAATTATTTGTAATAAAGAACCAAGGAAAATTAAGCTAAAAATTGGAAACTAAATAATCTAATTCTAAAGAATGAGTGGGCCAAAGAAAAAATCAGAGAAAGAATTAATAACTTCATTCAAGAGAACGACAATAATGAGACTACATACCAAAACTTGTGGGATGCAGCAAAAGTAGTTCTTAGGGCACATTTTAAATCTCTAAATGCTTAACATGAATACAATAGACAAAAAGATTATCAATGAATTGGGCATGCAACTGAAAAAGCTAGAAAAAGAACAAACTGAAAATCCCCAATTAAATACGAAATTAGAAATACTGAACATCAAAGGAGACATTACTAAAATTGAACTCAAGAAAACTATTGAATTAATAAACAAAACCAAGAACTGGTTCTTTGAAAAAAACAATAAAATTGATAAACATTTGGTCAATTTTATTAAAAAAAAGAAAGAAAAGAAATTACCAGTATCAACGATGAAAAGGGTGAATTCACCTCCAAAGAAGAGGAAATTAAAACAATAATTAGAAATTATTTTGCCCAATTATATGTCCATAAATTTGATAACCTTAGGGGTATAGATGAATATCTACAAAAATATAAATTGCCTAGGTTAACAGAAAAGGAATTAAAATTCCTAAGTAACCCCATCTTAGAAAAAGAAACTGAGAAAACCATCAATGAATTCCCTAGGAAAAAACCTCCAGGGCTACATGGTTTTACATGTGAATTTTATCCAACATCTAAAGAAAAATTAATTACTATATTTTATAGAATATTTGGGAAAATATGTGAAGGAGTCCTACCAAATTTTTTTTAGGACACGAATGTGGTACTAATAGCCAAACCAGGATGATTCAAAACAGAGAAAGAAAAATACAGACCAATTTCCCTAATGAATATTGATGCAAAAATCTGAAATAAAATATTAGCAAAAAGATAGCAGCAACTTACCATGAGAATAACACACTATAACCAGGTAAGATTTATTCCAGGAATGCAAGGTTGGTTCAATATTAAGACAACTATCAGCATAATTGATCATATCAACAACAAAACTAGCAGAAACCATGTGATCACCTTAACAGATGCAGAAAAAGCCTTTGACAAAATACAACACCCATTGCAATGAAAAACACTAGAAAGCATAGGAATAAATGGAGCCTTCCTTAAAATTATAAATAGCATCTACCTAAAACCATCAACAAGCATTATTTGTAATGGGGATAAGCTAGATGCATTCCCAATAAGATCAGGGGTGAAACAAAGATTTCCATTATCATCCCTACGATTCAATTTGGTACTAGAAATGTTAGTTGTAGCAATAAGAGAAGAAAAAGAAAATTAAGGAATTAGAATAGGTAAAGAAGAAACTAAATTATCAATTTTTGCACATGATATGATGATTTACTTAGAGAATCCTAGAGAATCAAGGAAAAAACTTTAAAATAAAAACACATAAATCCTCAGCATTCCTACACATCACTAACGAAGCCCAACAGCAAGAGAACAAAAGAGAAATTCCATTCAAAGTTACTGTAGAAACTATAAAATATTTGGGTGTCTATCTGCCAAGACAAACCCAGGGCCTATGTGAGCATAATTATGAAACACTTTTCACATAAATAAAGTCAGATTGAAATAAATGGAAAAATACTAGTTGCTCATCGTTAGGCCAAGCTAATATAACAAAAATGACAAATTTACCTAAATTAATGTATCTATTCAGTGTGATACCAATCGAACTACCAAAAAATTATTTTACAGAGCTGGATAAAATAATAACAAAATTCATCTGGAAGAACAAGCGGTCTAGAAAATCTAGGGAATTAATGAAAAGAAATGCTAGGGAAAGAGGCCCAGCCATACCAGATGTTAAACTGTACTATAAAGCAGCACTCATCAAAACTACTTGGTACTGGCTAAGAAAACAAGAGTGGTGGATCAGTGCAATAGGATAGGTACATAAGACACAGTAGTCAATGACCACAACAATCTACTCTTTGATAAATCCAAAGAATCCAGCTTCTGGACTAAGATTTCACTATTTCACAAAAACTGCTGGGAAAACTGGAAAATGGTAGGGCAGAAACTGAGCATAGACCAATATCTTACACCATATACCAAAATAACATCAAAATAGGTTCATGATTTGGGAATAAAGGTTGATACTATAAACAATTTGGTAAAGCAAGGAATAGTTTACCCATCACATTTACAGAAAGGCAAAGAATTCATGATACAACATGAGATAGAGAGCATTACAAAATGCAAAATGGATCATTTTGATTATATTAAATTGAAATGTTTTTGTATAAAAAAAGCCAATGCAACAAAGATTAGGTGGGAAGCAGAAAATTGGGAGAAAATCTTTACAACCAGTGTCTCTGATAAAGGCCTCATTTCTAAAATATACAGGGAACCGAGCCAAATATATAGGAATACAAGTCATTCCTCAAATGAGAAATGGTCAAAGCATATGAACAGGCAGTTTTCAGAGGAAGAAATTAAAGATACGTATAAGCATATGAAAAAATGCTCTAAATTACTACTGATTAGAGAAATGCAAATCAAAACAACTCTTAGGTACCACATCTCTCCTGTCAGATTGGTTAAAATGACAAAACAGGAAAATGATAAATGCTGGTGAGGATGTAGGAAAATTGGAACATTGTTACATTGCTGGTGGAGGTGTGAACTGATCCAGCCATTTTGGAGAGCAATTTGGAACTATGCCCAAAGGGCTATAAAAATGTTCATACCCTTTGACCCAGCAATACCACTTCTAGGGTTGTATCCCAAAGAGATCACACAAGTGGGAAAAGGACCCATATGTACAAAAATATTTATAGCAGCTCTTTTTGTAGGAGGAAAGAATTGGAAATCGAGGGGATGCCCATCAATTGAGGAACGGCTGAAGAAGTTGTGGTATATGAAGGTAATGGAATACTACTATTGTGCTGTAAGAAATGGGGAAGATACGGACTTCGTAATAACCCGGAAAAACCTACATGAGATAATGCTGAGTGAACAGAGTAGAATCAGGAGAACATTATACATAACCCCAGATATATGGATTCTGTGATGACTAACCATGATAGACTTCACTCTTCTCAGCAATACAAGGTGTAAAGACAACTCCAAAGGGATCGTGATGGAGAGAGCTATCTAACTCCAGAGAAAGAACTATGGAGTCTGAATGCAGAATGAGGTACATTTATACTCTCCTTTTCTTTTCCCTTTTTTTCTCTTTTGTTTTTGTTTTTATTTTTTTTGGTTTTGTTTCTTCTTTCTCATGATCCATTCCATTGTTCAGAGTTCTTCTTTGCAACTTTACTATTGTGTGGATGAGTTCAGTGCAAAATTCTATGTAGAAGATATATCAGATTCCATGCCATTTTGGGGAGGGCAGGGGTAAGAAAATCTGGAAATCAAAGTTGTGTGGAGCTGAGTGTTGTAAATTAAAAATAAAAAAATCTTGATTATAAAAAAAAAAGATGACACATCATCTTTCAAGAAATTATCAAGGAAAACTGCCCTGATATTCTAGAGCCAGAAGATAAAAGAGAAATTGAAAAAATCCACCGATTGCTTCTTTAAAAAGATCTGAAAAAGAAAACTCCTAGGAATATTGTCGCCAAGTTCCAGAATTTCTAGGTCAAGGAGAAAACACTGCAAGGAGCCAGAAAGAAACAATTTGAGTACTGTGGAAACACAATCAGGATAACACAAGATCTAGCAGCTTCTACATTAAAGCCAAAAGGGCTTGGGATATGACATTCCAGAGGTCAAAGGAGTTAGGATTAAAACTAAGAATCAGGTATCTGGGAAAACTGCATGTAATGTTCCAAGGAAAAATTTGGATTTTCAATAAAATGGAGGACTTTCAAGTTTTCTGGATGAAAGACCAGAGCTGAATAGAAAATTTGGCTTTCAAACACAGGAATCAAGAGAAGTATATATATATATGTATATATCTGGACAGAGTACCCAGGGTGAGTTGAATATGTATGAAGGCACGATATCTAAAAAAATAAAATTAAATTAAGAGATGAGAGAGAAATATATTGAGAGGGAGAAAGGGAGAGATAGAATGTGCTTAATTATCTCACACAAAAGTGGCAAGAAAAAGCAGTTCTGTTGGAAGGGAAAAGGGGGCAGGTAAGGGAGAATGAATGAATCATTACTCTCACTGGATTTGACCTGAGGAGGGAATAACATATACACTCAATCGGGTATCTTACCCCACAGGAAAGTAGGGGTAAGGGGATAAAGAGGGGATGATAGAAGGGAGAGCAGATAGGGGGAGGAGGTAATTAAAAGCAAACACTTTTTAAAAGAGATAGGGTCAAGGGAGAAAACTGAATAAAAGAGGCCAGGATAGAGGGAGGGAAATATAGTTAGTTTTTCATAACACAAGTATTGTGGAAGTGTTTTACATAATGCAAAATGATACATGCGTGGCATGTTGAATTGCTTGCCTTCTTAGGGAGGGTGGGTGGGAAGAGAAGAGGGGAGAGAATCTGGAACTCAAAGTTTTAAAAGCAGATGCTTAAACAGGTAATTAGTATGGTGTAGAAAGACAAGAAGTTGATAGACTGGGAGGGGGAGATAAGGAATTAGTGGGAAGATAAAGTTATTGATAAATAAACAAACGAAACAAACTCCAAAGTGGGAGGGTGCAACATGAGGAGGAGATTAAAAGGAAAATTCAAAAGAGACCAAAGGAAAGAGAAAAGGAAAGGTAGCGGAGTAGAAACATTCTGCTTTGCTTAGAAATCACTATTATAAAGCACATTCCTCTTTTACCATCTTTTTCTTTCTAAAGAAGAGTACTGTGGGAAAAGGGGGTGGGGCAAGGATATGAGACAGGGAAAGAGAAGGAAGGAGTTTAAGAAGTCCAGATGGAAGAAATACACAACTGATATCAACAATCATGAATATAAATGAGATGGACTCACCTATAAAATGGAAAGGGGAGAAGAATCCAATAAGATGTCCTTTACAAGAAATACACTTCAAACATAATGATTCATAAAGCGTTAAAAGGCGGAGCTGGAGGAAGGTCTATTGTTTTTCAGCCAAATTGAAAAAAGTAGGAATAGTTGAGATTGACTAACATAATAGAAAAGGAAAATGATAAATGCTGAAGGGTGTGTGGAAAAACTGGGTCACTAATACACCATGGATGGAGCTGTGATTTAGTCCAACCATTCTGGAGAACTATTTGGAACTGTGCCCAAAGGGCTTTGAGCTAGCAATACTACTACTAGGTCTCTTTCCCAAAGAAATCAAAGACAAGGGAAAAGGACCTATTTGTACAAAAATATTTCTATCAGCTCTTTTTGTGGTGGCAAAGAACTAGAAATCCAGGCGATGCTCATCAATGAGGGAATGGCTAAACAAGTGTCATATAATTGTGATAAAATACTACTGTGCTATAAGAAATGAGGAACAGGATAGTTTCGAAAAAACTTGAGAAGCTACATGAACTGATGCAAATGAAATGAGCAGAACCAGGAGAACACTGTACACAGTAACAGCAATATTGTAACAGTGACCAACTGTAAAAGATTTAGCCCCTCTGATCAAGATAATATTCCAAAGGATCCATGATGAAAAATGCTAATTTATCTCCAGAGAATTGATGAGTGCAGATTGAAGCATACTTTTTAAATTTTATTTTTCTTGTTTTTGTGCACGTGGGTTTTCTTTTACAACATGGCTAATATTTTATATGACTTCACATGTATAGTTGCTATCATACTGTTTGGCTTCTAAACGGGCGGGGGAAAGGCAGGAAAGGCAAAAAGAATTTGGAATTCAAAAATGTTTTAAATAACCAAAAAAATTTTACATGTAATTGGGAAATATTTAACAAAATAAACAAATTATATATACATATATATATATAATACACATACACACATACACACATATACATATGTATATCTATATGTATGTGTCTGTATACACACACACACATGCACACACACACATGTGCAAGGCAATCGGGGTTAAGTGATTTGTCCAGGAGCGCCCATTAAAAATATTTTTTTTAAAAAAAGAAAAAAGCAAAAACAAACAAAAAAAGGAGTAGCAACTAAGATTGCAGATGAAGTAACAGTATAAAAAATATTAAAAGAGATAAACAGGGAATCTTTATCTTATGCTTAAAGGCACTATAGATAATAGAACAACATCAATATTATACGTGTGTGTATTTATATATACAAGAACCAAATGGCATAGCATTTAAAAATGAAAAGTGAATTAAATGACAAGGCAAAATAGAAAAAACCTAGTAGGCAGCTATCTTTACCTTATTCATCTTTCTCTACCCGCTAAGTCCAACCTAAGTGGCTTTTTACTTTCAAGTTGTACCTCTTCCTAGAATTTTAGATTCATTAGTCTACCCACCTTGGGAAACAATTCCAAGTAACCTATATGGGAACTCTTGATCTATAATGAGATAATTATTTTCAAAACAGGTAATTAGCATCATGTGTAATGTAAAAACGAAAGCTTAAAGGACTTAAAACTCTTAGTTCTTTAGAACTGAAGAGAGGGAGTAAAATTTTGACAATGTTTAAAAAAATATTTCGATTAAAAAAAAAGATTTTACTCAGTCAAAAATCTTAAAGTTCTACTTTGATAAATGGTATGTTCTGAATAAGTTCACTGCAAAAATTCAGTTTATTACAATTAGTGTCTCTGATAAAGGCTTCCTTTCTAAAATATACAGAGACCTGAGTCAAATTTGTAAGAATACAAGTCATTCCCTAATTGATAAATGGTCAAAGGATATGAACAGGCAGTTTTCAGAGGAAGAAATTAAAGCTATCTAGTCACATGAAAAAATGTTCTAAATCACTATTGATCAGAGAAATACAAATCAAAACAACTCTTAGGTACCACATCTCTCCTGTCAGATTGGCTAACATTACAAAACAGGAAAATTATAAATGCTGGGGAAGATGTGGGAAAATTGGGACACGAATGCATTGTTGGTAGTTGTGAACTTAATCAACCATTCTGGAGAGCAGTTTGGAACCTTGCCCATAGGGCTATAAAAATGTGCATACCCTTTGACCTGGCAATTCCACTTCTAGGGCTGTATCCCAAAGAGATCATACAAGTGGGAAAAGGACAAATATGCAAAAATATTTACAGCAGCTCGTTTTATGGTGGCAAAGAATTGGAAATGAAGGTGATACCCATCAACTGGGGAATGGCTGAACAAGTTGTGGCATAAGAATGTAATGGAATACTGTTGTGCTGTAAGAAACGAGGAGCAGATGGACTTCATAATAACCTGGAACAACTTACATGAACTGATGGTGAGAGAGGGGTGCAGAACCAGGAGAACATTACATACAATTAGAGACACATTGTATCTGTAATGACTAACTTTGATAGACTTGGCTCTTTTCAGCAATGCAAGGTAATAAAACAACTCCAAAAGATCATGATGGAAAAGGCGATTCACATCCAGAGAAAGAATTATGGAATCTGAATGCACATTGAAGCAACCTATTTGCTCTCTTTTTTGTTGTTGTTGTTTTTGTTTCTGTTTTGCTTCTTCTTCCTCATGGTTCATTCCAATGGCCATAATTCTTCTTTACAACATGACTATTGTGAAAATAAGTTTAGTGTGAAGGTTTATGTAGAACCTATATTGGATTGCATGCTGTCTTGGGTGGGGAGAGGCGGGGAGGGGAGGAGAGGAGGGTGGGAGAAAATAATTTGAAACTCGAAAACTTGAGGAATTGAATGTTGTAAACTAAAATTAAATTGAAAAGGGAAAAAAAAATCAAACGTACAAGTATAAGTGCAAAAAAAAGGTCCAGTTTAACAACAAAGTATTTTCCAAATACATCTTTGTTAATGCAAAGTAACTGTGGCTTATCTGTGTACTAAGCAGAGAGTGGACATTGCCAGAAATATTTAGTACATAACCAAAGTCATTTTCTAATGACTTCACAAGACAATTTAATATGAAAAAAACATATCTTAAGAACAAAAGTATCCTCAAAACAAACAGCATCAGAAAATGCAAATAGTACCTTAAGTTTAAAGGATTATAGATGACAACAAATCCAGAAAATTAAGGCAGACAAAAATTACTGGTGTCTTCATTTGTCTCCATTTTATAAGATTCATATACTAATGTAACAGTGGACTGGGAGGGTCCAAGCCCTCAAGAACAAATAGTCGTCTCTGCTTGACAGCAGCCCACGTTGATGTTTGGAGGGGCCTTGCTCCAAAATACTGGAATGGAGCCTGCCCTCCATTTCCTATTACTGTATAATGACAGAAATACTAATTATTGGCCAGAACTGAATGGATACTCAGAAGGAATCAATAAGCCAAATTTCTCTTTCTTGTTGGCCACTAGATACAAGCACTACTTTCTGAGCTCGACAGAGTTGCTGGCATCAGGGAATTACTCTTCTACCCAGGAGCACATGGATTCCCAAGCAAGCTTAAGTCTAAGACAGAGCTGCCTCCTCTTTATTCTTCTTTCCTACTACATATGGCCAAATGGGATCTCAAAAAAAAAACCACCTCCCAGAATGGGACAGTCCTTGAGAAATGACTTCTTTCACCTAGCCTAGCAGTGGATTGGTCTGGCGATCAAGATACTGTTGTCAGGCAGTCGGGTGGCACAGGGAATAGAGCACCAGCTCTGAAGTCAGGAGGACCTGATTTCAAATCCAACCTCAGACACTTGGGCAAGTCACTTAATTCCAATTGCCCTGCCTTCCCTCCTCCAAAAAAAAAGATACTGTCGTCATGTAAGCAAAGCAGCAATGTGTGCAAGTTATGTCACACCCAGAAATGAACTTGATGATAAGAATATTCATAACTACCTTAAATTTCAAGTTTGAGCCCACTCTCCCCAAAGATTTGTAGATAGAAGAGTTTGCTCCAGTTCAAGGGGGAAAGTTTTGTAGTTTGGTTCTTGACATGCTTTTAGAATAAATATCTTTATAAAACAGATGTTAATTGGTCAATTGATATTCTGAAGATATTAGCTGGGTAAAATGACAGTAAGGTGATAATCAGTACTGGGTGAAGTCAGGGGCCAGAGTAGAATAGGGAGCCAATATTATTAGAAAGACACCAACAACCCCTCAGGGGTAGGTACTAAGAAGTTCAGGGTTGATTCTGCTTCATTTTCTTATTGATCCTATTATAATTAATTGATTTTATCCTATAACTATTTTGTTTCTGAACTTAATTTAGAGTTCATCTGGCCTGTAACAAGTAACATTTAAAAATCCAGCTTTCTTGCCTCAAGGAATTTAACTGACCTTGGAGTTGGGCCTGATATCTTTACTCCCCCAAGCTACCCTTCAATGTGGTCTAGTTCACTGTCCAAAAGTCTGTGCTGCTATCTCGCATCTGGACTCAAACAATGAGTACTTCTTAGCTTCATGAGAGAAGAAGGGGGGTCATTGCTAGCACCCATTACCAAACTTCCAACCAATAATGTCATACCCTGTGCCTCAGCTCTGTAACCAATCATGTTGTTCTCAATCCTATGATGTCATCTACCCTGTTCTGTTCTTTATTCTGTACTCCCCAAAACCTACATAAGATGAACTGTCCTCTTGCTTGGGATCTTTGGCATAAATGGAGGCAAACTACTAACCCATTTATTGAGGTAGGCTGCCTCTGCTAATAAATGTATCTTGCTGTTACATCCCAATTGCAACAGTACCTCTAGTATGACCTTGAGGGGGAGATATCTGCTACATGGAGACCTGATTTGTCAGTGTAAGAGAGATTTAGAATAAGAGTCCTATAGCATAGTAACCAAGCACAGGTCACAAGTTTAAAATTTGTATTGTCCAGTTAGCTTCACCTTGTTTTATGGCCACAAGTAATTCACAATCATTTTCTGAGTACACAATAGATTCAAGGTAAAGTAACTAATAAAGATGCTGCCCCCAGAAGGAAATGATAATCTAGTTGAGAAAGCTAGATATACACATGAAAAAAACAAGAAATGCTAAGTGTCTTTACAAATAAGTGGTACAGATAGTAATTCCTTTAAGAATTTGAGCAAAGGAATCACTTCAGGGTAGGAAGTAAGATTTAAAGTGAGCCTTGAAGAATGGGTTCAATATTGAGGGAAAGGAAAGAGGGCATTTTAAATTGAGGCCATCAGTGTAAGCAAAGGTAATGAAAAAGGTTCATGTAGGATAAAAGAGGAAGGTGGTAAGGAAATTTAGATGCATAAGGATCTTGACCATACAACTAAGGAATTTATGGGGAGTTAGTGGGGAGTCGCTGAACATTCTGAGCAAGGGAATGATATGACAAAAAAATTTTACACAAGATGAAAATGAAGTTTTAGCAATATTCATGAGTCAAAACTGGTAAAGGAAAATCAGTTATGAGGCTACTTAAAGAGCCACAGCATAAAATGCATAAGGACCTGAATTAAGAAAACCAAAGCAGGAATGATAAAGCAAGAATAGAACACACAAAAATTACTTACTATGCATTTTCTTCAGATCTTTATAAAACTTTGCACTTAACAGATCTCTTTTTACATCGGTTCTTTTTCTGTGAATATCAAGAAAGAAATGAAAACTATGAAAAACTAATAGTTTATTTTTTTCATATTAACTAACTTTCTGTGGCAGGATAGCCATGTTGGAAAAATTCTGTGTATTCAGTTTCATTAATTCTCCATATAATACTCAAGATTTAAAATAGTTTTTGATCACGAAAAGTGTAAAATAATTAAGTTTCTAAATATCTCTGCTGAAAGAATAGCTTTGTGTTTAAATAACATATTTCAATTTAACCACCAGATTATATAGCACATTAGGGTTTATAATGTATAGACAGAAAGATATAGATATATACAGTGGAGCCTGTTCAGGAATGCACTCTCATTTCAACTTGAACACAAGAAAAAAGTAATTATGTGCATGAGACATATGAAGAAAATTATATACCAAAGGAGAACATGGAATAGAGCAGCTCACATTGTAGTCCCTAGTATAAAAAAGAAAACTTCTACTTAAGTAAAATTCAGGACTGATTAGAATAAATGGTATCTAATCCATTATCACTAAAAGAAAGAAAATGTAGTAGTACTCCCTAAATTTTGGCACAAATATCCCTGTGGAACACCCTCAGTTTATTACCTTGGGTTATCATTATCTTTTGTTGCCAAAGAGATAGAGGATATTTCTACCCACCTTTTAAGGTCATAAGTAACGTGCCTTTAAAATATCAAGGGCTTAAAAACATCTTGCTTTACTCATTGAAGAGATGGGATAATACCTAAACCAAGCTTTTCTGAAAAAACTTACTTATGGAACCATGCAAACTTGGTTTCTATTTCTGGAATTTATCACTGACCTCATCCAGCTTTTAATATATACAGAACAGGAATCCTGTTTCTTAAAGGAGCATTCATTTTTCTTATCATCTCTTTCTCTTAATTGTCTCGCTACTTGAACCTATAAAGAAAACCAAATTCATAGCATTAGAATTCAACACGATAAAAAAAAAATTGCTAACTTTGTCTATCCCAAAATGATAAAAGACATGATAACTAGTGTTTTCACTGAAAAAAGTTGTCTAAATATTGACTTTTAATGATATGATTTGTATATTAAAAGTCAGGAGATACAAATAGGTTTTAGAGGATTCAGTCATTGTCCCTATATGAAACATGCTTTTGGAACATGAGGTACCAATCTAAAAATGGAAAATATTTGGCTTTAGGTACTTAGAAAAATATCTTTGAAAGACTGATTATTTGTGCTAAGATGGCTTTAGCAATATCATACGACCTAAAGGAATATAAAACCTCTACCAAACTAATCACATTTCAATTTTTATTTCAAAC
Organism: Phalanger gymnotis; assembly: GCA_028646595.1. Lineage (NCBI taxonomy): Eukaryota > Metazoa > Chordata > Mammalia > Diprotodontia > Phalangeridae > Phalanger > Phalanger gymnotis. Next base: position 173,224,920 of record CM053623.1, read on the forward strand.
CCAGGGTTAAACCAATATGTATGAGTGACCTGTTAAATAGTTTAAGAAAAAATATTAATATTTTTACATTTAACTTGATAAGATCATTAATTTGCATTTATATTTGCAATTTAAGTGCTTAAAGAAGTCTTCACTCCCTTTTATCAAGACATTTCTCAACTTACACCCATCCAAATTATGGACATCAAATATAAATGAGAAGGCATTAGCACATTGTCTCCCTGGCCCCCAGAATATTAGTGACAGCAAACATTGTAAACCATCCATCCAGTAGAGGAGTTTTTAAGCTTTTTTGTCATGGAACCCTTTGGCTGTCTGGTGAAACCTATAGACCCCTTCTCCGAATAAAGTTTTAAAATAAATGAATACATACTAATACAAAGAAAATCAAACATAATTAGTTACCAAAATATATTTTTTAAAAGTTCAGATGCCCCATGTCAAGAACACCTGAACGACTATTCTTTAATAAACCATACTAAAGAGTTTCTAATAGTCAGATGATACTCTATACTTCCTTTTTCAAACATGGCCATCAAGATTTACCTTTCTTTGGAGAAGAGAAGGAGAGGGAGAGGACAAGCTGAGTTACCCAAGTGGCTGAGTCCCCATTCAGGGAGCCTGGACTACTCAGAGAGTAGCTGTGCAAGGACACAGAAGAAGAATGCTGTTGATCAGTAGCAATAAAGACTATGAGAAGACTAGGACAATTGATGGATTTAAATGTGAACAACTTAGTTGTTAAATTGGTTCTCTATGACTAAGGGATTATTTCTGTGGTATGTGACATGAGTTGAGGCATTTATTTCCCTCTGGATGAGAGGACACTTTTTCCCTCAGGTATATCCTCTTTACCTCAACTCAAAGGCAGATCAAGATCAAGCCAAAAAGCTACCTTCAGAAGTCAATATGTAAGACTGAACTTATTTTATTCATGTTCTAACTGACCACATGTTATACAACCTATCCATCACAGGAGCCCCTACCTGCAAACAGGAACTTATCTTTGAATGCATCAGGAGACAGAAGAAACAAAGAGCTTCACATGCATTCACAAGAAATTATGTCAACCTTTGGGATCCTCTGATGATTAGAAACTGTCAAGAGTCACATACTTGGGGGGCGGAGCCAAGATGGCGACTGGAAAGCAGTAACTGGCGTGAGCTCTCCTCCAAGTCCCTCCAAAAACCTATGAAAAAATGGCTCTGAACCAATTCTAGAACTACAGAATCCACAAAGGGGCAGAGGGAAGCAGGACTCCAGC
>CM053623.1:173226683-173260383 GCA_028646595.1 Phalanger gymnotis
GACAGAGAGGAGGGCAGACTGGGGAACGGGGCAACCAGAGTGTACGCCATCTTGGTGTGTGGGGGGGGGTGGAAATGGGGAGAAAAATCTGTAATTCAAACGCATGTGAAAATTAATGCTGAAAACTAAAGATGTTAATAAAAAAAAATTTAAAAAAAAAAAGTCACATACTTAATGAGCAGAGAAAAAGTCATAAATCAGATCTATTTGATGTTGCTGTTCCCCAAACTAAAACAAAAGGTCAGATCATATAAAATGAAGCAACACCTCTTTTCCCCATTGTGTCTAATGTATTGTTCTTCAACTGCATTGAGGTCTACACAATTTCTGATTTGTTTTCGAATCTCAACCAAGATTTATTTTATGTGCGTGTACACACAGAAGTATTTATGTCCTATACATGTACAAAAATTAGTGAAAATGGTATGGGTGATGGCTTTTGATCCATGAGTAAATTGAATTTAAGTGAGGCAGAGCTGTACGAAGTCATTGGCCTCACTCTCTCCTCCAGAGTTATCACAGTCTAGTTGCACTATCGGTGATGACTCAAGATACAGTGGATGACCTTGATGTCTTTGATGTCTAACCAAGCTCTAAGCGCTCCACAGCACCTGCTTCAGCTGTCTTCATGACCGTGGGAACAGACTGCCCTCATCCCAACCCTTCTATCAGAGTAGTCTTCACATGCTTGGGGTAGACACCTCCCTAACTCATCAATGGGTTTGAGACCCCTTGGTTACCCTCAACCTGCTTTAGCCCATCTGCTGAAACAGTTTACTGGGGTATGGCTGCTGCGCATGCTACAGCTTCTTGGAGCCACAGGTGAGAGTAGAACACCAAAGTTGGAAAGCAGCTCTGAAAAGGGCTCAGCAGCCTTCACACCAGAGGTACTCGTTTTCCTGGAATGCACCCTACACCCTATGTGCAAGAATATGAATTTCTTGGGGGAGTGTGACGGGGATGGTTGATTTGAAGGTAGAAATAGATAACAGACATTTGTTAAATTATTAAAATAAAGAAAAATAAGAAAAGAAAACAAAATGAAGTATTACTAAAACACTAAAATAAAGTATTACTAAATAGGCTCTGTGCTAAACACAGAAAGGTTCATTTGTTGATGGATAAACTGAAGCTTACTGAATACTGCCATCTAGCAATTGCCTGGCACATAAGTGGGTACAATATAAATACTACTATTATAATTACTACTAGGAATATTTCTTATACTTACTGCTTTTTATGGTTATTTCAGTCTTATACTATAACCCAAGAGAATAACAGCTCAGTTTCTGGCACACAGTATATATTGAAATGTTTACTGATTAATTAAAGTATACTTTACTTAAAGTTCATTTTTACTACTAAAAATACCTTGAATATTGGAGATTCTTGATGTTATAACACATTGAATGAAATGTGGTTACAATTTACATTATAGTTTTTGTGAATAGACTAGAAATCAAAATACTATTTATAACATTGTTTCCATGAGGAAATGCATGCCAAATTACTGTCAGAGCCACTCTTTCAGCAGCAGGGGAAAAAATGACAGCAATATCTTCTAGCTTGCTTCCACTGCATTCACTTCAGCTAAAGTTTGCTAAAGTTATAAAATATTAAATTATTCAAACTTAAGAAAATAAAATGAATCTCCTTGTGAGAAAACTAGGTGGAAGAGTAGATTGTAATGTTGGATCTAGACACACAGAAAATCTAGAACTAAAGCCTCAGAAACTAAACTTCTGACTCAAACTAGTTTCTTCATCTGTCAAATGGGAATAATAACAGCACCTACTTCCCCTAGTTTCTGTGAGGAAAAATAAGATCAAAGCACTTTGCAAACCCTAAGTACTATATAAATGCCAGGCTACAATTAAGACTACTCTGTTTGGAATAAAATATACATATGTATATATCACACACACACACACACACACACACACACACACACGTATTCTCAGACTTACCTTAATACAACCTTCCAGTACACTGAATTTACATACTGCCTGAAAAGGCTTTCGATCAATTGGACATGAAGGAAGAGTCTGGAATGGAATTGTTAGCAAATTAAAATTTTTACATTTTTTTATATCTCTTAGAATTAAGTTTTCTACAAAAAATGGAAATGGAACATTGTTTTCCTTTGCATGTCATCAACTGGAAAACTATTATCAGCTTCATTTCCTGCTGATAATGTAGTAAAAAATGTGGCACAGTGTGTAACCATTTTTGATACATACAAATCTATCAACAACACAGTGCTCCAAACAACTCTTTAAGACTTTAAATTACAGTAAAGTTGCTGACCTGACGGAGTTTCCTCACAGGGAACTCACGGTAACTAATGAAATCACATGTCTGGACCCAAAAGAATTTTTTTTCAAGATCTCTTTGGTTGACAAGGAGCAAAAGTTAAGTTTCTACTCTGTGAACTGAACCATGGGTCACTGATCTTGCATCAAAATTATGACTCTGGTAAATCATTTCAGCTCTTGGGGCCTTAGTTTCCTCATTAGCAAAATGAGGTTAGGCTAGATGACCACTTAAGAATGTACCTTCCAGCTCTACAATTCTATCACATAGTCTACAACAAAACACCATAAAGAAAATGTTCAGCAGGAGATATATATGTATGTATGTGTGTGTGTGGTATGTCTGTATGTGTGTCTATATTACACATAAACACATACACACATATATATGCATATATCCTACTTAATTTGCTGATGTGTTTTATTTTCCATCATTTGTGTGTGTGTGTGTGTATGTATGTGTGTGTGTATATACGTATGTACATTTAGCTTGCCCTAACCCCGCTTTTGGTTGACATGTAACTTCACAGGCATAGCAAAATCCCAGTCAGTAAACTCCTTCCATCAATGGAGATAGGCAACCAAATCTTCAGAAAGTCCCACAGTAACCTAAAGAACTGAGTAGTTATTTTATTTGCCTATGTACATTCAGATAGATACTGTCTGTCAGAAGTCAGGACTTGAACACCAACCATCTAGATACTATGCTACACTGCCTCTCGTTTGCTTTAAAAAGATTAAATTTTATTCAAAGGAACCTGAGGAGGAATCAAAAAAAAAAAAACTAGGTTCAAGACAGCATACAAAAGAGTATTTTTCCAGAATAAATATGCTTCACTTATAATTATATAAATTAAAATTATTTTCAGTAATATGGTAAAAATTCTTCAAGAATTTATTCAATGTGTGTGCTCCCTCCATCATTACAACCTTTTTACAACTAAGTGGTTGGTTTTCTAAAGCTACAATAATCCCAAAATTTATGACTTCAGTAAACCTGATAACTAACTCCCTCTCCCGGCTAAAACTTCTTTGGCCTGGGGCGGAGCCAAGACGTTGGCTGGAAAGCAGGGACTTGTGTGAGCTCCCTGCCAGGTCCCTCCAAAAACCTATAAAAATGGCTCTAAACAAATTCTAGAACTGCAGAAACCACAAAATAGTAGAGGGAAGCCGGGACTCAGCACAGGACAGCCTGGATGGTCGCTGGATGAGGTCTACCATGCACAGAGCGGAAGGGAGCAGAGCCCAGCAGGCGGCCGGCAGGACCAACCAGACTAGGAGCTGGGCAGAACAGGTCCTAGCACCCTGAATCAGTGAGCTGTGGTTGTTACCAGACTTCTCAACCCACAAACACCAAAGACAACAGAAAAGGTTAGTGGGAAAAGGTGCTGGGGACAGAGTGAAAGTCCCGGTTTGGCCACAACCCTGGGGGAAGCGGGGATGGTGCAGCTACAGAACTACAGCTGCAGTTGCTTCTGGCCCCAGGTCCAACTGGTGGGGGGAATTAAGTGGTGGATCAGAGCAAGAATGCAGAGACTGCTTAAGATTTGCATCAGGTCTGGGTTGGTGGTTTCTGGGGAAGGAGGAGTGCTGGTGTGGCAGAGCTGGCTATATAGAAATAGCTCTGAAATCAACACTGCATCCCCTCAAGCTTGGAACAAAATACTCTTTACTCTACAAGCAGTCATACCCTGCTGAAAAACTCAAGGGTCGAGTAAGTTGACTGGGAACATGGGCAGGCAGCAAAAATGCACTAAGATTCAGTCTCAGACTTTGGAATCTTTCTTTGGTGACAAAGAAGACTAAAACATACAGACAGAAGAAGTCAACAAAGTCAAAGAGCCTACAACAAAAGCCTCCAAGAAAAACATGAACTGGTCTCAGGCCATGGAAGAGCTCAAAAAGGATTTGGAAAAGCAAGTAAGAGAAGTAAAGGAAAAATTAGGAAGAGAAATTAGAGTGATGCAAGAAAACCATGAAAAACAAATTAATGACTGGCTAAAGGAGACCCAAAAAAATATTGAAAAAAACAACACCTTAAAAAATAGACTAACTCAAATGGCAAAAGAGCTCCAAAAAGCCAATGAGGAGAAGAATGCCTTGAAAGGCAGAATTAGCCAAATGGAAAAGGACAGCCAAAAGACCACTGAAGAAAATACCACCTTAAAAATGAGACTGGAGCAAGTGGAAGCTAATGACTTCATGAGAAACCAAGATATTATAAAACAGAACCAAAGGAATGAAAAAATGGAAGACAATGTGAAATATCTCATTGGAAAAACCACTGACCTGGAAAACAGATCCAGGAGAGAGAATTTAAAAATTATTAGACTACCTGAAAGCCATGATCAAAGAAAGAGCCTAGATATCATCTTTCAAGAAATTATCAAGGAGAACTGCCCTGATATTCTAGAGCCACAGGGCAAAATAGAAATTGAAAGAATCCACAGATCGCCTCCTTTCAAAAAGATCCCAAAAAGAAAACTCCTAGGAACATTGTCGCCACATTCCAGAGCTTCCAGGTCAAGGGGAAAATACTGCAAGCAGCCAGAAAGTAACCATTTGAGTATTGTGGAAAAACAATCAGGATAACACAGGATCTAGCAGCTTCCACATTAAGGGACCGAAGGGCTTGGAATATGGTATTCCGGAGGTCAATGGAGCTAGGATTAAAACCAAGAATCACCTACCCAGCAAAACTGAGTATCATGCTCCAAGGCAAAATATGGATTGTCAACAAAGTAGAGGACTTTCAAGCTTTCTCAGTGAAAAGACCAGAGCTGAATAGAAAATCTGACTTTCAAACACAAGAATCAAGAGAAGCATGAAAAGGTAATCAAGAAAAAGAAATCACAAGGGACTTCCTAAAGTTGAACTGTTTTGTTTACATTCCTACATGGAAAGATGATGTGTATGATTCATGAGACCTCAATATCATAGTAGCTGAAATGAATATGCATATATATGTACATATATATGCGTATGCATATATATACATATGTGTGTGTCTATGTATGTATGTGTGTATGTATATATGTATATCGACAGAGGACACAGGGTGAGTTGAATATGAAAAGATGATATCTAAAAAATTAAAATCAAATAAAGGGATAAGAGAGGAATATATTGAGAGAGGGAGAAAGGGAGAGATAGAATGGGATAAATTATCTCACATAAAAGTGGCAAGAAAAAGCAGTTCTGTAGGAAGGGAAGAGAGGGTAGGTGAGGAAGAATGAGTAAATCTTGCTCTCATCGGATTTGGCCTGAGGAGGGAATACCATACATACTCAATTGGGTATCTTACCCCACAGGAAAGAAGGAGGAAGAAGATAAAAAAGGGGGGATGATAGAAGGGAGGGCAGACGAGGGTGGAGATAATCAAAAACAAACACTTTTGAAAAGAGACAGGGTCAAGGGAGAAAATTCAATAAAGGGGGATAAGTTAGGAAGGATTTTGACAACATGAGTATTGTGGAAGGGTTTTACATAATGATATGCATGTGGCCTATGTTGAACTGCTTCCCTTCTTAGAGAGGGTAGGCAGGGAGGGAAGAGGGGAGAGAATTTGGAACTCAAAGTTTTAAAAACAGATGTTCGAAAACAAACAAACAAAAAAAGTTATTTCATGCAACCAGGAAATAAGATACAGACAATGGGGCATAGGAATCTATCTTGCCCTACAAGAGAAGAAAGGAAAGGGGGATGGGAGGGGAGTGGGGTGACAGAAGGGAGGGCTGACTGGGGAATGGGGCAACCAGAATATATGCCATCTTGGAGTGGGGGGAGGGTAGAAGTGGGGAGAAAATTCGTAATTCAAACTCTTGAGAAAAATCAATGCTGAAAACTAATTATATTAAATAAATTAAATTTAAAAAAAAAGATACCAAAAAAAAAAAAAAAAAGAAAACTTCTTTGGCCTAACATTCAAGGTCCACATAATGGTAAGGCTTAAATATTATACACACATATCATAATCTATAATCACACACATATATTTACATTTATATATGGATAGAGAAAGAGAGAGCATAACAGAAGCTTTTGAGCTGAATTTGGAAGTAAATAAAAAATGTGAAGGCAGTGGTGAAGAGGGAGAACATTCCAGGCATTACGTCAGTACAAATGCATGAAGATGGGAGATGGTGAATAGCATGTCAGAACCAGCAACCAGGGCTTTATTGCTAGATCTTAGTATACGTGGAGGGCAGTCAAATGTTAGAAGAGTAGGATGTAGGAAGGGACCAGGTTGAGAAGGGCCTTAGATGATAAAGAGAGGATTTTATATTTGATTCTAGACATTAAAGAAGCCACTGGGATTTACAGAGTAGAGAGTGATAAAATGAGACATTTTTTAGGAAAATCACTAAAGTAGCTCTGTAACAGGATTGGAGTAGGAAAAGAAATATGAGACAGATAACAATGAGAAGGCTTTTGCAATAGTCCAGCCAAAAAGAAATGAGGGCGGGAACTAGGAGACATGTAGGAGGTAAAATAGGAAATGATAAAATGGCAACTGACTGGATGTGGGGTTTATGAGAGTAAAGAGTAAATTATAACACCAAGGTTGTTAACATGGGTGACTGTGAAGATGGTAGTTCTCTTAGCAGCAACATAGGAAAAGAGTGGAATCAAAACAGCAGAGTAAAAGGAAGCAATACAACTCAGTACTCCATTAAACCTCGAAAAAAGATCTAAAGAATAAACTAGACCAATTTCTGATCAGAAAATACAAAGGAAATATCACACTGAGTCACTTTTCCAGCCTAGGGTGGCTGAAGGAGATGAAGAAAAGTACATAGAAGAATCTAGCACTCAGGGACGCAAAGAGGGCAGAGACTAGGCACCAGGGCAGGAAGGATAAAGGCAAAGAGATATCCTAGGGAAACCATGTACTAGCACAGGGTGCAAGAACAAGTGCCATGTGGCAGCTCTGTAGCTTATTACCCATTTCTAGGTCATGGGTCTAGTGCAGAGAGAAGCAGGCACAAGTGTGGGCCCTGGCTGTGTATGGAGAAAGGAAAAAGTTCTGGAAGCAACAGTAGCTGTATGGTTCTAATTACAGGAAGTGACTCAAGTTCTTCCAGTCCCACATGGAATCTTGTAGTGGAATAATCCAGGCAAAAGTCCCAGAGGAAAGGGAAGTCTGGTATCAGTCACTCTGAACCTATAGTCTCACAGTAGGATAACAGTGGAGGATTCCAACAGCAATCTAATGAAACTGAATAGCAGGAACAAGTCATTAAACCCAAATATGGGTCAGAAAATTGCAAAGTTCATACCAGGAGGACAATGAAAACATTTCACCATGGATGACAAGACTCTGGGAGCACTGCAAGCCTTATAGGCCCCAGGCCTGAGTTGTGAAAGCAGCAGCAGCAAGACAAAACATGATATAAACTCAAGTTATCTATCCCATTAGAAATGGACAGAGTTTAGTAATAACATAAAAATCTAAAGTCAAGAATTAGGCTGGAAGAATGATCATATAAAAACGAACCCCACCATAAAGAACTGCCCATATCCCTGCTTTATTGCAACAAGGTACTGTAAACAACCCATAAAAGAAAAAAAAAATTCAGACTTCTTATCTGATATGAAGGGAAGGCCAAAAAAATTAACGCAGATTTTCCAGAGCATGGGGCAACCATGCCACAAACACCCTGCAATGTGGAAGGGATAACTGTATTGTGACAAAAGGAAGGTTAAGACATAAAACCAGAAGAAGAGAATGACTGCAAAACATCTACGAGCAAAGTCTCGAACGAAAATGCAGCTTATATACAAGTCTAACAAGAATTTTAGAAGAGTTAAAACAGCAATTGGAAAGAAAGCAGGCTAAACAGTGATTGAAAAACTAGATGAGAACAGTAGAGGAAAAAGTGCGAAAAGAAGTAAGAGCTAGGGAAGGAATAAATGAAAAGTAATTCAGGAGCTTGAAAAAAGAGGTATAAATCCTTACTCAAGAAAATAATTCCTTGAAAATTAGAATTGGCCAAATAGAAGCTAAATGGAAGGGGGAGAGGGTATGGGGGGGGTGTAGAGTTTGAAATAAGGACCATCTCATAAGACAAACAACTGACCTGGAAAACAGATTGAGAGATAATATAAGAATCAATTAGATTATCTGAAAGCCACAAACAAAAAGAGCCAAGATATCATACTTGAAGAAATCATAAAAGAAAACTGTGTAGAAACTGAAAGAACCTACCAATCACCTCCTGAAAAAAATGACAAAAATGAAAATTCCCAGGATTACAGCTAAAATCCAGGCCCGCAGGTCAAAAAAGAAATATTGAAAGAGGCTAGAAAGAATTTAAGTGCAAAAGAGCCACAATCAGGATCAACTAAGATTTAGCAGCCACTATTAAAGGGAGATGAGAGCTTGGTATACTAATAGTTCACACTTTATACAAATTTGACTCCCTGGCAGGTGGGTGGCAGAACCCTGCATGGGCCCAGGCTCTGGCTCCCAACAGGTGGAACAAAAGCAAAGCCAGTGTACCCCCTCACTAGGAACCCTCTGCTCTAGGCATTGAAACCACTCTGACTGTAGGAGCCCCAAGCAATTCAGCCACGCCAGTTGTAGAAACTGCAGAGCTGCACAGGAGGCAGAACCCCACGAGGGGAGTGGAGGTCAGAAGAATAGTGTGAATTAAGTGAGAACCAGCTATATTTCAAAACAGTGGTGAAAAACTCAAACAGAAACAAAGCCTTAAGGGGTACATATTTTTATCTCATTGGGGACCCACTCAGAAGTTTTGTAGGATACTTGACCTATAGACCTAAGTTTTAAGTCTCTGTTGCAGAAGCAAAGTAAGCAAACTAAGACAAGACTTAGAACTCAGTAAAACCAAGTATAATCTCCTACAGAGATGGACTTTAATAAAATAGGGAACTTCCAAGCTTTCCTGATGAAAAGACTAGGGATGAAGACAAAATCTGACATGCAAACACAAGTGCCAAAGGGAAAAAAAAGGTAAACATGAGTGAGTAATCACAAGCAACTAAATGAGGTTAAAACTATTTACATACATTTCTGTATGTGGAGGCAAATTCCATACAATACTATCATCATTAGGGTTAGAGAAGGAGCCTACTTAGACAAAGGGGCTGAGAGTGACAGTTATGTTTTGATGATCTTGAAAAGAACAGCAAGGGTTGGAAAGAGAGGAAGAATACATTGGGAAATGGATAAAAAGAGATGAAGATACAGAAAATTATCACATGTGAATGAGGTGTACAAACAGACATCTATATAATAAGTGGGGGAGGGAAGCAGGTGACACCTGAATTTCACCCTCTCATCAGAACTGGTCAATGGAAGGAAGAGTAAACATATACAGACAGAGTTGTGTACAAAAATGAAACTCACCAACAGGGAATAGGAAGAAAAGGAATTCAGGCAAAAGTAATAATCAGAGGAAGGTTAGATTAGGAGAAAAACTAGACAGAAGCAAAATAAAGAAGGATCTTAAAGAAGGATTAGGGAAAAAGAGATGGTTACGTATAAATTTAGGTATAAAATGGAAGAGGACAGGAAAATGAATTAGAAATCAGAATCCAACAAAAAGTTATTTACATGAAATGTACTTGAATTAGATTCACATGAATGGGATTTTTTGTTCGTTTGTTTTTAAAGAGAGAAAAATAAACACACAGTCAGGTACAGAAATTTATCTTACCCACTAGGAAAATAGTAGGGAAGGAGGTTAAGAGCAAAAAGAGAAGGGAGGGGAAATAGGAAGGAAAGAGAGTACATTAACGGAGACCGTATTCAGACATACAACAGACTTCTGAAGAGGAGATAGGATTAAAAAAAAGAGAATAAAAAGCTTAAGAAATTAGGATGAAGTGAAATAAACAACTCATTCATAACTGTGAATGTGAATGAGAGGAACTCACTCACAAACCAGGAAGACGACAGCAGAATTGATTAGAAACCAGAATCCAACAATATGTTATTTAGAAGAAACACACTTAAACATAAAGATACACAAAGAATATTTAAAATAAGAGATTGATGTATGATCTATTATTTTTTAGCTGAAGTTAAAAGAAATGGAGAGGTAGCAATTATGCTCTCAGACAGGCAAAAGGAAAACAGATTTAATTAAAAGAGAAAAAAAAGGAAACAGAAAGCTAGGTGATACAGTGGATAGAAGGCGGGACCTAGAGTCAGGAAAATCTGATTTCAAATCCAGCCCCAGGAATTTACTAGCTAAATGACCCTGGGCAATTCACTTAACCCTATTTGCCTCTGTTTCCCATCTGTAAAATGAGCTGGAGAAGGAAATGGCAAACCACTCCAGTACCTGTGCCACAAAAACCCCAAAAGGGGTGACAATGAGTGAAACATGACTGGAACAACTGAACAAGAAATAAACAATATATTCCTAAAAGGTACCACAGGCAATGAAAGAATACCAACACTGAACATATTTGTACCCAATGGCATAGCATCAAAATTCTTGAAGGAAAAGTTAAATGAATTACAGGAGGAAAAGGTAAAACCGTATCAGTGAGGGATATTTCAGGCCTAGGCAACTACTGTTGTTCAGTTGTAATTTTAGTCATAAAATAAAATAGATGTTAAGAAAATGAGTAGAATTTTAGAAAAGTTAGATAGGCACAGTGTGCTATGACTGATTTTAATAGAATTAGCCCTCCTCAGCAATGCAAAGACATAAAACTATTCCAAAAGACTCATGATGGAAAATGCTATCCAGAGAAAGAACTACAGAGTCTGAATGCAGAGGGAAGCAGACTATCTTCATTTTTTATTTATTTTTGTTTTTGTTTTGTTTTATTTTTTTCTTTCTCATGATTTCTGCCATTCATTATAATTCTTCTATACAACTTGATGACTGTGAAAATATGTTTAATAGCAAATGTGTATGTAGAGCCTATATCAGATTGCAGGGCCTCTTTGGAGAGAGAGTGGAGGTAGGGGGAGAAAATTTAAAACTTATGGAAGTAAATGTTGAAAACAAAAAAAAAATAAACTAATTTTTAAAAACCCTAAATAAATATATTAGAAATGGAGAATACTGGAGAATACTGAAAGAGAACAGAAAGGAGTATACTGATTTTGCAACTCTGCATGGCATGTTCATAAAAACAAGCCTTGCATTAGAGCATTAAAAACCACAAAAGCAATGCAGAAAGGCAAAAATAGAAAATCCATTTAATTCCTGACCAGGAAATGAAATAAAAATTAAATAAAAATTACATGTAACAAAGGACTTTTGAAGCAAAGATTAAAACTTAATTGGAAATTAAATGAGCTAATTCTAAAGAATGAGTCAAAGAACAAATCATTTAAAAACGATTAATTTCATTAAAGATAATGGCAACAATGAGGCAACATACCAAAACTTGGGGGATGCAGCCAAAATAGTACATAAGGGAAAATTTACATCTCTAAATGCTTACATCAATAAAAGAAATTAAGAGCAGAACAACTCATGCATTCAATTAAAAAGCTAGAAAAAGAACAAATTAAAAGCCTCCAGTTAAACATCAAAATAGAAATCCCAAAAATCAAAAAGATTCATAAAATTGAAAGTAAAAAATAAAACAATGAATAAATAAAACTGGAAACTGGATTTATGAGGTGAAAAAATAGATAAATCACTGGCTAATTTAATGAAAAATAAGAAAACCAAATTGTAATTATCAAAAATGGAAAGGGTAAATACACCACCAATAAAGAAGAAATTAAATTATTATCATTAGGAGCTATATCACCCAAGGACATTACAAGAAAACTGTTAGAAAAAATAAATGAACTACTAGATTTTAAAATTTTTGTTACAGCATTTTGATAAAAACTTACACACAAACTTTTGAGGGGTACTAGAAACTCAAAGGAATGATCAGAGAAATCATTCAAATATCTAACAGAATAATTTTTTTTAAAGTATCAGCCAAATAGCTCTCCTAGGCAAATTTAGAAATAGGTTAAAAAAAATAAATCTATGGAGGGGGTGGAGCCAAAATGGCAGAGTAAAAGCAGGGACTGCCTTGAGCTCTCTTCCAAACCCCTCCAAATACCTGTAAAAAATGACTCTAAACAAATTCTAGTGCAGCAGAACCCAAAAAATGAGAGAATTAAACAAATTTCTAGCCCAAGACAACCTGGAAAGTCGAGAGGAAAGGTCTGTTCCACCAGTCTGACAGAAGAGCACAGTCCAGCATGGGCCACGCCAGCACAGATGGGGCCAGAACAGGCTTCGAGGGGACTGAATCACTGGCAGCTGTGGTAGTATCCAGACTTCTCAACCCACAAACATCACAGACAACTTAGAAAGTCAATAGGAAAAGTGTGTGGAACCTGGGTGAGAGAAGAGCAAGATCTGGCCAGCCCCACACTCAGGGCTGTAGCTGCTTCCAGTGGTCTCAGGACGCAGACGGGGGGGGGGGGGGGGGGGGGGGGGGGGGGGGGGGGGGGGGGGGGGGGGGGGGGGGGGAGAAGGAGCATGGAATCCAGTGGCTGATCAGAGGTGTATTGCAGGGATGTCTTTGGTGGCACTGAGGCAGGATTCTATTGCTTTGCCTGTGCTTGGAGCTAGGTCACAGCCGTGGATGGTGGTAGTGTGGCAGCTTGTGGCAACAGCAGTGGAGAGGGAATCCTCCTCACAGTTTCAAGGCAGAAAAGAGTGCTTATAGTCATTCAGACCAGAACATAGACCAGGAGAGGAATAAACACCTCTCCTTTCATCATACCATCTTGGAAGAACTGAAAATTTACAGGTCCTTAGAAATATCACTGAAAACAGCTGCACAAAACCCTTGAAGCTTGAGACAATACACCCTCCACACTGGAAGCACAGCTTGACCTTAACAAAGAGCTAAAAAGTTGTGTAATTAGCTGAAAAAATGAGAGAATAGTGGAGGGGGTGTGGGATTCAGACTACGGAATCTTACTTTGGTGACAAGGAAGATCAAAACACACAAGCAGAAAAAGACAACAAAGTCAAAGCTCCTATATCTAAAGCTACCAATAAAAATATGAATTGGTCACAGGCCAAGGAAGAGTTAAAAAAGAAACTTAAAATCAAGTAAGAGAAGTAGAGGAAAAACTGGGAAGAGAAATGAGATGCAAAAAAAATCATGAAAAACAAGTCAACAACTTGCTAAGAGACACAATAGAATGCTGAAGAAAATAGCACCTTAAAAAACAGACTACCCAAAATGGCAAAAGAAGAGCCAAAGAGGAGAATGCCTTAAAAAGGAGAATCTAAAAAGAAAAGCCAAAAGAAAAAGGAAGTCCAAAAGCTCACTGAAGAAAATAATTCTTTAAAAATTAGAATAGAGCAAATAGAAGCTAAAGACAATGTAAAATATCTCACTGGAAAAATACTGACATGGAAAACAGATCCAGGAGAGATAATTTTTAAATTATTGGAATGGCTGAAAAGCCATTATCAAAAAGAGCCAAAGAATCACCTACCCAGCAAAACTGAGTATAATATTTTAGGGGGGAAAATAGACATTCAGTGAAAGAGAACTTTCTAGCATTCTTGATGAAAAGACCAGAGTTGAACAGATAACCTGAATTTCAAATACAAGAATCAAGAGAAGCATAAAAAGGTAACAGGAAAGAGAAATCGTTAAGTTGAACTGTTTACATTCCTACATGGAAAGATGGCATTTGTAACTCATGAAACCTTTCTCAGCATTGGGGTAGTTGGAGGGGAAAAAAAATACACACACACACACACACACACACACACACACACACACACAGATATATACACACACACACAAACATACACACACACACACACACAGAGGGCACAGGGTGACTTGAATATGAAGGGATAATGCCTAAAAAATAAAATTAAGCGGTGAGAGAGGAATGTACTGGGAGAAGGAGAGAGGAAAAGGTAGAGTAGGGTAAATTGTCTCACATAAAAGAGGCAAGAAAAAGCTTTTACAGTGGAGAGGGAGGAGGGAGGAGTTGAGAGAGAATGAGTGAACCTTACTCTCATCTGATTTGGCTTAAAGAGGCAATAAGATTCACACTCAATTGGGAATGGAAATCTATCTTACCCTACAGGAAAGCAGGGGGGAAGTGGCTAAGAGAGGGGTTGATGATAGAAGGGAGGGCAAATGGGAGGAGGGGGTAGTCAGAAGCAAACACTTTTGAGGAAGCACAGTATCAAATGAGAGAATAGAGTAAATGAGGGGTGGGATAGGATGAAAGGAAATACAGTTAGCCTTTCACAACATGACTGTCATGGAAGTATTTTGCATGACTACACATGTGTACCCTATATCTAACTGCTTGCTTTCTCAATGAAGGTGGGTGGGGAGGGAAGAAGAGAGAGAACATGGAACTCAAAGTTTTTAAAACAAATGTTAAAAATTGTTTTTACATACAACTGGGAAATAAGATATACAGGCAATGGGGTATAGAAATCTATTTTGCCCTATAGGAAAATTGAAGGTAAAGGGATAAGGGGTGTGGGGGGGGGGTGACAGAAAGGAGGGCAAATTGAGGGAAGAGGTAAGCAGAATGCATGCTCTCTTGGGGTGGGGGTGGGGAGAGATGGGGAGAAAAAAATTTGAATTAAAAATCTTGGGGAACTGAATGCCGAAAATTAAAAATTAATTACTTAATTTTTTGAAAAGGGAAAAAATGAATGGACTAGAGGAAACCTTACAATATTTCCAGAGACTCCTCTATAATTATTTAGCAAGATTAAAGAGAAACACTCTAATCAATAGGTGCCAGTGCTATTAAGATTCCATTATCAGAAGAGAGAATAAGAAAGCACTTTACAAGTATTTTCTCATTTGGTCACCACAGTAACTCTGAGGTGTTATTAACCTCATTTTACAGTTGAGGAAACTGAGGCAAAGAAAGGTTAAGTGACTTGCCCCTGGTCACACAGCTAATATGTGTCTGAGGCCAAATTTGAACTCAGGTCTTCCCAACCTGAGGCCCAGTGCTCTTGCCACTACATCATCTAGATACCTATCAAAAAGATTTTTAAAGTTCAAGCTTTTTCTTATGCATAGTATCTACAGAAAATAATTATTTTTCAAAACTTTTTAGTTTTTCTGTATGGGTTTTAACTTTAATTTAATGTTAAAATACTGAAAAATTTTAAAATATTATAGTTAAAACGTTAGCAAACATGTTAGTTATTGGAGAAAACTACCTCTATCACTTAAGCTTATTGTTTCATAAAACAATTTTAAGTCTATGCCCTGCAGAATGACAATAGTGCACATCTCAATAGTTTCACACATATAACAATTTAAATTAGCTTCAGTAAATAGCTCATTACCTTTTTTTTTTGATACAGACTCAAAGTCCATATAAAAAGGTGAATTAATCACTACTTTAAAATGTGTAATCATAAATCTGTTTATATATGTACATATATACGTACACACATACATACATATTTAGATTTCAATTCAGATTTTATCACACAAACCCTTTTCGTTAAATGTTACATATTACATAGATAAAAATATGTGCCACTTTAACTACCAACCATAACCCCACAATGAGATGTTTGGGGGAAAAAAAATGTTTAGTTTTAATATTGAAAAATAACACCAATTTATACAGGTCAGATTCGGAGATTTTAGAGAATTCAAGTTTGGGGAAAAGACAAAGACTTTATTCAGATATTCTTGGGCTTATCTGTTAAAGGTTTTCAGAACCTTTACTCATGGAAAGGGCAAAGTAGCCTGTACCAAAAAAAAAAAATGTATTTCAAAATAAAAAGGAAATGTCTGGAAATCAATACCACTGTTACCCTACTTCAAAGCACTCCAATGTTTCTTTGTTCAACTCAATCCATAATTTAACCATGTTTACCTACCATAGGCTACTTCTGATGTTCTAAGTTAGCCCAGCCTGCCTGACTTACTCCCTTAATCTCTCCCCAACCATTCTAACTCCCTCCCTCTCCCTTTCCCTCTCTTTCTCCGCATATATATATATATATACATATATATACATATATATAACACATATATGTACAATGTGCGTATGTTTGTGTATAAAAATAGATATATAGATAGATTTATTTTCAGTTTTCAACATTCACTTTCACAAGATTCTGAATTCCAAATTTTTTCCCCATCTCTCCCCTCCCCCTACCCCAGGACAGCATGCATTTTGATTACCCCTTCCTCCAATCTGACTGCCTTTCTATCACCCCTCAACCCTGTTCTCTCATCCCCTTCCCCTCTATTTTCCTGTAGGGCAAGACCAATTTCTATACCCCAGTGTCTGTATATCTTATTTCACAGTTGCACGTAAAAAAAATTTTTAACATTCATTTTTTTAAATTTATTTAATATATTTAGTTTTCAGCATTGATTTTCTCAAGAGTTTAAGTTACAAATTTTCTCCCCATTTCTTCCCTCCCCTCACTCCAAGATGGCATATATTCTGGTTGCCCCATTCCCCAGTCAGCCCTCCCATCTGTCACCCCACTCCCCTCCCATCCCCCTTTCCCTTCTTCTCTTGTAGGGCAAGATAAATTTCTATGCCCCATTGCCTGCGTATCTTATTTCCTAGTTGCATGCAAAAACTTTTTTTCTTTGTTTTTGAACATCTATTTTTAAACCTGCCCACCCTCCCTAAGAGAAGGCAAGCAATTCAACATAGGCCACATGCATATCATTATGTAAAACCCTTCCACAATACTCACGTTGTCAAAGATTAACTATGTTTTGGTCCTTCCTAACTTATCCCCCTTTATTGAATTTTCTCCCTTGACCCTGTCTCTTTTCAAAAGTGTTTGTTTTTGATTACCTCCGCCTCCATCTGCCCTCCCTTCTATCACCCCCCCCTTTTTTATCTTCTTCCTCCTTCTTTCCTGTGGGGTAAGGTACCCAATTGAGTGTGTATGGTATTCCCTCCTCAGGTCAAATCAAATGAGAGCAAGATTTACTCATTCCTCCTCACCTACCCCCTCTTCCCTTCCTACAGAACTGCTTTTTCTTGCCACTTTTATGTGAGATAATTTATCCCATTCTATCTCTCCCTTTCTCCCTCTCTCAATATATTCCTCTCTTATCCCTTTATTTGATTTTAATTTTTTAGATATCATCCTTTCATATTCAACTCACCCTGTGTCCTCTGTCTATATACACATATACATACATACATACATAGACACATACATATGTATATATATGCATACACACACACATATATATATATATGTATATTCCTTTCAGCTACTATGATATTGAGGTCTCATGAATCATACACATCATCTTTCCATGTAGGAATGTAGAGAAAACAGTTCCACTTTAGTAAGTCCCTTATGATTTCTCTTTCTTGTTTACCTTTTCATGCTTCTCTTGATTCTTGTGTTTGAAAGTCAAATTTTCTATTCAGCTCTGGTCTTTTCACTGAGAAAGCTTGAAAGTCCTCTACTTTGTTGACAATCCATATTTTGCCTTGGAGCATGATACTCAGTTTTGCTGGGTAGGTGATTCTTGGTTTTAATCCTAGCTCCATTGACCTCCGGAATACCGTATTCCAAGCCCTTCGGTCCCTTAATGTGGAAGCTGCTAGATCCCGTGTTATTCTGAATGTTTTTCCACAATACTCAAAATGGTTACTTTCTGGCTGCTTGCAGTATTTTCTCCTTGACCTGGAAGCTCTAGAATGTGGCGACAATGTTCCTAGGAGTTTTCTTTTTGGGATCTTTTTGAGGAGGCGATCTATGGATTCTTTCAATTTCTATTTTGCCCTGTGGCTCTAGAACATCAGGGCAGTTCTCCTTGGTAATTTCTTGAAAGATGATATCTAGGCTCTTTCTTTGATCATGGCTTTCAGGTAGTCTTTAACATTCATTTTTAAAGCCTTGAGTTCCACATTCTCTCCCTTCCTCCCTCCCCACCCACCTTCATTGAGAAAGCAAGCAATTAGATGTAGGTTATACATGTGTAGTGATGCAAAACACTTCCATGACAGTCATGTTGTGAAAGACTAAGTACATTACCCTCTATCCTGTCCAGTCCTCTATTTATTTTATTCACTCCTTTGAACTCTCCCTCCAGAAAAGTGTTTGCTTCTGATTACTGCTTTCTCCAATCTGCCATCCCTTCCATTATCTCCTCTCTCTTATCCCCTTCCCCCCTGCTTTCCTGTAGGGTAAGATAGATTTCCATACCCAATTAGTGTGTATGTTATTACCTCCTTAAACCAAATCCCATGAGAGTAAGGCTCACTCATTCCCTCTTACCTCCCCCACCTTCCCCTCCATTGTAAAAGCTCTTTCTTGCCTCTTTTATGTGAGATGATTTACCACATTCTACCACTCCCTTTTTCTCCTTCTCCCAATACATTCCTCTCAACACTTAATTTTATTTTTTAGCTATCAGCCCTCCATATTCAGCTAACCCTGTGCCTACCGCGAGCACGCGCGCGCATACACACACACACACTCCAACTACTCTAATACTGAGAAAGGTCTCTTGAGTCACAAATGTCATCTTTCCATGTAGGAATGTAAACAAAATGGTTCAACTTTAGTAAGTCCCTTATGATTTCTCTTTCTTGTTTACCTTTTCATTCTTCTCTTGATTCTTGTATTTCAAAGTCAAATTTTCTATTTAGCACTGGTCTTTTGAACAAAAATGCTTGAAAGTCCTCTATTTCATTGAATAGATAGTTTTCCCCCTAAAATATTACACTCAGTTTTGTTGGGTAGGTGATTCTTGGTTTTAATCCTAGCTCCTTTGATCTCTGGAATATCATATTCTAAGTCCTCTGATCCCTTAAGTGTAGAAGCTGCTAGATCTTGTGTTATCCTGATTGTGTTTCCACAATACTTAAATTGTTTCTTTCTGGCCACTTGCAATATTTTCTCTTTGACCTAGGAACCCTGGAATTTGGCTACAATATTCCTAGGAGTTTTCCTTTTGGGATCTCTTTCAGGAGGTGATCAGTGGATTCTTTCCATTTCTATTTTGGGAGTTTACCCCATCTCTCAATAATTCTTAAACTCTCTCTCCTGGATCTATTTTCCAGGTCAGTTGTTTTTCCAATGAGATATTTCACATTGTTTTCTATTTTTTCATTCTTTTGGTTTTGATTTTATAACTTCTTGATTTCTCATAAAATCATTAGCTTTCATTTGTTCCATTCCAATTTTTAAGGAATTATTTTCTTCAGTGAGCTTTTGGACCTCCTTTTCCATTTGGCCAATTCTGCTTTTCAAGGCATTCTTCTCCTCACTGGCTTTTTGGACCTCTTTTGCCATTTGGGTTAGTCTACTTCTAAAAATATTTTTTTCAGCATTTTTTTGGATCTCCTTTACCAAGCTGTCAACTAATTTCTCATGATTTTCTTGCATCACTCTCACTTCTCTTCCCAATTTTTCCTCCACGTCTCTTACTTGATTTTCAAAATCCTTTTTGAGTTCTTCCATGGCCTGAGACCATTTCATATTTTTCTTGGACTTTCTGATGTAGGAGCCTTGACCTTGTTGTCTTCCTCTTGCTGCATGCCTTCATCTTCCTCATCAGTAAATGTGTAAGAAAATACCTTGTCACCAAGAAAGTAACCTTCTAGAGTCTTTTTTTTTTCCCTCCTGTTAGCTCATTTTCCCAGTCAGTTACTTGACCCCTGAGCGCTTTGTCAAGTGGAGGATGTACTGCCCCAAACTTCAGGGGTTTTGTGCAGCGGTCCTCAGAGGTATTTCTAGGGATCTGTAAATTTTCAGTTCCTCCAAAGTGGTATGATCAAAGGAAAGGTGTCCACTCCTCTCCTGGCCTGCACTCCTTTCTGCTTTGGAACTTTAAGGAGTACTCTTTCTCCACAGCCACCACAAGCACTCCTTTCTGCTTTGGAACTTTAAGGACTCCTTCTCCACAGCCACCACAAGCTTTGCCATGCCAGAGCTCCTCCTCATCCCAGGACCACCACCCAGGACCGTGACCCAGATCAGCCACTTGATTCCACCACCATCTGTAGAACAGAGCTCCAGAAGCAGCCACCCCTACGATAATGGCTGCCATAACCATGGGACTGGGGCAGGATTACTCTCCCCTCTCACTCAAGTGACAGACCTTTCTCACTGACCTTTGAAATTGTCTTTGGCATTTGTGGGTTGAGAAGTCTGGAAACTGCCGCAGCTGCCAGTGATTCAGTGCTCTAAGGCCTCCTCCAGTCTTGCACCAGCGTGGCCCACACTGGGCTGTGCTCCGCTCCCAGCCCAGTGCAACAGACCCTTCCTCTCAGCCTTCCAAATTGTCTTGGGCTAGAAATCTGCTTCACTCTGTCATTTTGTGGCTTCTGTTGCTCTAAAATTTGTTTAGTCATTTTTTCACAGGTATTTTGAGGGGTTTGGAGGGACAGCTCAATCAAGTCCCTGTTTGTACTCCACCATCTTGGCTCTGCACCCCCATCCCCATCTCCCCCAGTGTACTCTTGCCTAGGACTCACACTACTAGGAGTGTGGTGGTAAAGTTTTAAATGTTTCTCCCAGTAAAAAATGGACACAGGATATACTTTTAAGTTTAATCTGAATTAACATTTTCTCAATCACTTTCTTCAGTCTAGACAATCAACAAAACAATAAATCAAATCCTGACTTGTGGGATTTGCCATTTTGTCAAATTAAATGCTCACAGTGAAAATTTAACAACTGACTCTCAAAAGACTCAAGTACACCCATTTTGACCCAGCCTTCAATCAACCCACTTTCTTTACTCAATCTTCTTGGCACAACTTTTTTTTTTTTGTTTGCTTTTGGGTTTTTTTGGAGGGGGAAAGGCAGGGCAATTGGGGTTAAGTGACTTGCCCAAGGTCACACAGCTAGTAAGTATGTCAAGTGTCTGAGCCTGGATTTGAATTCAGGTCCTCCAGACACCTGGGCTGGTGCCCTATTCACTGTGCTACCTAGCTGCCCTTTTGGCACAACTCTTAACAAACTTGGCTACAGATCTCAGGTTCAAGGTAAAGCTCTATGAATAGGAACTTTTCAAAGAAGTTTATCCCATCTCTCAATTTAACAATATGAACATTTGAATTCATTAAATAAATCATTAGGGAGTATTTATTTTATAAAACATTATCTGCTTTACAAAGGGAATTTAAAGGCGGCAAAGAGAGAACCAATAAGAGCTTCCATTGGGCATCTAAATGCTCCCAAATAACTGCTTTGACAAAGAGGCTTAGCTGCAGAATGAGAGTAAATTAAAACTCAAATGTAAAAATTAATTCATTTTTCAAAAATTAGAAATTGACAAAATTCCTGTAAAAGTTATTTATCACTGGAAAAATTGATTTCTAAAACATCACATAACCTCATATCCATTTATATATAGCAAGACATAAATATACAAAACTGTACTCAGAAATGGATTTTAAGTGGATTGTGGATATTTGGAAACTTTTATTTATTCTGAGCAATAATGCCTTCAATTAGTTCTGAATGAACTATTTACTTTCTAGTACATAAGCTTCACCTGTATGTAATGAACACTACAATTTCAACACTCTTGTCTGACTTTTTGAAGCACTACTTCACTGTGGTAAATGTTTTTGTAATGTGAATCACCACTTTCTATTTTATAAATTAAGATTTCCCTAAAACTAGCACCCACTTGTATATTCTGACCAGGAAACTCAAAGCATTTTTTAAAAATAACAAATTTGTGAGTTTAAATCATTAACAATAATCTCACATTCAAATACAATGCCAAAATTAAAATTTATTTCTTACAATTATGCAGAGTGCTTCTTGTGCAAGTAGACAACACTGAGACTTCAGTTGTGTTATAAAAAGTATTAAGAATTATTATAATAGTGTCCTATAACACAAAGTAATTCCCTCCAAAAAGGCAGAATCAGTTAGCGTATAATTAGAGGGAATTTAGGGAGACCACACTAAGAATAGGACTTCTCTTACACTGTGCAGATGAAAAAGCCTCCCTTTTTGTTTACTATGGAGTCATTAGGTGGAACAGTTTTCTCAAAAGGGTAATGATATCAACACTGATCTCTTTGGGGTCTGCAACATCAATACTGATCTCTGTTTAGTAATTACATAAACCCTAATTTTAACTATAGTACTTTTGTCTTACCATTGCTATCAATTTTCATGGTTTATTTCATAATTACGAATGTGACTTAGGAAGGTCAACTGCCAGTTAGAACCTCTCCCCAAACAGATGCACATATATTTATTGTCTCTGACAGATGTGGCTAAAATGTGAATGTGAGGTTTTTTATTAATCCACATTCTCAAAAAGAAACTAAATTTCCCTCTAGTCAGCTGTCATTGAGGATTTTTTAGCTTGCTGAGGAGCTATGGATCTCTTTTATTGATAATTGCTGGCCTTACCAATAATCTGAATGTGCTCAGAGCTTTGATAAATTAAATCACATACAAATGAAAACTCACTAACACTACTGTTAACTTGCCATGAAAATGAGACAGTCCCAGGAATCTCCATAATTTTTTTTATGTATGATTTAAAGTTTCTGCATGCAGTTAAGTAATTGAAAAATATCGAATTCAAAACTTTTCCCTAAAGATCTTGATCTACCTTCACGCTAAAAATTAATTTATATTTAGTTGATATGCAAAAAAACTATGCTATGTTTAATACCTCTTCTCTCCAAATTCAATCATGCATTCTATGTACTGCTACTCTCTAAAACTGAAACAAACATTGAACTCTAAATATATCCCAACAGACGGAACATTATTAGTTTTACTGAAGGTTACAGTTCATGAACATTTCTTTAACGTGGCTAATATTTATCAATTATTTGAAAGAAAGAAGTTGACATACGCCAAGTTATCTTTATTAGAAAGTATATGCTGGTGGCACAGCAAACATTATGGTACTATTCGATATAATGGTATAATTAATTCGTATTATATATATATACACAATAGAGTCCTTTTAAAAATAATATTGCAGAGATAAATTTTAGTTTATTTAAACTTTCTATAGAATTGAGTGTTTTGTTAATAAGCTATTTCTAAGATTCCAAGCTAAGAATTAGGCTGATGTATTGTTATCTGAAAGTACTTTCTGAATAAAGTAACAAACTAGATTGCTTCCATAGGCTCAAATATAAAGGTGGATGCCAAAACAAAATCTATAAGAATCTATGTTAATGGACCTATTTCTCCTCAAAAAAACAAAAGTAGTTTTAATTAGGTAGGTCTAGAATAAGAAACATACATATCAGTCAAACTTCTATTTCTTTAATCTTGACTACCAAAGAATAATCTCTGAAAGGTCTCTATTTCATCTTACATTAAGTAGTTGATTAACTGCTGAAGAATGTAACTGGAAGAAATAGTGTAACACCATGCTCAACTTTATGCTACAAATTTGTGTGAGCTAAAATCAAATAGGTTTTCATTAACAAGGTAATCCTACAATTGCTTTCAAATTGCTTTCCTAGTCCATTCACTACAGAAGCTGTTCTGAACCTCTTCTACTTTCTATAACTCTACTCTCTCTGCATCCGGCTTTTTGCTGAAAATGTTGCTTCATTATTTAACAAAAAAAAAAATTAAGGCCATTCAGTGAGCGTTTCCTCTTCTTACCTCCTCATCTCACATTCCTCTGACATAACCCTGAAAATTGAGAAAATAAAAATGATTCTATTCTGTAACTGATTTCATTTTGTATCACCACCAACATTTTGTATAAATCATGTTTCATTTGTCTCTGAATTAAGTTTGGAGGTTCCGCTTTTCTGTAAATGATTCATTGTCTTTGAGTTAAGTTTAGTTCAGTTTTCCTGCTAATCGCTGTTCTATTCTTCTTTCAAGGAAATCTGTTATCCTTGAAGATTACAAGTGAATGCCAGGGAGTCTGGTCTGCTATCTCTGCAACCCTGGTTGTCCTTCCTTTGTGACACTAACTAGTCATGAAGACGGACATCACCAAAGAGCTTTTCCAGCAACAAAATGAAAGGAGGAGCTGTTGCTAGCCCTGCATTCCAATTTCCAGCTAACTATACTGTCCCCCACATCTATGGTGCTGTAGCTTTGTAACCAATCATATTGTTTTCCCCATCTATGATGCTGCCTTCTAGTTTTGGGATGCTCCTACTTTTGTCCATAAAAATGATCTGTCAGCTGTCATTCAGGATTTTTTTTTAGCTTGCTGAGGAGCTAAGGATCCCTTTTATTGATAACTGCTGGCCTTAACAACAATCTGAATGTGCTCAGAGCTTTATACCTCACTTTACCTAAATTTCTATCACGACAACCTCCACTACTCTGACACCGCTGTCTCAGATGAAGAGGCAGCATTTTTCCTCACCAGGGAAAATGGGGACTGGGCTTGATCATTGTTGCCTTTCTTTGAATCCTCTGCACTTAGCACAGAGCTTGGTACATATCAGGTGCTTTAATAAGTGTTTCCTGACTGATTCTTAAGTCTATATTCTCCCATTTTTTCCAGCAAATTTTCCCCACTTTCTCCATAATCTCTCCCTATCTACTTGCTCCAACACTCACTGCCACGCAGCTTCCATCCTTAAAAGACTCTCACTAAAGCCCACTGAATGAACATTTCTCTAACATAGCTAATATTTACCAATTATTTGAGAGAAAGAAGTTGACAAAAGCTAAGCTGTTTTATTAGAAGACAGCTATGTCTCCTCCCCTTATCTGCAAAAGAAAAGGTCCTCTATGCTCAAGGCCTCCACTTCCTCTCTCAGGCTCTTCCAAACCCTCTGCAATCTGGCTTTTGACCACATTCAACTGAAACTGCTTTCTCTAAAAGTTACCAATCTCTACCAATCTCTTAAATGCCAAATTTAATGGCTTCTTCTTCTTTCTCATTCTCCTTGACCTTTCTGCTGCATCTGATATTGTTGAACACTTTTCTCCTCCTTGATATTCTCTCCTTTCTGGGATCTCATAACCCTGCTCTCCTTGGTTTTCCTCCCACATCTCAAATCACTCTTTCTCAGTGTGTTTTGCCCTCTATTTGTGCCCTGAGCCCTCTTTCTTATCTACAATCTCTGACATAGAAATCTCAACTCCCTTAGGGCTCAATTAATATGTCCGTGCCGATGAAGACCAGATCTATGTGTCCAGCCCTAGGTTCTTTCCTAAACTCTGGTCATTCATCAGGACTGCCTTTTAGGCATTTCTAAATGGATGGCCCATAGGCATCTCAAATTTACCATATGCCAAACAGTACTCATTATCTCTCCTCTAAAACCCAAAACACTCAACTTTTCTATTATTGTTAAGAGCACCCTCGTCCTTCAAAAATCACCAAACTCCTACTTTCTCTTCATATATTTAATCAACTGCTAAATCTTGCACTGCATATAACCTCTCTACTATACAGCCATCATTCTAGTTCATTCTCATATCACTGCTTATTTGTGAGTAGTCTTCTAATCTATCCTCCACTCAAAATGATTTTCCTAAAGCATAGGTCATGTTGTGCCCTACTCAATAAACTCTAGTGGCTCCCTATTACCTCGGAATCTAAATATAGAGTCCTTTGGCCTTTAAAGCTCTTCGCAACCTGGCTCCTTTGTATTTTTCCTGTATATTTCCTATATTTTCCTTTTCTTACATTCTTCTGCTTTCTACACTATGACCTAGCCCTTC
This sequence comes from Phalanger gymnotis, assembly GCA_028646595.1. Classification (NCBI taxonomy): domain Eukaryota; kingdom Metazoa; phylum Chordata; class Mammalia; order Diprotodontia; family Phalangeridae; genus Phalanger; species Phalanger gymnotis. The sequence goes on from CM053623.1 coordinate 173,252,590, forward strand.
TGGCTACTTGTTATTCCTCAAAAATAGCTCTCCATCTCCCATCTATCTGCATTTGCACTAGCAATTCACCATATCTGGTATATCATCTCTCGCAACCTTCAACCCTGGTACTTCCCTTAAGACTCAGCCCAAATACCACTACTATAGAATCTTTCCTGGTTCCACTAATTAGAACCATACCCATTAAGGCTGCCTTCCATTTCCTCGGGATTTATATTGTATCCTATTATTTAGAACATGCATTATTTAATTCTCCTTGAGGCCAGAGACTGATTTTGCTTCTTTGTGTACAACCCCAAGGCCTACAGCTAGCACATAGTAAATACTTAGTGAATGCTTTTTTGATCAACAGAATGATGAAAACAGGAAGCAAAAGACCCTGGAACAATCCTATTTTCTAACTATGTATACTTAGAAAAGACATCTAACTACTCTGAACCTCAGTTTTCTCATCTGTAAAACGGCTATAACAATACCTACTGTGCCAACTTCAGTGAATTGTTGAAATAGATAAAATAATGCAACGGAAAGTACTTTTAAAACTGTAAGTTTTATATACTTTATACAAATCCACTGAAGATTTACACAGTCAATCAAAAAACATAAAAAGTTTTGGGAGCAAAAGAAAATTTGGAGGCAACATGTGAACACTGTCATTTGAAAAATCACATTCAAACAATGAAAAAAAGATGTAAAAAAAAAAAAAAACCTGAAAGGTAGCATCTCCTTTTGTGAATGTAGATAAATATCTGACTGATATTCAGAAACTTATTACAATACACAGTTTATTTTGTAAATAGACCTACCATCAAAAGCATTAAGAAAAATAAAATTATTTTTTAAAACAAATTACTAACAAGAGAATAATTGTCTAATTAATTTATAACTTTGATTAATATTAGAGCATTCAGGGTTTTAAGCTTTTTTTCTCAGACTTACCTCTGCCCATTTAAGAATACAGGTAATGCAGAAGATATGATTACAGTTTTCAGGAAAACCCACTTCCTTCTCTAACAGGCAGGAAAGACATATTGGGCATCTATCAGCTTCTTCATATGGAATAACAAAGGAATGAGGACACACTCTATTTTCTTCACCTAATAATAAGAACACTGATGTGATCTCAAATTTCATATTTATTTAACATCTAAATCTTTTAAAAAGTCATATAAAAAGAATGCAGTTTTGAGGACAGCAACATCTTGGAAAAAGTATTACATAAGCAACCTTACCTTGATTTTGTAACCTAGGTTTTGTTGCTAAGTAGGATGGAAATAAAAAAAAAAATACCTTCAATGTCTTCATGCTCCTCATCCCTCACATTTGAAATATTGTTACTTTTCTTCTTCATCTCTTCTGGGAAAGGAGATCCTAAAAGATCAATCAGGAGAGATAATTTCACAGATGCTTTCTCACATTTACAATTTTTTTGCCTCTACCATCAGTGCGATGGTAATCAGAAAATTTCTAGTAGGAATAGTACAGCATGTATGTATTTCTGTACATACAGAAAAACTGGTCCTTGTATTCACAGTTTTTATAACCTAGTGGCAATAAGGAACACACAAATTAAAAAATTTAAGAGAGTATCAATCAATAAATATTTATTAATCACCTACTAAGTACAATCCCTACTCATAAGCTCCTAAGTTGAGAGAGAGAGAAGAGCAAAATAAAGGTTAATACAAGGTAATTTGGGGGAGAGGAAAAGGAAGGAAAACAAGGAAGGGGGAAGAGAGAAAGAGAAAGAGTAGAAATTGTGTGAGAAAAAGAAGACCCAGATGAAGGGGAGCATATCGCAAAGTATCAAACTATAGAATATCAACACTAAATACAATAATGGTTTAGAGAAAAGAAAAATATGTGTACAGAGAGGAAAAGAAATAGAGGGAGAGGGAAGAGAGGGAGAAGAGAAGAGGACCCTGGAAAGAATCTGGGAGAACACCCACAGTCAGAGAAAAAGATGTGGATGATGGAGCCAGACAAGGAGAGTGAGGAGGGGTCAAACAGGTAGGAGTTAAAATAGAAGTACTGTCTTAAGAACACAAGTGGTATACAGGAGGAAGAGGGTGGCCAACAATATCAAACGCAGCAGATAAGGTCGAAAAACGTTAGAATTAAGACCATCAAATTTGGCGATTAAGAGACCACAGGTATCTTTTGAGAGAACAGTTTCAATTAAGTGATGGGCTAGAATTCTAGTTGCAAAGAGGTGAAGAGTGAAAGAAGTGGAGGTAACGAAGACAGAGAATGTTTTCACGGCATTTGGATGAAAAAGGGGGAAAGACAGAGTCAGAGGGGATCACGGGGTCTTGTAAAGACTAAGTACGGGGGAGACTTGGGCATGTTTTAAAGCAGTAGATTAGGAACCAGCTAATAGGGGAAGGTTGTAGATTCAAAAGAGAAGGAATTATTGAGAATACAATTCACTAGAGAAGACAAAGAAGGATGGGGATCAAATATTTATATAGAAGGACTGGCCTCAGAAAGGAGAAGAGACAGGCCTTTGGCAGAGAAAGACTAGGAAAAAGGAGTCAAAGAGTTTTGGGATGAATAGTATGGCAAAAGAGTGAGTTCATGTAACATGGCCTCAATGTTTTCAGTAAAAGAAGAGGCTGGGTAAGTAGAGGAGGTTTCAGGAGGGAAGAGAAAGATCCAGAAGTTTCTATAGGCAGAAGAGAAGGAATCAGGGAGATATTAAAGAATTGGCCTGCTTCAGCGGGCGGGGCCCAGTTGAAATTGGATAACATGAATTTGTAATGTACCAGCCAGCACAAGTGTGAGATTTTCTCTAGCTTCATTCAGCAATTTGTGAATAAAAATGGAAGATGGAACAAAGAAGGCAAGAGATTTAGGAGTTGAAAAGAATGTACAAGTGAAAAAGTGGAAGTGAAAAGAATGAAAGTTCCTAAGGGAACAGGTATAAGAGAAGCACACAAAGAAGTATAAAAATAGGAGGTTTTGGTCAGATACTATAATGTCAGTGTATCTAAAGTGGAACATCTGTGAGTAACAGTAAGCTCAAGAGTAACTATCCCATGTGTGTCCGAAGTGGAATGAAAGTGCTACTCATGGGAACTTTAAGAGCTTGAGGAAGCTGGGGAGTTGGGGAAGCTACAGGACAATTTAAAGTTCCTCAGAATAAAGGCAAGAGTTGGGAAACAGAGTAAAATGTTGATCCAGGTGTTAAAAAAGGAAGAATGACTTGAGAATCACAAAATTCTGATTATATGCAAAATTTTCAATTTCACTTTTTAAAAATTTAAAAATATTTTACATTTTAATTGCATTTAAAAGGAGGAATGGTTACTGGGTAAAAGGTGATAAGGGAAGAGTCTACAAATAAAGTTGGGAAACAAGAAAGATTACACAATTCTCCCTCTAGTACCAATGAAGTGGGGGAAAACAAGTATGAGATGGTGATGTCAGAGTAGCTATAGCCATTGAGGGAAAGGAAAGCAGAGGATATAGGGACAGAAGGGAGCCAGGTCTCTATGAGGACTTAAAAGATGAAAAGTGTATGACAGAGAAGTTTCAGATGAAGGAAAACTTATCATAAAGTATTAAACTGTAGGTTATCCATAGTAAATACAGTAAGAGTTTAGAGAAAAGGCTGGAGCTATCAGGGAAGGAATTTAAACTGAACCTACAAGAGCTGGTATAATTTAAAGTAGAGATGGAGGATGCAAAGGCTGGAATGAGCACAGTGTTTCAGGGTCAAATCCCAGAAATGAGGATCACTGGACAACTCTATGTTGAACAGAGGGGAAGGATAGTTAGGTAAGTGAGAACCAAACGATGAGAGAATGTGAATCCCAGATTAAGGATTTTGAACTTGATTCCACCATACCCTAACACTATGGGTTCTAGAAATGATTAGCATGATAAAGGCAGATATTTTAAGAAATCTACTCTGATGGGAGATGAATTGGAAGAAAGTAATGATCTCCTGGGGCAGGTGCAATCTGTACCTTAGCTGTGAGATGAAAGGGGACTAAACTAGGGTGGTAGTGGGAGAAATGAAGAAAGATATTTAAAAAAAAAACCTACAGAACTTCATGACTATGGAAGGTTTTTGGTTTTTTTTTTTTTAATGGTATAAACTGAAAGAACTGGTACCATAAACTGAAAGAACTGGTACCATAAACTGAAAGAACTGGTACCATAAACAGAAAGGGAGAAAATAAAAAGGGGAATGGATTTCGTGGGCAAGCAATGCATTCTTCTTAACTACTTTGGACATTTTGTAGTTAATACTTATATTCATTAACAACTCCTGGTGTTGATTCTGAAATCTTTACAAGGCACATAATTTAAATGAATTATTCGGATACTTCTTGAAATAGGAAAGTCCTCATTCTACCACTCCTCTCCTAGACCACTTCCCTGTAATGATAGAGAGACTTGCATTATGAGATATGCCACTCAGGGTTATGACAGATGGGTTGCTGCCTATACTTTGCCATCTTTGCTCCAACTCCCATATATACATGTTTAAGAGTATATGTGGGAGGTGGAGCAAAGATGGCAGAGTACAGGCAGCAACCCATCTGTGTGTGTGTATATGTATGTATATACATATACATAGATTCAAATTTGTACACAGAATGTACAAACGTACATAGTATATACTCTAGTAGGCACACACACACACATATATATAATTACATACATACCTAATTACATGTATACATATATTATGTATAAAAATACACACATATATCAATTAAATGAAAAATTAACACTGCACTAGGAAACAAAATACCTGGATTCTGATCCATTATCTAGCACTTAATAGCTACGTCAATTTGGAAAAATAATCTATCATCTCTGGGTCTGTTCTCAAAGAAAATTCAGAGAATGTGGTTGCCTGGAAGTGTGATATGATCCCTTGAGGTCCTTTCCAGTTTTTATACCTACAATTCTGTTTTATAATTAACATCACTAAGCCATTTTAAGACATTCACAGGAAGGCCTATGGAAAAGTTGATAAGTTTTTTTCGGAGGGGGGAAGGCAGGGCAATTGGGGTTAAGTGACTTGCCCAAGGTCACACAGCCAGTAAGTGTGTCCAATGTCTGAGGTCATATTTGAACTCAGGTCCTCCTGACTCCAGGGCCAGTGCTCTACTCACTGTGCCACCTAGCTCCCTTATGGAAAAGTTTAAATAAGAACTCGGGCAATCCAAGAAAGCCATTTTCTGTCTTCTATATACCAAGAGAAATTGTTCAAGACCTGCATTTTTAGAAGTTGTGTTGAGGTAGTTCCACATCTTTTGAAAACTTTTCTTTCTGCACCACACTCCCAATTAAGCAGTTCTATCCATTGACAAATGGATTCACTACCAAAGGGCAAATTCATTAATGACTTTATCTAGTGATATTCTAACATCCTTTATTTGGTCACTCCAAAGAAAAAATAAATGCTGAAGCACTGCCTGAGAGCTCCCCCTTCTCCTCATCTCACCTTACCTGGGTATCCACCTTTCCCAACTTACTCCTCCTTCACTCTGGCCTCACATAAAGATGTGGCACTTTGTGTTGAAGACAATTCCTTTACATGCCCTCTTGATTCTATCACCCTTCCCATCTCCTCCAACAGACTGCCCCAACTACGATCCCCACCATTTCTCTAAATTTTCACCTCTTGCTAACTATTGCTTCTTTTCCTACTACCTACACAATGCCCGTATGTTCCCTCCAACCTTAAAAAAAAAAAAAAGGCCTAACTAGATCCCTTATAGGCCTCTCTCCAGATGTCTCTCCTCTCTTTCTTTGTTAAGAAGCCTTTCCACAAGAAAGCCATCTACATTTAGTGCCTCTGCTTCCTTTCCTCGCACCCTCTTCTAAATCCTTTTTACAACCTGACTTCTGACCTCATCTTTCAAATCAAACTACTTTCTCCAAAATTATTAATACATCTTATACCAAATCTAATGGCCTCTTCTTGATCTCTCATTCTTTTTTCCCTCAGCAACATGTGACACAGCTAATTACTTTCTTTTGAATATTCTCTCTTTTCCAGGTTTTCCTGGCATTGCTCTCTCCTGGTACTCCTCCTGATTTGTCCAAGGACTCCTTTTCCATCTCTTCTGATGATTCTTCATTTATATCGCATCCACTATTACTTTAGGAATACCAGGATTCTTCCAATCTCCCAAACTTGGTATCACCTTCACCTCTATCACCTATCCTTATACCCTAAAATGAAAACTGAGCCCAAGAGCCTTGGAAATAGTTCCTTTCTAACCCCTGCAACCTTTCAACCTGGAACTTCAAGACACAACCTAGGAAAGCCATCCATATGGAGAATGGACCCTTCCTACCACCACCATGCCAACTGCTTACCAACTAACATCAATAATAAGGTAAAGCTCAAGAGACCCAATAGTAAAACCTGCCCCCTCCCAGACCACTAGCCCTACTTCCAGACCAGCCATCATTCAGAAAGCAACCCTTTTGAAAAAACAGACCAGCCAAACCCACCAACTGCCACCCACAGGGAAGACAAGCCAGTATAGCTGAAGCAGCCAAGGCACCCTAAGGGAAACAAGCAGGAGGCAGAATGCACCAGGGCAAGGCAAACTATCTCAATAACTATCTCCCTTTATACATCACTGGAGACACTCAGAAATTTAAGTTCGAAACCTCTTGGAATACCATTGCTCCCAGAACAATAACCCTACTCCTTTACCAGCCTCTGCCATAATAATTTAAGTAATCAGTTCTTGTTGATGCATGTAACAATGAATCTGAAGAGGCTGGAGCCACTGATTACCCAGCAGACACAGCTACAGAAGACCTAGGAAAAAAGTTTTCAACAAAATCCTGGGCACTGTCAAATGGCTCAACATCAGAAAAGGATAATGTTTTTAATCAATGGAAGTAACATGAAAGAAGACGCACTGCCAATAAGTTTTGCCACTATATCCTAAGGTCTTTAAACTGTCTTGCAAGTGAGACCTCTCATTAGTTACCTACCACAATTAAAAAGTGAGCTCCTTAATAGTGGGGACTCCTATTTGTATCCTCAATGTTTAATAAATGTTTTTCCATTGATTCATTAATTTACAAAAGCTAACTCAGTGACTGCTTGAAAAATCTTACTCAAACAAAAAACCTGGTTACTCTTTCAGGAAATCATAAAAAAAAAAATTGACCACAAATATTAAAATCAGAATGTCAAGTTGTGTGTGCGCACACACATACACACACACACATGCATGCATGCACGCACAACATACTCACTGATTATTTCCTGAAATAAACTCCAAAGTGAAATCTCTCAGGAATGCTTTAGTCAAAATCTCAAGCTTCCAGGTCAAAGAAAAAATAGTGCAAGCCAAATAAGAGTTCAAGTAGCAAGGAACATACACCACTGCGCTATTACTACACTAAAAGTGATAAAATTTTAGAATACTACATTTCAAAAGGCAAAAGATAAAGGTTTACAGTCAATAACCTGCCCAGCAAAACTGAATGTAATCCTACATGGGAAAAAGAAAAATGACTATTGATGTAATAGGGGACATTCTAGTATTCCTGATAAGAGAACAGAACTGAGGGTTCAGTCCTGGGTCCTCTTCTCCCATTACACTATGTTACTTGATGATCTCATCAGCTCCCATGAATTCAATTATTATCTCTATGCTGATGATTTTTTTAAATTATTCATTCATTTATTTATTTATTTTTTAATTTATTTTTGACATGTTTGGTTTTCAGCCTTGATTTTCACAGGCGTTTGAATTACAAATTTTCTCCCCATTTCCTCCCCCGCCCACTCCAAGATGGCGT
>CM053623.1:173260883-173276602 GCA_028646595.1 Phalanger gymnotis
GGGGAGAAAATTTGTAATTCAAACGCCTGTGAAAATCAATGCTGAAAATCAAACATGTCAAAAAAAAAAATCCAGATAAATTATATCCACAATAAAAAAAAAAAATAACAAAGAACCAGAAAAAAAAAATTAGAATTGGACAAGGGCAAGCTAATGACTTCATACGATACAAGAAATAATAAAATCAAAAAGATGAAAAAATAGAAGAGAATATGAAGTATTATCTTATTGGAAAAACAACTGAGAGAACAGATCAAAGACAGACAATAAAAGAATTAACAGACTACCTAAAATTTATGATAAAAAAAAAATCTAGATACTCTACTTCAAGAAATTAAGGAAAATTGCACTGAAGTTTTAGAAATAGAAAGTGAAATAGAAATTTTTTAAAAGCCATCTATCACCACCTAAGAGATGCCAAAATGGAAACCCACAGGACTCAATTATTATACCCAATTATTATAGCTAAGCTTCAAAGCTCCCACCCAGTCAAGAAGAAAATACTATAAGCAGCTGGGGGTGGGGAGGAGAGGGGAACTGAATGGAGCTACAGCCAAGATAACACAAGATTTAGCAGCTCTTACATTAAAAGACTAAACAGCATGGAACATGATATTCCAAATAACAAAGGAGCTGGGTTTGCAACCAAAAGTAACCTACCCAGCAAAGCTAAGTGTAATCGTGCAAGGGAAACAAAAATTTAAAAAAAAAAAAGGATATTTAATGAATTAAAGGACTTTCGGGTATTTGTGAGGAAAAGACATAATAAGGTAAACATTTAAGAGTAATCATAAGGTATTTAATAAGGTCAAATTGTTACTTTTTAGATGGGAAAATATCTGTAACTCTTAAGAATGTTATCATTACTAGGGTAGCTTGAAAGAGCATACCTAGATTGAAGGCTTGGAGTTGAGTTGAGTATGACAGAATGATCCTAAAAAATAAACTTGGGTAGGGAGAAGTAAAATGGAACAATTATCTCATACAAATGAAGCATGAATGGAAGAACTGTTACAGTGGAGGGCAGAAGGGGGTGGAGGGCTGGTAGTGCTAGAACCTTATTCTTACCAGAACTGGGTTACATATGGAAGGGTATAAAAGTCTTCTTAATTTACAGTGAAACAGGAGAGTGAGGGGACAGGATAAGGGAGGGACTCTTAGAAGAATGTACAGATCAAGACATAGAATGGCAAAGTGGGGGGAAGGGATTATTAGAAAATATACAAATTAGGGAAGTAGTGGTCACAACTAAATTAGCCCTCTGAGGGGGGATGGAGTAAAAAAAGTGGGAGAGAAGGATAAACGGTGAGGGGAAAAAAAACAGGATGGAGGGAAATACACAAGTAGTAACTATAACTTTGAATGCAAATGGAAATGGACAGCAGAATGGATTGAAAACCAGAATCAAACAACATATTGTTTACAGGAAACACATTTAAAAATGAGAGATACAGAGTAAAAATAAAGAGCTGGAGCAAAATTTATTAAGCTTCAGCTGATGCAAAAAAAGAAGAGGTAACAATTATGATCTCAAAGTTAAAACTAAAATAGATTTAAAGAAATAAACAGGGAAACACGTTATGGTAAAAGCTACCATAGATAATAAAGTAATATCAATACTAAACCTATACACACCAAAAGCTATAGAATACACATTTTAAAGAAAAAGCCACATTTTAAAAGAAACAGCAAAACTAAAATGGGGGGAGGGGAAGAGAATTCAATTTTCCCCTCTCGGAACTAGATAAACCTAACCACAAAATAAAAAAAAGTCAAGGACATCAATAGAATCTTAGATAATAAGTTAGATATGATATATCTTTGAAGAGAATCGAATGGAAATAGAAAGGGAATATAGCTTTCTCTCCGTGACACATGGCACCTTTACAAAAACTGAGCATGTTAGACCATAAAAACTTGATAAGTACAGAAATATTAAATGCATCCTTATCAGATCATAATGCAATAAAAATTATATAAAGGACCATGGAAACACAGATTAAAAATTATTTGGCAACTAAATAATATAACCTTAAAGAATGAATGGGTTAAAGAACAAGTTATACAAATAATTATTTTATTAAAGAGAATAATAATGAGAAAATACACCAAAATTTATGGGATGCAGCAAAAGCAATAATCAGGGGAAAATTTATATCTATAAATGTCTACATCAATAAGAGAAAATTAACGAACCAGGTATTCAATTAAAAAAAACTAGAAAAACAAAAAATCTCCAATTAAACACCAAATTCCTGAAAATTATAGACCAATTTCACTAATGCAAAAATCTCAAATTAAATACTGGTTAGGAGGCTACAACAATATATCCCAAAGATTATACACTGGTGACCAAGAGAGAGTTACACCAGGAATGCAGGGATGGTTTACCATAAGGAAAACTATTAACAGAACTGATTACATCAATAACAAAGCTAGGAAAAATCATATGCTATCAACAGGTGGCAAAAAAAAAAAAGCTTTTTACAAAATACAACAGTCATTCCTATTAAAAACACTTGAAAGCATAAGTATAAATGGATTTTTTTCTTAAAATGATAAGAACTATCTACTTAAAATCATCAGCAAGCATTATTTGTAATAAGGATAAGCTAGAAACCTTTTCAATAAGATCAGGGTGAAACAAGGATGCCTATTATTACAAATATTATTCAATAATGTGCTAAAAATGCTAGCAAGAACAATAAAGAAGAAAAGGAAATTGAAGGAATCACAATGGGCCATGAGGTAATAAACTCTCTCTTTTTAGAGGTGATATGACATACTTAGAAATTTTAGAGATTGAACTAAAAAACTAGATGAAACAATAATTTTAGCAAAGTAGCAGGATATGAAATAAACCCACATTTACCAGCAGCACTTCTATATATCACCAACAAAGCCCTATAAGAAGTAAGAGGTACCACATTTAAAATAACTATAGACAACATAAAATAGCTGGGAGTATACCTGCCAAGACAAACCCAGGAACTATATGAACATAATTATAAAACATGTTTTATACAAATATAGTCAGATTTAAAAAACTGGAGAAATAGTAATTATTCATGAGTGTACAGGGCCAATATAATAAAAAATAACGATTCTACCTAAACAAATTTACTTATTCAATGCCATCTCAAATTATCAAAAAAAAATTTTATTGAATAGAAGAAATATTAACAAAATTAATTTGGAAGAACAAAAGGCCAGGAATGTCAAAGGAATATTAAAGGAATTAATGGGGGAAAAAACATGGAAGGAGTTTGGTAGAACCAGCTCTGAAACTGTATTATAAGGTAGTAATTATCAAAACTATCTGGTACTGGCTAAGAAATAGAAAGTGGATCAGCAGAACTAAGCAGACATACAATACAGAATAGCAAATGATTATTAGTAACCTTACATTTGACAAATGTAAAGATTTAAGTTTGTGGAATAAGAATTCACTATTTGATAAACATTGCTGGGAAAACTGGAAAGCAGTCTGGCAGAAATCGAGCATATAGGTCAATACCTGTTGCAACAATTGGGCTAGCAGCTGCTATGGAGGTGAAAGACCAACATAAGCCCAACAAGAATGCTGCCAGCACAGCAGTTCTTTTGATCTGCTTTACTAAGGATAGTAACATTAGGGGGTTAACAATCGTATTTCAATCCAACATATAAATATCATTCACTTAGTTCAGGGTTGAAAAAGCCAGCACCCTGATCTTCAGAGCAAATACAAACAAATTACAAACATCAACAGACAGACCTTGTCTGAGTCAAATCTCAATGCATGGTTACCAGGGTTTAACAAAGTCCCAACATCTGGATTTACAACTCTTAACAGCTGCCCAGTTTCTTCCAGTCACAAGCCACTTTTCCAGTGAGTGAGAGTCCCTGCAAATAACTCTGTTCTCTCTTTTTATACACTCTTTAGCCATCATCAAACGTCATGGGAGTAACCAGAACTTAGGCTCCTTCTATTGGGTCTGGTCTTAGCAACTCCCCTTAGGACCCTGAGGGCTTCACGCTCACATTGGCTTTTAGCACCTAGTAGATAGGAGTTTGGGCCTGGGGCTTTGCACATAGTAAGGCTCAATCAAAGACAATTAATTTATCATTCTAACACAGTAAAAAAGTCCCAACTTAATTGATATTACAAGACCTTACCCCACTTACCAAGAAAAGACCAAAAACAGATACATGATAGAGATAAAGAGTAATATCATAAGCAAGTCAGAAGAACATGGAACATATTTATCAAACAAATAAAGGAGAAAAATTCATAAATAAACAAGAGATAAAGAGCATTGTGAGATTTAAAATGGATAATTTTGATTACATTAAAAAGTTTTTGTACAAATGAAACCAATGCAGCCATGATTAGAAGGAAAGGAGAAAACTGGGGGAATTGGGGGTTTATAGACAGTTTCTTGGATAAAGGGCTCTTATCTTAAGTACATAGAGAATCTTATCAAATTTTATAAGAATACAAGTCATTTCCAATTAATAAATGGTCAAAGGATATAAACAGGCAGCTTTTGGAGGAAGAAATCAAAGTTACATATCGTCATACGAAAAAATGCTCTAAATCATTATTTTTCAGAGAAATTCAAATTTAAAACCACTTTGAGTATCATCTCACACCTATAAGTTTGGCTAAAATGATAGAAGGGGGAAATGACAAGATGTTGGAGGAGATGGGGGAAAACTGGGACACTAATACACTGTTGGTGGAATCATGAACTGATTCAACCATTTTGGAGAACAATCTAGACATTATGCCGAAAAGGTTATAAAATTGTGCCTACTCTTTGATCCAGCAATATCACTGTTAGGTCTATTTCCCAAGGTGATCAATGAAAAATGAAAAGAACCTATATACTCTAAAATATTTATACCATCTCACTTTGTAGTGGCAAAGAACTAGAAAGTGAAGGGATGCCCATCAATTGGGGAATGCCTAAACAAGTTGTGGTATATGATTGTGAAGCAATACTATTGTGCTATAAGAAATGATGAGTTGGTTGATTTTAGAAAAACATGGGAAAACTTGCATGAAATAATGAAAAACAAAATGAACAGAACCAAGAGAATACTGTATACAGTAACAGCAATATTTTTCCAAGAATAACAGTGAATGATTAAGTTATTTTGATTATAAACACACAAATCAGCTACAATAAAAAGGAAGATGCTATCCACCTCCAGAGAAAGAACTGATAAATAGAAGTAGAAATATAAATAGCATGATTCCATACACACACACACCACCACCACTACCACCACCACCACCACCACCACCACCACCACAGCCACTACCACTTCCCCCCCAACACCCCCCACCCTCGTGTCAAATGGTGGTCAAGACAGCTCAGAACTTAGAATATAACCCAAAAGAAATTTTAATTAAATTAATAAACAAACAAACAACCATAATTTCTGCCTGTCGGCCCTGAGCTGCAACCAATGACCCACTGTAGATTTTTCCTAGATTACCTGGTTCATTCCTCAGTCTGGTACTCTTTTTTTAAACTGTGGGAGAAGCTATACTCCCTACTACTTTGTACTTCCTACTATTCTGTTCTCTTTACTATTCCTCTCTTTTTTACTGTTTTTAACAAAAATGGGTGCTGTATTTTGTCGTAATGCTTTTTTCTTTATCTACTGAAATAATCTTGGTATTTATTGGTTTTGTTATTAATGTTGTTTTGTTTATAGTTTTCCTAATATTTAATCAACCCTTGAGCTTTTTGTTATAAATCCAACCTAACAATTGTGAATAATTGTTTTCATATGTTACTTGTTAGTCCATTTGTTAATATTTCAGACAATATTTTTTTTGTCAAAATTTATTGGGGAAATGGCCTCTGGTTTAAGAACACATTTATTTCCTAGATGGTATCTGGTAGGATCCATTTTTCTATTTTTGAGTTTTGTGTAACATTATAATTATTCTTTGAATGTTGGTAGAATTCACTTGCAAATCTATCTGGTCCTACTTTTTTCACCCTTTTTTCCTCTGACAGATCTTTTATGTCTTGTTCAATTTCTTTTTAGAGATTCAGTTATTTTAGTTATCTATTTCTAATTCAGTTGTCTCCCCATTTGATTATGAGTTCACTGGGGGCAAGGACTGTCCTCTGCCTTTTCTCATATTCTCAACACTTAGCACAGCACATAGCACATATCAGGCACATAATAAATGTTTACTGGTTAGTTGTCAACGTAGATATATTTCCTTAAATATTTTTCCATTTCATTTAAGTTCCCTATTATTGTCCATATAACTGGACAAAACAAATTCTAATGGTTTCTTTTATTTTCTCGTTTGTTGTGAATTCTCATTTTTGATACTCATAATGTGGTTTTTCTCCTTTTAAATAACAGATTGGCTTATGGTTCAATCTGTCTGTTTTTTACTTTCAATTTTGTTAATCTTCAGGCTTCCTTGGCTTCTTTTAAATCCCAGATAAAATTCCACCTTTTAAAGGAAGTGCTTCCCAATCCTTTTTAATTCTCTGTTGCTTACTTCAAATTTATCCTGTATATAACTTGCTCACATTTGTTTGCATGTTAGCTCTCCTCTTAAGGAGGGAGAGCATTTCAGACATAGAGAAAATATTCAGAATCAAGACATGGAGTGTCTTGTTCAAAAAATCTCTAGGAGACAAATGTCACTGCTGTGAAGAGTATGTAGGGGGTAGAAGAGAAGAGAAGAGAAAGATGAGGGGGAAGAAGGCAGTTTATAAAGGCCTTAACACCAAAGAGAGGATATTGTATTTTATCTTAGAGGTAATAGGCAGCATTGGAGCTTATTGAGTACAAAGGTAGCAACATGGTCAGATCTGTACTTTAGGAAAATCACTTCAGCAACAGACTTTAAGGACCTGAATAGAATTTTAGAAAAGTTATTAGCTAGATCATCTGTAACAACAATGCTGCTTGCAGCTATTGTGGCTGTGTAAGGCCAATAACACTAGCACACAGGAGGGCTGCTAGCACAGGTTCTTTGATCTGCTTTTCTAAGGAAAGCAACTTTAAGGGGTTAACAATCTTACTTTAATTAAACATACATATACCATTCACTTAGTTAAGGGGGAAAAGCCAGCACCATGAACTTCAGAGCAAATACAAACAGAAATTACAGAGATAATAAAAACAGATCAACATTTCTGTCTAACCAAATCACAACACATAGATACATAGTTACAGAAAAGCACAAACATTTGGGTTTTTGAAGTGGTAGGGGTGCACTTCAACAGCTTACCCAGAATCTTGTCACCAACACTCTTTCATTGAGTATGCCCCCAAAGGCAAAACTAATTTCTGAGTTTATATGCCCTTCTTCAGAGTCAAAGGGTATCACAACCATGCAAATCAAACCCACATGACTTAGGCCTTTTTGTGACTTAAATGCTTGCTCAGGGTCAGAGGGGGAAACTAGGCCTTCTCTTGATGGAAGAAGGTCAGGCGCCTGATTTAAAGATTCCTTAGTGCTGATAAGCCCTCAAACAAAAAACAAAAAGTCCACTTTGCTTGCTATTACATTTGAAAGGCAAGAATCAAATGTACTTGATTATCTCAGCATTCCAAAAGAGAAAACAGTTAAAAAAAAAAAAGTCCCACCTTGATTGCTATAACATCATTGAATGTTATTAAGTAGAAATAGAAAAGAATACACATATTTCTCAGCTATGCATAGTAGCTGAGAAACTGACCATAAATTAGGGAAAATCTCACAAACCAATGACTGTAATGCCATAAAATTGTAATCAACAAAGGGTGATTGAAAAATATGATTAAAAATTAAATGAGAGGATTCTGGGAAGATGGAGGAATAGGTCAGAAAAGTCCAAGCTCTCAAGATTTTCCCCCACAAAAGAGAGAAAATAGCACCTTAGGGCAAACAAAGTGCTGACAAAAATAAGTAAGAATAGGGGCACAACAGGGGTCTTCCTGGGACAATTTGAGAAGATCAGAAGAAAAATCCCAGGAAGATATTTTGTGCTGGTGAAGAGTAAACACCTCTAGGCTATGATCCCCTTTAACTACAAACTGTAAGCCCTGGGGTTGGTTGGTTTGAGAGGCTGCCTCGGCCCCAGCCACAGGAACTTTTACCACCCCTCCCACTATAGGGAGGGGAGTTGGACAGCTGAGTCCTTGCTACAAAGAGTGGTGGAGCCACACATCCAGTGCATGCAGAAGCAGTGTGGCAGAAAGCCCCTGGCTGTGGCCACTTGCAGGAGGTTGGAGGTTTAGCTTTGGTTCCAGGCTAGAGGGGAGAACTGAAGATCTGAGGCAAAAGGCACCATCCCTCATATCCCAGGGCTTAAGGTGATTACAAAAATTAAGCTATTACCACTCAAAATGCACAGGCAAAGGAGGAAGAATCCAACCACAAAAGGCTATAATGGGAATAGAGAACACCAGGGTTCATCTTCAAAGGAGGATACGGAAGTAATGCCAAATGGTCACCTGCCCAAAAAGAATTCATAAAAGATCTTTAAAAAGCCTTAAAAATCAAATGACAGAGACAGAGGAAAAACTAAAAGAATAAGAATAACCTAGGAAAAACAATTAGATTATCAAAGGAAAGTCAACCAATTAGAAAAGGAGATCCAGAATCTTAAGGAAGAAAACGACATGTTGAAAATCAGAACTAAGCGAGGTGAAGCCAGTGAAATTATAAGAGATCAGGAAATAATTAAACAAAATATGAATAATGAAAAAATAGGAGAAATTAAAACATCTTAAAAGAAAAACAACAGATTTGGAAAACAGGTCAAGAAGAAAAAACATAAAAATAAATGAACTAACTGAAATTATAATAAAAAAAAGAATCTTGATACAATCATACAAGAAATAATTGAAGAAAATTGTCCTGAAACATTAGAACAAGAGGGGAAAGTAGAAATAGAAAAAAAAACATCAACCACCACTTAAAAGAGATCCTATGAGGAAAAGTCATAGGAATATCAGAGTCAAATTCTGAAACCCTCAGCTCAAGGATAAAATATTAAAAGCAACAAGAATAAAACAATTTAAATATGGTGCCACAATTAGAATCACACAAGACCTAGCAGCGAAGACATTAAAGGATCCCAGGTCTTGGAACACTATATATTGAAGAACAAAAGAGTTAGGTCTCTGACTGAAAATAGCACACCCAGCAAAGTTAAGCATAATTGCGAATGAAAATAAAATGCCCCTTTCCAGGGGGAGGGACATCTGATCAACTCTCAGATTCTCAAGATTTTGTTAAAAATAAACCTTAACTTAATAGATGATTTGACATACAAGAGCCAACAGAAATATAAGGTACATATCAAAGACTGATTATAAGGGATTCGTAAGGACAGATCATTTCCTTTTAAAAATGTAAAATATAAAACGTATGTCTAAGATTCTTATTAATAACTGGCTAACTCATAAGAAAGATTGGGGTAAACCTAAGTATGATATGAATTTAAAAAGTAAAACCATTTAGAAACAGCTAAAAAGCAATTATTTTACAGGCAGCTAGGTGGTTCAGTGAGTAGAGCAGCCGCCCCAGAGTCAGGAGGACCTGAGTTCAAATCTGCCCTCAGAAACCTGACACACTTACTATCTGTGTGACCTTGGGCAAGTCACTTAACCCCAATTGCCCTGCCTTCCCCCCCCCCTCAAAAAAAAAAAGTAATTATTTTATACAAATGAGGTGTGAGAAGAAGAATCAACACAGAAGAATTAGATGGGGTAGGAGGACAGGCAGTTCTGGTAACCTACTTTTCATCAGGAATGGGTGTGAGAGGGAACAATACATATATATTTAGAAGAGTATAGAAAGTCGTCTAAATTCAGAAGAAATAAAATGGTAGGGGCATAGGGAGGGGGGAGAGGACAAGGGAGGGATCTTTAGAGGGGAGGGTGAGAGAATAGTAAAAGGAGGGGTATAGAATGGTGTTTAGATCAATGGGAATGGGCGGATAGGGAAGGGATCCTGGGGGGGGGGCAGGTAGGCAAATAATAGGAGAAGTAAAGTAGAGGAGGCAGGAGGGACAGGACACAAGATATGGACAAACACAAAAACAAAGATCAGGAGTAGAATTTGTTTGGGAAAGTATATGTCTATATATGTATGTATTTATGTATATGTACATATCTATAGCTATAGAGAAACATATCCAAAATGTAATTGTAGCCTTCCACATGGGGGGGGGGGGAGGGAAGAAAAAAAAAGAACAAAGTAAAAAAGTACACAGCAGAGAACAAAAGAAAATTTAAAAGAAAGCAAAGATAGACAGTTTTCGACACAAGATGTATTATTTATCATACAGGCTTTCTTGAAATGAAAATTTATTGTTACATATTTTGAATCCTCTCATGTTCTGCTATGCTTTTTATTTCTCTCTTGCTCTGTATTTAAGTTCCAATATTTAAGTTTATGATATGTTTTTGTTTCTTTTCTCTATTTAGCATTTGTATTCTGGCATTTGAGTCTAAAATAAAATTTTTTTAAAAAATTAAATGAAGATTAAATAACTTAATTCTAAAGAACTATCAAAGAACGAATTATAGAAACAATAAATAATTTCATTAAAGGCAATGTCAACATATCAAAATGTATATGATGCAGGAAATGGACTATGAAATCAGTTCTTACAGGGATGGTTCATAACCCTGAAAACTTTCATCAATTAAAGAGTAGAAAGGAGGAAGGGAGAAAGAAAAGAAGAAAGGGTCACCAAATTGCCACTTTCCCAAACAAATTCCAATTAAATACCAAAACAGGAATTCTGAAAAATTAAATAAAATAACAAAAATGAAAGCATAAAAATAAATAAAATTAGGAGCTAGTTTCTGAAGGAACAATCGGTAAAACAGTCAAACAGTTAGCTAACGATTTTTTTTGAGAGGAAAGTCAAATTACCAGCATGAAAAATGAAAAGGAAAATTCACGACAAATGAATAGAGGAAATAATTAGAAAATATGTTGCCAAACCTTATAGCAAGTCATGAATACATTCCAAAAAGAAAAAAAAAACTGAGGAACAAGTAGACTTGCAAACAAATTCAATCAAACATTCAATTATACAAAGTGTTTGCAAAAGGTTTATTTTACCAAATTCCTTTTATGAGGCAAATATGACCTTAATACCTAAAACAGAAAAAGAACAAATGGAAAAGTTTGTGTCAATTTCCTCATGAGCACTGAATCTTTTAAATGAAATATTAGCAAAGAGGTTCTAGAAAAATACCAAAAAGATTAAACACTATGACCAGCTAGGATGCGGGATTTGTTCGATATTATGAAAACTATAAACAAAATATATTTTATAAATAACAAAAACAAATATGATTATATAAACAGATGGACATAAAGAAAACTTTTTTTGACAAAAATATAACGTCTATTTGTATTAAAAACACTAGGATACACCAGACGAAACGGACCTTTCCTTAATAAGGTAAATAGCAAATGTATAAAAACAAGAGGCAACATTATACACACAATGAGGGTAAACCAGATCTTTATATAATGTCAGGCGCAAAGCAATGATGTTCAGTATCATTACAAATCAAAACAGCATTAGAAATTCTGCTTATAGTGATAAAACGAGAAAAAGTAATTGAGAGATAAATATAGGTAAAGAGGAAACAAAATTATCACATTTTGAAGATTTAATTAGAGTATACTAAGAGAGTCAACTAAAAATTATTTGAAACAGTAACTTTAGCAATGTTTCAGGATAAACAGTGAAGAAAAAAATAATGAAGAAATTCACCTAGAAAAACAAAAAGTGAAGAATCTCAAGAGAAATAATCAAAAAGAGGAACAAAGGGGCCTGGCAGTACAAGATCTCAAACTATTCAAAGCAATAATCATGGAAATAATTTGGTACTGGTTTAAAAATAAGAGGTTGCCTAGTCGAACAGACTAGGTACACAACATACACAAACAAATCCAGCAGCCTAGTATTTCATAAACCCAAAGATCCCAGCTATTGAGGCAAGGATTATTATTTAACAAAACTCATCCAAAGAAACTGAAAGTGGTAGGAATTAGGTTTAGATAAGTGCTTCATATGGTATTTCAAAGTGATCAAGGGGAAATCAAAACAGAACCAGAAGAAATGAGAAAATTAACATAAGCTTATGGAATCCTAATAAAGCTGCCTCCCAGCCCCAATATTCTAACTTCCTTATAGGCCCCACTGAACAGCAAGCCCACTGCCCCTACCTAGCCACTCCCTACCCTTGGGACCACCCCTCCACCCCCGCCACACACATTTAATAGCCTAACTTCTTCAAACATGCCTCACTGCTCACTAGAACAACAGGTGTGACCATGAACTCATATTTCTCACAGAATAGCAGATGTATCCACGTGAGAGGATCCTAACCACTACCTCTAACTACCCCCTACCCCCAGACCCATTCCTCATTACTTCCCACAGAAACAACAGGTGTGTCCATGCAATCAACTACAAACATATCCATCTAGCCTTAGAAAGGACCACAATACTTAGCCAATCAGAAAGCAGCACCACCAGGATGCCCAAGCAGGATGTGGACCCCAAAACAATAGAACAGACTTTCCCTAAGTAGGCACCTGTACACTAATAGCAAAGAACTGACCTAGAATAACTTATGATGTAGAGAGGCTTATTATAATGCCATTATCACACATAGGTACCCCCTCCAATGGGTTTTTCTATATGCATTATGAGTAATCGCATGCACAGTTCCACTGTAGCTGAGACCCCTTCTCCATTACCTAATCCCTTAACAAACTCCTCCTGACTTTATAATATTAATCATTTTCCCATATTCTATGTAAATTCTGATTGTGTAATCAGCATCTTTACTCTATAAAAATCCATTTTGCTTTCTCTGAAGTTGCTGGTTCCTCTTGGAACATAGACCGCTTCATGAGAGGCATCAATCTCAATGAATGCCTACACTTGGATTAGGGGTGGTCTGACTAAAATCTTTTGAGACAGTTCCACCACAACACATCATGAAACTGCAACAGTTTTTGGCATCCCTGGGTGGGCAGAGCCTAAACCCCAACATAAGCTACCGTATACAACTATATGCTAAAAAAAAAAACACAAACAAAATAGAATATTAACTTCAAAAATATAAAATACCCAAAGAGAAGAGCACAGAGAGGTCTTAAACATTCCAATCTAAGAAACAGAGAATTAGTAAGAAGAGTGAAGAGTGGGTTAAATGGAACTGGTCCTGATGGAATCATAAGTGATTTTCTATCAATCTTTTAAAGAACTAATACCAATACTATACAAATTATTCTCAAAAAATGAAGAAAGCAATCTACCAGACTTCTGTTATGAGACAAAAATAGTCCTAAACTGGGGAAGGATAAAGCAAAGGAGAACTACAAAACAATTATCATTTCTGAGTATCAATTAAAATTTTTAAATAAAATCTTGCTAAACAGACTACAAAAATTCATGCAAGAAATCACTGATTATAATAAGCAGAGTTAACTATTATTGGTTGGGTGATATAAGAGGGACCACTTCCAGCAAGACAGAACAAAGGAAATTGTATTAATAAATGGAAACTATACATCAGAAATCACACTTGCCTAGGTCCCTCTGCTGTTTGTGCTTTTCCATAAAAAGGTGCTGACTATTCTAAGGACTGGGGCTGCCAGTCCAGACCTGAAAACCCTGCCTCCTCTCTTGACCTAGGACCTATAACACCCTGGCTCTTTAGGAAGGTCAATTTGCCTGAGTATCTGATGGTTCCATTCAATACATATGCAACTGGCTGCAACAATCACTAATCTCTTAAGAGGAATTATCCCAGAGAGTAGGGGTACTAGCAAGTCCTTCCAGTTGGCTGAGCTCAAGGCCTCATGGCTGGCGTTTGAGGGATGAGATAGAGAAGAGCTTCACCTATATAAGTTCCTGGGCAGTGTCCTTGAATCAGATGAAGTGGTCTGGGGCCTGCACAGCACAAGACTCAACAATTAAAGCCTTTCCTTCAATGTCCAGACCAATGGAGGAATCTGTTGATGTCACTCTTTGCACATAGTTATTTGTGGGGGCGTAGTAGCAATTTTGACTTGAAGATCTTTCTCACCCATTAATAGGCCATGTGACCCGCTTACATCACAGGAAGCCTAAGACACATGTAGTAGGAGGAGCTTCCTGACAGGAAAGGAAGTTATGTTATGGGAAATGCAGAGACAGAGAGAGCGCGAGCGCGAATACAGTTATGGCTGCTAACTTAGCAATACTCTGAGTTTGTTTTGGGGAAGATCCCAGCAGGGGGGTCAGAGAAGTTTGGGGATGGCAAGGCTCCAGGCTGTGATACGGTGTTTTAATTTCCTTGCTATTATGATAAGGTGGGCTAACTGTCTGTGGGAGCTGAACATTTGGTTATGGGATATGATTCTCTGGTGTCTGAATAAATATTATATTTCTTTTACCTTCTAAATGGAGAATCTCTCATACTTTGCAATACAGAACTACATAAGCGTAATATCAATTAAGTTGGGACTTTTTTACTGTTTTAGAATGATTAAATGTCTTTGATTGAGCCTTACTAGGTACAAAGCCCCAGGCCCAAATCCCTATCTACTAGGTGCTATGCCTATGTGGGTATGAAGCCCTCAAGGTCCTAACAGGAGTTGCTAAGACCAGAGCCAATAGTAGGAGACCAAATTCTGGTTGCTCTAAAGAGTGTATAAAAAGAGAGAACAGAGCTATTTGCTTGAGGCTTTCACTCCTGGAGGCATGAGACTCTGGGCAGCTGCTCTAAGAGCCTCCCAAGCTCACCCAGATGTTGATGGTTTCTTGGTAACTATGAATTTAATTTGGTCTATTTATAATGTATGTTGTAATTTGTTTGTATTTGCTCTGAAGTACAGGCTGCTGGCTTTTTCCCCTGAACTAAGTGAATGATATTTGTGCATTGGATTGAAATAAGACTGTTAACCCCTTAACGTTGCTTTCCCTAGTACAGAAGATCAAAAAAATCTGTGCTGGCGGCGTTTTTGTGGTTGGGCTTGTGTTGGTCTTTCACCCCCACAACAGCTTCTAGCCGAATTGTTGCAACAAAAAGTATGTTCACGATTATCGCTGATGTTGTGTTTATTGCCTTACTGATACAGGGGGATATCAGCAACCATCAGAGACATGCTAAACCAGGCTGGAGCTGTTACAAGAATAGCACAGGTTAGGAATTAGGTCAAGTGTCAATGTGAATACTGAAGTGCTAATATTGTATTATACTAGGCATAGGACCATAGGATCCCCCTCATTAAAGACAAGATAGCTACTATTTTCTTAGCCCAAGTGGCCCCCAACCTGTCTCCAACTGGCAAAATGAAACTCTTTTCATCTCAAAGTAAGAGGGTTGCTACCACTGACAGCTGTATCATTATGCATCTGACACTATCAGTGGGCAAGCTCCCATAAAGAGTCAATGCTTCCCTTGAAAGGAGAAAGGAAATACCTTGTCTGGTGATTTCTGGGATCTAGTTTCCAGGAAGATTTATCTGATAAGAATGGAAAGTTTTTGGTCATTCTTCCGGCTATTCCATCCCACAACAAGTATTGGCATTGTTGAGAAGTATCTTTCTTTCTAATAGTATGGAAGAGGGTCTTGCTATATGTATTGTGATGGATATGTATTTACCTATAAGAAAGGAGAACCCTTTACTGAATTGGTCAGCTGATGTTCTGCGACAATGGATGAGGGTGGAATCGTCC
>CM053623.1:173277102-173314640 GCA_028646595.1 Phalanger gymnotis
TTAGAGAAGTAGAGGAAAAATTGGGATGAGAAATGAGAATGATGTGAGAAAACCATGAAAAACAAGTCAATGACTTACTAAAGGAGAACCAAAAAAATACTGAAAAAAATATTGAAGAAAACAACACCTTAAAAAAAACAATTTTAATTTTTAAAGATTTGTTTTCCTCATTGAATTTTTTTCCATTTTTTTTACCTCCCTAATTTGGTTTTTAAAGTCCTCTTTGAGTTTTTCCAGGAATTCTTATAGGTCTGGAGACCAGTTCACTTTCCCTTTTGAGGTTTCAGATGTGGGTATAGTATCCATGCTGTCCTCTTTTGAATTGATATTTTGGTCTTCCCCATCTCCATAATAGGAATCAATGGTATTTGGCTTTTTAGCATGTTTTTTCATGGTTTTTTTTTTCCTCCTGGCTTCTAAAGTGGATCTCTGTTTCTGAGGCTCAGGATGCTGTGTCCCAGGTTTCTTGTGTTGAAATCTGTGGGCCTGCTCAGTGGCTTTATGTTCTATGGCCTCTGGTTTTTGTGAGGTGTGGGAAAGGGGTGGTTTGCCTGCTGGGAGTCTCCTCTTCCCCAGGACTGTTCTACAGCATGGATGGTCTCATCTTTTGTCTGTGCTGGTGTCTGCCATTTGCCCTGGCTGTGCAAAGCCACGTCTGGGGTCCTGGCATTGAACTTAGCTCCACCCCCATGGCTCAGTTACTCTTGTTGTTGTTTTGAGGTGAGGGCTACTGGGACACCTTTCTTCCTGCACTAGTCTCCTTCCACCACCACAGGAATGGCCCTCTCCTCCATTTCTCTCGCTACTGAAGCCCCTCTTCTGGCTCCTTTGTTTCTCCTGAGGTATTATTCTCCGAGTATATTCAAGGGAGGGATAAGAGCCGTTTTACCTGGACATCATGGCTCTTGGAAGTTTAAGAAGGTGAGTTTCAAATCTTTAGACTGTGGGTTGGAGGCCTCCAGGCTAGCTGCTCCTGCAGCCACAGACTCTGCCCTCTGACAGACTCCTGTTCTGGGCTGAGAGGCCTGGGGCTTGATTGCGGCTACAGTTGGTACTTCTGCCCTGGGCCTGTTTCTGCTCCGCTGTTTCCCTCACCCAGCACTCTCCCAGACCAGCATACTGGCTGGATTCCTCTGCTGTTCCCGGTTGGTTTGGTCTGGTGCCATTCCGCGTGCCTGGTGCTCCTACCCTTCTCAGTATACTAGTGGCTTCTAACTCTTTCAAATCCACTCAGATTCATTTTTTTAGATGTATCTGACAGAATTTGTGAGAGAGCTCCGGTAGTTCCTTCCTTTCACAGTGCCATTTTGGCTCTTCCCCAATCAATGACTCTTGATTCAAACAAAGGCAAGACTCAAAGATACCCAATTGCCTCAGTGCTGAGAAGCACCTCAAAACAAAGGGCAACAAAAGGTCCCACTTTACCTGCCAATTCAAACAAAGGCAAGATTCATTAAAGGCACTTGATTGCCTTAGCATTCCAAAAGAGAAAACAGTAAAAAAAAAAAAGTCCCACCCTGTTTAACATTACAGGAGATAAGAGGGAGGGATAATAAAAGGGTGAGAAAATTAGGGGAGGTGGTAGTCAGAAGCAAACACTTTTGAAAAGGGACAGGATCAAAGAAGAAAATAGAATAAATGGGGGAGCAGGATAGGATGGAGAGACATATAGTTAGCCTTTCACAACATGACTGTTATTTTCCATAACAGTTTTTGCATAACTAACACGTATAACCTATACTGAATTGCTTGTCTTCTCAATGATGGTGGGTGGGGAGATAAAAAGGGAATCTGGAAATCAAAGTTTTAAAAACGAATGTTAAAAATTGTTCTTACTGGGAAACCAGATATACAGGCAACGGAATATAGAAACCTATCTTGCCCTACAAGAAAGTAAGAGGGAATAATATGGGGGGAGGGGTGACAGAAGGGAGAGAAGACTAGGGGATGAGGTAATCAGAATGCATGCTGTCTTGGGCCGGGGGGTAGGGGAGAGATGGGGAGAAAATTTGGAACTCAAAATGTTGTGGAAATGAATGTTGAAAATTAAAAATAAATTTAAAAAAAAGAAGAAAGAAAACAATTCCTTAAAAATTAGAATGGAGTAAATAGAAGTCAATGGCTTTATGAGAAATCAAAAAATAATGAAACAAAACCAAAAGAATGAAAAAAATAGAAGACAATGTGAATATCTCATTGCAAAAACAACTGACCTGGAAAATAGATCCAGGAGAGAGAACTTAAAAATTATTGGACTACCTGAAAGCCATGATCAAAAAAAGAGCTTAGACATCATTTTTCAAGAAATTATCAAGGAAAACTGTCCTGATATTCTAGAACTAGAGAGTAAAATAGAAATTGAGGGAATCCACCAATAACCTCTGAAAGAGTTCCTAAAATGAAAACTCCCAGGAATATTATAGCCAAATTCCAGAGCTCCCAGGTCAAAGGGAAAATATTGCATGCAGACAAAAAGAAACAATTAAAAAATCATATAGCCACAGTCTGTATAACAAAAGATTTAGCTGCTTCTATATTAAAGGATCAGAGGGCTTGGAATATGATATTCTGGAAGGCAAAGGAGTTAGGATTACAACCAAGAATCACCTCTCCAGCAAAACTGAGAATAATCCTGCAGGGGGAAAAGTGGATATTCAATGAAATAGAGGACATTCAAACATTCTTGATAAAAACACGGGAAGTGAATAGAAATTTGACTTTCAAATACAAGACTCAAGAAAATCATAAAAAGATAAACAGAAAAGAGAAATCATGACGGACTTAATAGGGTTAAACTGTTTATAGTTCTACATGGGAAGATGATACTTGTAACTCATAAGAACTTTTTCTTTATTAGGGTAGTTAGGAGTATATATAGACAGAACGTACTTGTTTGTGTTTAATACGAGGGGATGATATCTAAAAAACAAAATTAAGGGGTATAAAGAGAATGTACTGAAAGGGAAAGGGAGACGTAGAATGGGGTAAATAATCTCACATAAAAGAAACAAGAAAAAGCTTTAACAGAGCAGGAGAAGAGAGAAGAGGTAAAGAGAAATGAATGAACTTTACTTCATTAGAATTGACTCAAAGAGAGAATAACATACAGAGTGAACAGCAGAGGAAAGGATAAGAGAAGCACAAGGGTGTTCATAGAAGGGAGGGCAGATGGGGAGGACAGTCAAAAGCAAAACACTTTTGAGGAGAGACAAGGTGAAAAAAGAGAGAGAATGGAATAAACCGGGGAAGATTAGGATGGAGGGAAGTACTATGAAAAAGAATTTTTGAAGCAAGTTTCTCTGATAAGGGCCTCATTTCTCAAATAAATAGAAAACTGAGTCAAATTTATAAAAATAAGAGTACTTCCTCAATTGATAAATGATCAAAAGATATGAACAGTTTTCAGATGAAATGATCAAAGCTGTCTTATAGCCATATGAAAAAAAAACTTACTATTGTTTGGAGAAATGCAAATTAAAACAATTCTGAGGTACTGCCACATACCTGTTAGATTGGCTAATAGGACAGAAAAGGAAAATGACAGATGTCAAAGGGGATGTGGGAAAAATGAGACATTAACACATTGTTGATGGAATTATGAACCGATTCAACCATTCTGTAGAGCAATTTGGAACTATGCCGAAAGGGCTATAAAACCATAAAACTGTTTGACCTAGCAATACCACAATTAGGTCTGTATCCCAAAAGAAATTAAAAAAACAACCAACAGGAAAAGCACCTGTATGTACAAAAATATCTATAGCAACTCTTTTCTGGGGACAAAGAACAGGATATCGAGGTGATACTCATCTATTGGGGAATGGCTGAACAAATTGTGATATGTGATTATGATGGAATATTATTGTGCTATAAGAAATGAGGAGCAGAATGCTCTTAGAAAAACCTGGAAAGACTTACATGAGTTGATGCAAAGGGAAATATATTATGTATGAAGCAACAGCAATATTGCAAGATGATCAGCTGTGAATAACTTAGCTATTCTCAGCAATACAATGATCCAATACTACTCTGAAGGACTTATGATGAAAAATACTATCCACCCCCAGAGCAAGAACTCATGGTTTCTGAATACAGATTGAAGCTTTTTTTTACTTTATTTTTCTTGAGTTTTTTTTCTTGATCTATATTTTGTTTTGAAATATGACTATTATGGAAATATTTTGCATGACTGCACAAGTACAACCTATATCAAATTGCCTGCCTTCTCAATGAAGGGGGAGGACGGAAGGAGGGAGGGAGAGTATTTAGAACTCAAAGTTTTAAAAATGAATGTTAAAAAATGTTTTTACATGTAACTGGGGAAAAATGAAATACTAAATAAATTTTTTAAAAAGAAAAAATGATACCAAAATGTTCTTTATAGTTTCAATGAAAAATATGCCTCTAGGGCCTGCTCCTGGTTTTCTGGGGCACCACCTTCACTGGTGTAGTACACTCTCCATTCTCAGTCCTAAAGGGGAGGGAAGATTAGGTGGGGAAGTAGTCAAAAGCAAAACACTTTTGAGATGGTCAGGGTAAAAGGAAAAAGAGAGGAGAGAAAGAGAGAGAGAGAGAGAGAGAGAGAGAGAGAGAGAGAGAGAGAGAGAGTGATGAGAATGAGAAAAACATGATGGAGGAATACATAGTAATCACAGCTATCAGAGTCCCGAATGGGAAGGTCCCACAGGAGAGCGTCTTCTCCATGGGTAAGATTCCAATGCAACTCACTCACGTGGAGACTTAAATAGGACTTTAAATAAAGAAGGCTCCCTGCAAACTGTCCTGGATGTTTCCCTCTGGGAGGGGAGCCACCCATCCCAATGGGGTCTCGTGAGATATTTCGTTCTTAAGAACTGGCTAGGTTCTCAGAATGGCAGTTTCTCCAGATGTTTATTTAACCTCAAGGAACTGGCCTTGTATCTCAAGGATATTTGGCATTCTTTGCTCAAAGCCTGATCACGTGAGAGAGTTCATGATACATACGTGCAGGGCCTGCACTGTAATATGGAGGATCATATATACATATATGTACATATATGTATATATATTTTCATTAATTCCCTAAATATTCTTGACCTTTACTTCTTCTAAATGAATTTTCTTATTATTTTTCTCACTCAACAAAACAATCTTTTGACAATTTAATTGAGATGGCACTGAATGAGTAGATTAATTTAGACAGAATTGTCATTTTTATTATATTGGCTTGGCCCACTCATGAATAATGAATATTTTTCCAATGATTTAAGTCTGACCTTTTTTGTCTAGAAAGTGTTTTATAATCATGTTCATATAGTTCCCAGGTTTGTCTTGGCAGGTATGTTCCCTGGTACTTAATGCTGTCTATGGTTATTTTAAAGGGGACATTTTTTACTATCTCTTCTTGCAGGACTTTGTTGGTGATATATAGAAATTCTGGTGATTTATGTGGACTTATTTTATATTCTGCTACATTGTTAAAATTATTTATTGTTTCAACTAGTTTTTTTTTTAGTGAATCTCTAGAATTTTCCAAGTATACCATCATATTGTCTTCAAAAAGAGTTAATTTCGTTACCTCGTTGCCCATTCTGATTGTTTCAATGTCTTTTTCTTCTCATTGCTATTGCTAGCATTTCTAGTACAATATTGAATAATATTGGTGATAATGGGCTATCTCGCTTCATTCCTGATCTTATTGGGAAGGCTTCTAATTTATCCCCATTACAGATAATACTTGATGATGGTTATAGGTATATGTTTCTAGAATTTTAAGGAAAAATCCATTTATACTTATGCTTTCATTAGTTTTAATAGGAATGTGTGTTGTATTTTGTGAAAGGCTTTTTTTTTTGCATTTACTGACATAATCATGTGATTTTTGTTACTTTTGTTATTGATATAATCATTTATGTTAATAGTTTTCCTTATATTGAACCAGCCCTGCCTTCCTGGTGTAAATCCCACTTTTTCATAATGAATGATCTTTATGACATATTGTTGTAGGCTTCTAGCTAATATTTTATTTAGGCTTTTTGTATCTATATACATTAGTAAATTGGTCAATATTTTTTTCTCTGTTTTTGTTCTTCCTGATTTACGTATCAGTACTACATTTGTTTCATAAAAGGAGTTTGGCAGGACCCCTTCTTTGCTTATTATTTAAAATATATATTTTTTAAATTTTGGAATTAGTTGACCTTTAAACGTTTTGTAGAGTTCACTTGCATATTCTTCTAGACCTGATGCTTTTTACTTAGGAACCTCATTTATGGTCAGTTCAATTTATTTTTCTAAAATAGGTTTATTTAGATAGTCTATGTTTTCTTCTGTTAATCTAGGCAGCTTATATATTTGCAAATATTCTTCCATTTCATTTAAATTGTTACATTGATTGGCATATAATTGGACAAAATAATTCCTAATAATTGCTTTAATTTCATCTTCTTTAGTGGTGTATTCACTCTTTCCATTTTTGATACTAGCAATTTTGTTTTCTTCTCTTTTTAAAAACTTATTAATCCATGGTTTATCTATTTTATTAGTTTTTTCATAAAACCAACTCTTAGTTTTATATATTAATTCAATAGTTTTCTTACATTCAGTTTTATTAATTTTATCTTTAATATTCATGATTTCCAATTTGGGGTTTAATTGGAGATTTTAATTTGTTCTTTTTCTAGTTTTTAAAATTCCATACCAACTTATTAGTATGCTCTTTATTTTAGTGATGTAAGCATTTGGAGATATAAATTTTCCTTTGATTACTTCTTTTGCTGTATCCCACAAATTTTGATATGCTATCTCATTATTATCATTCTCTTTAATAAAATTATTTAATGTTTCTGTGACTTGTTATTCACTCCACTCATTCTTTAAGAATAGGTTATTTAGTCTCCAATTAATTTTTGATGTGTTTTTCCATTGTCCTTTATTAAATAAATTTATTAAATTAAATAAATTAATAAATCCTTTATTAAATTAAATAAATTAATAAATCCTTTATTAAATTATTTATTAAATGTCCTTAAATTATTAAATAAAAGTAATTTTTATTGCATTATGATCTGAAAAAGATGCACTTGATATTTCTGCTTTTCTGTATTTAACTATAAAGTTTTTAGGTCTAATATATGGTCAATTTTTGTAAAGATGCCATGTACCACAAAGAAAAAGATATATTCCATTCTATTCCCATTCAGTTATCTCTAAATGTCTAAGACATTTAGCTTATCTAAGATTCTATTAATGTCCCTGATTTCTCTCTTATTAATTTTTTGGTTAGGCTTATCTACTTCCGAGAGGAGAAAGTTGAAATCCTCTATTATTATAGTTTGCTATCTATTTACACCTGTAATCATTTACCTATTTCTCTAAAAAATTTAATGCTACAGAATTTGGTGAATATATGTTTAGTAATGATATTACTTCATTATCTATGGTACTTTTAAACATAATTTCGTTTCCCTGATTATCTTTTAATTAAATCTCTTTTAGCTTTAACTTCATCTGAGAACATGATAGCCACTCCTGCTTTTTTTATATCAGTTGAAGCATAATAAAATTTACTCCAGCCCTTTATTTTTACTCTGTACGTGCCTCTCACATTCAAACGTGTTTCTTGTAAGCAACATATTGTTAGGTACTGATTTTTGATCCATTCTGCTATCAATTTCTATTTTATGGGTGAGTTCATTTTATTCACATTCAAAGTTATAATTACTAGTTGTACATTTCCCTCCATTCTACTTCTCTGTCTCTGTCTCTGTCTCTGTCTCTCTCTCTTCAGAAATCTAATAGACTCCTGACCTCTGCCTCCCTAAGCTGTATGCCTTTCTAAAAGTCCCTCTCTTGTCATATTCCCTTGCCCTCCTATTTCCATGTAAGTTAAGAAGACATTTATACCCTACTAAATGTATGTTACTCACTCTTCAACACAGTCGTAATGAGAATGTTTCCTCCACTGACTGCCCTCCACCACTGTAAGAGTTCTTCCATTCATGTCTATTTTGTATGAGATAATTTGCTTCATTTTACCTCTCCATACCCAATTTTATTTTTTTAGGACCTTCCCATCATAATCAACTCAACTCTAAGCCTTCTATCTTTGTATGCTCTTTCTGACTACCCTAGTAATGATAACATTCATAAGAGTTGCAACTAATGTTTTCCCATATAAGAAGCAAACAGCTCAACCTTATTAATCCTTTATAATTACTCTTTCATGTTTACCTTCTTGTGTTTTTCCTATATTCTTGAAAGCAAGATTTTCTGTTCAGTTCTTTTCTTTTCCTTAAGAATACCTGAAAGTCTTTTAGTTCATTAAATATTTATTTTTCCCTTGAATCTACCCAGCTTTGCTGGGTAGATTATTCTTGGTTGCAAATCTAGCTCCTTTGGTCTTTGGAATATTATATTCCATGTCCTTTAGTGTTTTAGTGTAGAAGCTGCTAAATCTTGTATTATCTTGACAGTTATAGTATTTTCTACTTGACCTGGGAGCTTAGAAACCTAGCTATATTGTCCTTGTGAGTTTTTAATTTTGATCTCATTCAGGCAGTGATCAGTACATCTTTTTCAATTTCTATTTTATTGTGTAGTTCCAGAACTTCAGGGCAATTTTCCTCAATAATTTCTTACAGTATATATAGTGTCTAGACTCTTTTTTTGATCATAACTTTCAGGTAGTCCAGCAATTCTTATGTTATCTCTCCTCAACCTGTTCTCCAGGTCAGTTTTTTTTTTTTAAATGAGGTATTTCACATTCTCTTCTATTTTTTCATTCTTTTGATTTTTTTATTATTTCTTGATGTCTTATGTAGTCATTAGCTTCCCTTTCCCCCATTCTAGTTTTTAAGAAGTTATTATCTTTGGTAGGTTTTTGGATCTCTTTTTCCTTTAGTTAACTTTCTTTTTGTAATTTTCTTGCATTACTCATTTCTTTTCCCAATTTTTCTTGGACCTCTTTTTTATTTTGAAGTCTTTTTTAAGCTCTTTCAATACCTCTTTTTGGGCTTGTGATCATTTTATGTCTTTCTTTTATAAGCTGTTTTGTCCTTTTCTGAGTTTGAATCCTGATCTTTTCTATCACCATAGTAGCTTTCCATGGTTGGGTTGTTTCTCAGTTTTTTTTTATTAATTTTTAAAATGGTTATTAATTTTATGTTAATGTTGGACTCTTCTCTTGGGGTGTGAGGGTTAATGGCTCAGGCTAAAGATTTTTCATGCTGTTGTTTTCTGAGTATCTGGGGGCCTTTGAGCTCTTGACTCTTTCAATGAATCCAAGGCCAGGTATGGTCACTGCTCTTCCAGTTCATGCCTCAGTCTATAAGCAACCTCAGGTAATCCTCTCAACCCCTGAACTGTGACCAGGGACCATGAAGAGCTGCCACCACAAAAGCTCTTGCTCTTTGTAATCCCTCAGGTGTCTGCAAGGGTCAGCTTGCCTCTCTGCCTTGGAATCAAAACCAAAGACTTCAATTTCTTGTAAGTGAACACAAGGCATATGCTCACTCCTTCTTACTGGCAACCACATCCTGGGACCCCATCTGGTCGACATACCTGGGTCCCATGTCCAGCACCAGTGGAAGGCTCCATAATCTTCCTTTGATCAGTTGCCCAACCCCCATACCATCCATAGGGAGAAAGTTCCTGAAACTAAGGCAGTGCCAACACAGCTAGCCCCAGGGCTTGACATTAGTAGACTCAGCAATATATGCCTGGAGGTATTTGTAATTCATTCAGGTCAGACCACCACACCAAGAGGTCAGATCTTTCCTAACTTCCTCTTGAGTTTGGATGACTGCCCTACCCCAACTTGGCTTATTGTAGATTTTCATTGACTTGCTGGATAATTATTCTTGTCTGCCATGATTTTTAGAGGTGCAGTTTTTGTTTTGTTGGGTTTTTTTTGTTTTGTTAAAAATGGCTGTTTCTGTTAAGGCAGCCATTTTGTCCAGAAGTCTGACTGTATTTTGTATTGATGCTAATAGCTACGCTCAATGATTTTTTCCATTTATTTGTTCTTATAGTGAACTCCATTTTTGTAGCCCAAATGCCTCTTAAATATTTCAAACTCAGAACTATGTAGATACTTCAAATCTAGGACACCCAAAATAATCCTCCTTATCTTTCTCCATAAATTCACCTCACTTTCTACCTACCTTATTTTGGTTGAGGGTACCACCATCTTTCTAATCACCTGGGTTTGCAACCTAGGTGTCATCCTTAACTCCTCAGTCTCACTCACTCACTCCTACAATCTCACTGCATCCTACTACATCCTCAATTGCCTAAATCTTGTTAATTTTACTACCTTAATATCTCTTGATCACCCATTAAAATACTACATTTATCACCTTTCTTCTACTCTCCTGGCCATGTCCATAGTTCCTACTCTTATCATCTCTTTTGCTTTGTTAGTTAGGCACACTCATTGCTTTTGATAATTGCTGTGTACTATAGATCTGCATGAACTGTTGAAATATATGTATGTTATTTTTATAGTTAGACATGTTGTCCTTGTACTATCCTCCAGTGCCATGTCTACTCAATGTGCTGTTAATGTGGATTTATTTTATTTTCATTTCAGTGGTACCAAATGCTGATAACTTGGGACACCAGAAAAATCACCCTTGTTTCAAATTGCCAATGTTTATATTTATATTGTATAGTCAAAAACTTGAACTTGCACCAGTTGATCTTTGCAAGAGACTGAAAAAGTTTTGGCCTAGAGAAAGAACGTAACCTGTGTCCCCAAACTCATTAAAATGGGACTTTCTCCTCGTTGGTATAGATCAAGACCCCACACTTCTAGGTGGATTTGGTGGGAGCAGTAAGATGAGAGATATCCTCAGTCTCTTCAGGCTGTCCAATCTCTTCGTATTCTAGTTTCGAGCAAAAAGATGGACAATGCCAACACCACTTTAGTTTGCTAAAGGGAAAAAGACTCTAGAAAGAAGCTAACATGAGAGGAACTGATGATCTCCTTCATGTCTCTATACCTAGCTTACTACACTAGAGATTTCAGAGAATTTCTGTTTTTAGATCTGAGACTGTCTCTCTCTCCCTTAGTTGAGCTGAATTACATGCTTTCATTGAGGAAGTTCTTTTATTTTGTATTGTTTGGTACACGTTCTCCTCTATGTACTTTCTCCAATTTCTGTTTTGTTATCATCTTGGCTAAATGGGTTTCTTTGCCATCTGCTGTGTGTACTCATTGTGGAACTGGTATGGAGTGAGAAAGGCATCAAGTCTTGGCTATAATGCTTGGTGCTCTCCTTCTCTATGAAGAAATAGAGATCAGACATATATCTTGAACCTGAAAACTACATCCCCATGACTAACATCGAAATGAGCAGAGAATTTTAGCCTGATAGCATTCCTTCTGAGGAGAGCAGAATGATTGATCAGCCTCTGCCCTCCACCTCCTGCTTCCTCTATGACAGGAATTAATCTCCCTTATGAGAGAAGGTGGGGGATAGAAATGTTAAAGATATATCTATTTTTGCCTCTCTGTGAGCCAAATCAAGACAGCTTTGCTACATGTATCTTCATTATATTAGGAGTTTTTTTCTGTTTATATATGAGTAAAGAACCTCGCTTCCTGCATTAGAACTTTTCCTAGGACTAAACTCTGCCTCCTCCCTCTCTCTTGGTCCTATGCCCTTTGTGCTCTGAATGCTACCCACTACACCCTGTCTCAGTTTTAGGTGATGTGGCTAGGGCCAGATCTTGCTTTACCTCTCTCTCCTGGTAGCCCATGATGGATTCTGGCCATCGCTCACCCTCTACATCCTTTTCCTTAGGCAATCACCAACTGGAAGTTGGCTTTGTCTCTTTGGTGAAGATTTGATAAAGTATCAGAGATAGTACTGGTGTCAGGCCTTCTGGAACCCTTCCCCACCATTGTATAGA
This sequence comes from Phalanger gymnotis, assembly GCA_028646595.1. Lineage (NCBI taxonomy): Eukaryota > Metazoa > Chordata > Mammalia > Diprotodontia > Phalangeridae > Phalanger > Phalanger gymnotis. The sequence goes on from CM053623.1 coordinate 173,288,998, forward strand.
CTGCCTGGAAGTTTTAGCTCTTCTTTTCTGAGGGAATTTCTCTTTGCGCTGTTGCAGAGAGTATGTTGACTTCAGGCACTGACTTCAGGAAGTCCCTGAGATATACTGCCTCAAATAAAGCCATCTTTGTCTTTGTGAGAAGTCCCCTCATGTGCTAGCTTTATTCTCTGCTCTGGCTCTAATAGGCCAAAGTTGAGGTCTTTTTGGCTTCAAGTTCCATTTCCCAGAGATCATGCTAGATTCAGCCTTCCTCTTCAACTTCTCTCACCCTTACCTACATATCTCTCCCAAGAGCAGTAGCAGGAATTTTATCTATCTCCTTGTGTAGTGCTAGACAGGATTAAGGAACTTATTTGTGTTTCTTTTGGTTTCGTTGATCTCTGCTTCATCTGGCAATTGTCTGTCAGGGACATTGAATGTCACTGTCTTAACCAAAACTTCCTCACTTGAAATATTGCAGAGCCTCCTAAGAAGTTTCCCTGCCTCAAGTCCTTCACTTTTTCTCTGCTTACATGCCAATGTAATAATTCTAAAACACAGGTTTGGCTATGTTACTTCCCTATTCAATAAACTTCAGTGATTCCATTTTACTTCTAGAATCTAAAGCAAATATTGGGAAAGGAATATGACAATTAGAGAGTCCAGGAAAGCTGAAGATTCAGGAGCTAGCAAGCAAGGTGGAATCTAGTTCTTCATCTCTTGTGGAGTAGGAGGAGATTTATCTTTCCTCCATCCCACTGACTATGATATCTAAAAATAGAAATCTGAAGGCAGAAATTCCCTCCAGCAGTGGCAAGTCAACTCAGTAGGGTTTGAGGTGAAGTTGAGGGAACAGAGACATACATTTCAGACAAATACAGATACAGAGGTAGAGACAGCATTAAGGACCATGACTCCTGGAAGAGAGAAGTGAGCTGGCTATAGATTTGAGAGGGCTAGCCTGGGCAATTGAAAGTTGAGTTTTGTGAGTACTGCATGAAGAGAGAAGATTTGGGACCTAGAAATACCAAAAGAGTGAGAAGCCTTGACTACATGTGTTTCCTACATATGTGCCTCACCACCATAGTATTCTGTTTGTACCCATTCTTCCACAGATGTATGTATTTGTAGGAGAGTGGGCTTATATTTTATGAAGGTAATGTCCTTCAGCTACTGTTTTTACAATGCCATCTTATTAAATGCCTTTGCTATGAGCTCATTGTGGCTACTGTCTGATTTTTAATGGGAAACACAATGATGGGGGCTTATGCGTTAAGACTGAGTACCAGAAGAGTACTTCCCTCCAGCCCCCAAACCCATGGCAGCAACTTCCTTCTGGGGATCCAAGTTGGAAGACACAGTACAGAGGCAGTACTACACAAAAGTATGTTAGGCATTTAAAGCTCTTCACAGCTTGACTTCAGGCTACTTTTATAGCATTATGCATTACTGTCCTTCATGTATTCAGTGTTTCAGCCGAATCTTTACTTAGATTATTTTCCATGCCTGGCATATACCTCTTCACTTCTACCCTGAAGAACTCCTAGTTTCCTTCAAAGCTCAGTCTAGAAGCCACCTCCTACATGACTTCTTCCCTGATTCCGCCAGCTGCTAGTGCCTCTCACACCTAATTACCTTTTATTTATTTTTGCATATAATTGTACATGTCCTTATTGCACATACACTCCTCCTACAGTATGGAAATTCCTTGAGGGGAGGGATTATTTCATGTTTGTATTTATATCCCTGGTACCTAGCATAGTGCCTGGTACATTATTAAATGCCTATCATTTGTTTTTCTTTCTTTGCAGAGTTAATATATACACAAATCTTCCCTTTACAATTTGCATTATGCTTTTTTTCTAAAGTTGAAAATCTGGAAAGCGTTAATTTTCCTGCTTGAAAAAAATGATTAAATGCCTATTTATTTACAGAAATTATATATGAAGACACTCATCAAAAACTGATTAGCTTCTTTTCATGTTATTTTTTCTAACCTGATTTTAGTTGTGGTCAGTAGATGGCAGTACATCATTAATTAAAATGGGAGAAAAATAATATGTTTTTGAATTGTAATGTGAACCAGAGCATTTAAACATGTTCCATGATTGTCTCACTCATTTCATAAATACAGTAATTTAATTCTACCAACTTGTAATCCTAGATTTTATAACATGAAGTACATTGATAATCTCACCTCACATTCAGATCTGTGGATTATCAGTATTTACAGCATATATCAATTTAATTGTAGTTAGGTCTTGACCAATCTAATCTGATCACTTTTTATAAATTAAAATCCAATTAGAATATTATAGCTTAGGTTATTTCAGTGTTTATAGCTGGACTTGGCATGGGAGAGAACTTGGGTTCAAGTCACCACATTTAAAATTTTCTTTTAGCTTTATGGTTTTGGGAAAGTCCTTTATTCTCACTGGACCAGAGTATCCTAATCAGCAAAATGAGACAGTGGACTAGCTGAACTTTTAGAAAGAAATGTCAGAAGAATGGATTTCTGGGAGCAAAGATGGCAGAGTAAGCAGGAAATCACCTGAACTCTCTGACATTCCTCTACAACCAACTATAAAATAGTACCCAAAATGAATTCTGGAATGGCAGAACCAGCAAAAAAAACAAACCATGGTGGAACAATCTTCTAGCCCAAGAAACTTGGAGATCAGTAGAAAAAGTCTGTCTCACCTGGAGATAGAGAACATAGTCCAAGATAGGAAGAGTCCTGGCAAGCCAGCAGCAGGCTTTATCTCAGCAAGCCAGCCTCTGAGGTTCTGAGCCTTAGTGTGGTGCCAGGTGATGAGGTAAACACCAACACCCCTCCCCACATGCCTCAGTGTAGCACCAGGCAGACACCAGTGCTGGGGATCTCCCCCATGTGCCTTGCGGCTCCTGGCAAATGAGAAGGTGCCAGTGCCGAGACCCCCCCACTCCCCCCATTCCCCGTCCACACAGAGACCTGCACTGTTGCAGCACAAGGGTCCCCCATGGGTCTCAGGGCAGCACCAGTGCAGCAACATGCGAACAGTCAGAGCCTGCAGCACCTCACACAAGAAGCTTGGGACAGTGCCCCTTCCACCCCAGGAGCAGAGTTAAAATTTAAAAATAAGGAAAAGGGTTGGAAAAGAACAAAAAAAGAAATAAGAAAAAAAAGACTCATCATAGAACTTTATGGTGACAAAAAGATCAAGATACAAATTCAGAAGAGGACAACAATGTCAAAACTTCCACATGCAAAGCTCCCCAAAGAAAACTGTGAATTGGACTCAAGCCTAAAAAGAACTCAAATAAGAGAGGTAGAAGAAAAATTGGGGAAAAATGAGCATGCTGCAAAAGAATCACGAAAAAAGAGTCAAGAGCTTGGGAAAAGAAAACAACTACTTAAAAAGTAAAATTGGCCAAATGGAAAAGAAGGTTAAGAAAGCTTTCTGAGAACAATAACTCCTTAAAGATTAGAATTGGACACCTGGAAGCTAATGACTGTATGAGACATCAAGAATCAATCAAACAGAATCAAAAGAATGAAAAAATAGAAGAAAATGTAAAATACCTCACTGGAAAAACAACTGACCTGGAAAACAGATTCAGGAGAGATAATTTAAGAATCACTGGACTATCTGAAAGCCATGATCAAAAAGAGGACCTAGATATCATGCTTCAAGAAATTACCAAAGAAAATTGCCTTGCTGTCCTAGAACCAGAGGGTAAAATAGACATTGAAAGAATCTATTGATCACCTCTGGGAAAAGATCCCAAAATGAAAACTTTCAGGAACATTATATATAGACAAATTCTAGAACTCCCAGGTCAAGAAAAAAATATCGCAAGCAGCCAGAAAGAAACAATTCATATATTGAGGAGCTACAGTCAAGATTACACAGGACTTAGCAGATGGAGCATTAAAGTGTCAGAGGTCATAAAATACAATATTCTGGAAGTTAAGGCATTAGCACTTTAACTGAAAATCGAAATTGAGCATAATCCTTCAAGGGGAAAAAATGGTCATTCAATAAAATAGAAGTCTTTCAAGCTTTTCTGAAGAAAAGACCAGAGATGAAAAAAGAATTATTCTCAATATTAAGACTTAAGAAAAGTGTGAAAAGGTAAAAAGGAAAGAGAAAAACACAAGGGATTCAATAAGGCTAAATTGTTTACATCCCTACATGGGAGGATGATACTGGTACTTTTAAAAAAATTAATTAATTTATTTTTAGTTTTCAACATTTACTTCCATAATATTTTGAGTTTTAAATTCCCCCCCCTCTTCCTCCCCCCTCCCCAAGACAGTGTGCAATATGATACAGACTCTACATATACATTCATATTAAACATTTTTTCACATTAGTTGTGTTGTAAAGAAGAATTAGAACAAAAGGGAGGAATCACAAGAAAGAAGAAACAAAGCAAAAAGGAGAGCAAATAGCATGCTACCATCTGCATCCAGACTCCATAGTTCTTTTTCTGGAAGTGGATAGCATTTTCTATCATAAGCCTTTTGGAGTTGTCCTAGATCATTGGTGAGAAGAGCTAAGTCTATGAAAGTTAGTCATTTCACAATGTGACTGTTACTGTGTACAATGTTCTGGTCCTGCTCACTTTACTCAGCATCAGATCATATAAGACTCCCTAACTGGTAGGAATCCCCTCCATTTCCAATTCTTGGCCACTGCAGAAAGCTGCTATAAATATTTTTGTTCATGTGAGTTCTTTCATGATTGTTATGATCTCTTCGGGATACAGCCCTAAGAGCGGTATTGCTGAATCAAAGGGTATGCACATTTTTATAGCCCTTTGGGCGTAGTTCCAAGTTGTTCTGCAGAATGGTTGGATCAGTTCATGACTCCACCAATAGTGCATTAGTGTTCCAATTTTCCCTACATCTTCTCCAACATTTATCATTTTCTTGTTGTGGCATACTAGCCAATCTAATAGGTGTAATGTGGTACCTCAGAGTTATTTTGATTTGGATTTCTCCAACCAATAGAGATTTAGAGCATTTTTTCATATGGCTATAGATAGCCAATCAGTCAATCAGGGAATGACTTGTATTCTTGTAAATTTGATTTAGTTCTCTACATATTTTAGAAATGAGGTCTTTATCAGAGACATTGGCTATAAAATTGTTTCCCAGGTTTCTGCTTCCCTCCTAACCTTGGTTGTATTGGTTTTGTCTGTGTGAAACCTTTTCAATTTAATGCAATCAAAATTATCCATTTTGCATTTCATAATGTTCTGTACCTCTTGTTTGGTCATAAATTCTTCTGATCTTCACAAATCTGACAGGTAAACTATTCCTTGCTCTCCTAGTTTGTTTATAATATGAGGATTTATATCTAAATTGTGTACCCATTTTGACTTTATCTCAGAATACAGTGTAAGATATTGGTCTAGGCGTAGTTTCTATCATACTGTTTCTCAGTTTTCTAACAGTTTTTGTTAAATAGTGAGCTTTTATCCAAGAAGTTGGAGTCTTTGGGTTTATCAAACAGAAGATTACTGTAGTCATTGACTATTGTGTCTTGTGTACTTAACCTATTCCACTGATCTATCGCTCTATTTCTTAGCCAGTACTGAGTAGTTTTGATGATGGCTGCTTTATAATACATTTAAGGTCTGGTATGCTAAGCCACTTTCCTTGCATATCTTTTCATTAATTTCCTTAATATCCTGGACTTTGTTCTTCCAGATGAATTTTGTTATTATTCTTTCTAGCTCTTTATAATAATTTTTTGGTAGTTTCATTGGTGTGGCACAGAATAAATAAATTAGTTTAGGTAGAATTGTCATTTTTATTATGATAGCTTAAACTACTCTTGGGTAACTGATATTTTTCCAATTATTTAGCTCTGACTTTATTTGTGTGAAAATATTTTGTAATTATGTGTATATATTTTCTATGTGTTTTTTGGCAGGTAGAATCCCAAATATTTTATAATGTCTACTGTTACTTTATTTTTTTTTAACATTTCAATTTATTTATTTATTTTGGTTTTCAACATTCACTTCTACAAAATTTTGAGTTCCAAATTTTCTCCCCATCTCTCCCCTCCTCTCACCCCCTGAGGGAATGCATTCTGATTGCCCCTTCCCCCAATTTTCCTTCCCTTTTATCACCTCCCCACCCCTTATCCCTTTCTCTGTAGGGTAAGCTAGATTTCTATGCCCCATTGTCAGTGTAACTTATTTTCCAGTTGCATATAAAAACAATTTTTAACATTCTTTTTTTTAGAACTTTGAGTTCCAAAGTCTCTCCCTTCCTCCCACCCTACCCACTCCCACTGAGAGGGCAAATAATTTGATACAGGTCGTACATGTATACTCATGCAAAACACTTCCATAATAGTCATGTTGTGAATATTTCCCTCCATCCTATCCTGCCCCTTATTTATTCTATTCTCTCCTTTGACCCTCTCACTACTCCAAAGTGTTTGCTTCTGATTACCCTCTCCCCCAATCTGACCTCTCTTCTATTACCCTTCCCATTTTGTCCCCTTCCCCCTTACTTTTCTGTAGGCTAAGAGATTTCCATACCCAAATGAGTGTGTATGTTATTCCCTCCTTAAGCCAAATCAGATGAGAGCAAGGTTCATTCATTCCCACTCACCTCCTCTGTCTTCCCCTCTACTCTAAAACCTTTTCTTGCCTCTTTTATGTGAGATAATTTACCTCATTCTACCTCTCCTTTTCTTCTTCTCCCAGTACATTCCTCTCTTACCCCTTAATTTTATTTTTTAGATATCATCCCCTCATATTCAACTCACCCTGTACCCTTTGTCTATTTATATTCCTTTCAACTACCCCACTAATGAGAAATGTCTCATGAGTTACAAATATCATCTTTCCATGTAGGAATGTAAACAGTTCAACTTTAGTAAGTCCCTTATAATTTCTCTTTCTTGTTTACTTTTTCATGCTTTTCTTGAGTATTACATTTGAAAGTCAATTGTTCTATTCAGCTCCAACTTCTCAAGAATGCATTAAATTCTTCTATGCCATTGAATATCAAATTTTCCCCCTCATTGATTGCAATCACGTTTTCTGGGTAGGTGATTCTTGGTTTTTTTTGTTGTTGTTGTTTGGTTTTTTTGCAATCATTGTTTTCTGTATTTTGTTTGTAACAATTTGAGGTTTCCAGGAATATTTAAAAATAACTTCATGTGTCCAGTGATCTGATTAACTAATGGTTATCATAGGAGTTTGTGTTGCTGACTTCCTTTTTTTTTAAACTACAAATTTATTTTTTATTTTTAGTCTACAACATTCAATTCCTCAAGTTTTTGGGTTCCAAATTTTCTCTCCCTTTCCTCCTCCTCTCCCCAAGATGGCATGTAATCCAATGTAGGTTCTACATACACCTTCACATTTACATAGTAGTCCAGTAGTAAAGAAGAATTATAACCAATGGAATGAATCGTGAGAAAGAAGAAATGAAACCAAAAAAGAAGGAAAGAAAAGATAGCAAGTAGTTTGCCTCAATCTGCATTCAGACTCCATAATTCTTTCTCTGGATGTGCATAGCTTTTTCCATCATGAGTCTTTTGGAGCTGTCTTTGAACCTTGCATTGATAAGAGGAGCCACGTCTATCAAGTTAGTCCTTACAGATACCGTGTGTCTGTAATCATGTATAATGATCTCCTGGTTCTGTTTCCTCACTCAGCATCAGTTCATACAAGTCTTTCCAGATCATAATGAAGTCCATCTGCTCCTCATTTCTTATAGCGCAATAGTATTCCATTACGTTCCTATGCCACAATTTGTTTAGCCATTCCCCAGCTGATGGGCATCTTCTCAATTTCCAATTCTTTGCCACCACAAAAACAGCTGCTATAAATATTTTTATACATACTGGTCCATTTCCCACTTCTGTGATCTCTTTGGGATACAGCTCTAGAAGTGGTATTGCTGGGTCAAAGGATATGCACATTTTTATAGCCCTTTGAGCATAGTTCTAAATTGCTCTCCAGAACATCTGGATCAGTATACAACTCTACCAACAATGTTCCAATTTTCCCACATTATCTCCAGCATTTATCATTTTCCTGTTTTGTCTATTTAGCTAATCTGACAGGAAAGATGTGGTACCTAAGAGTTGTTTTGATTTGCATTTCTCTCATCAGTAGTGATTTACAGCATTTTTTTCATATGGCTACAGATATCTTTAATTTCTTCCTCTGAAAACTATGTGTTCATATCCTTTGGCCATTTCTCATTTGGGGAATGACTTGTATTCCTATAAATTTGACTCAGTTCCCTGTATATTTGAGAGATGAGGCCTTTATCAGAGACACTGTTTATAAAGATTCTTTCCCAATTTTCTGCTTCTCTCCTAATCTTTGTTGCATTGCCTTTGTTTATACAAAAACATAATCAAAATTTAACATAATCAATTTAACATAATCAAAATTATGCATTTCACATTGCGTAACATGCTCTCTCTCTCATTTAGTTATGAATTCTTCCCCTTCCCATAAATCTGACAGGTAAACTATTCATTGCTCTCCCAAATTGCTTATAGTATCAGCCTTTATTCCTAAATCGTGAATACATTTTGACTTTATTTTGGTATATGGTGTAAGACATTGGTCTATGCCCAGCTTCTGCCATACCATTTTCCAATTTTCAAAGCAGTTTTTGTGAAATAGTGAATTCTTAACCCAGAAGCTGGATTCTTTGGGTTTATCAAAGAGTAGATTGCTATAGTTGTTGACTACGGCTTCTTGTGTACTTAACCTATTCTACTGATCTACCATTCTGTTTCTTAGCCAGTACCAAGTAGTTTTGATGACTGCTGCTTTATATTACAGTTTAATATCTGTTATGGCTAGGCCACCTTCCCTAGCATTTCTTTTCATCAATTCCCTTGACATTTTGGACCTTTTATTCTTCCAGATGAATTTTGTTATTTTATCCATCTCTGTAAAATAATTTTTTGGTAGTTTGATTGGTATGGCACTGGATAAGTAAATTAATTTTGGTAAAATTGTCATTTTTATTATATTAGATCGGCCTAACCATGAACTGATGTTTTTCCATTTATTTTGATCTGACTTTATTTATGTGTAAAGTGTTTTGTAATTGTGTTCAAGTAGGTCCTGGGTTTGTCTTGGCAGGTAGACTCCCAAATATTTTATAGTGTCTAGAGTAACTTTATATGGAATTTCTCTTTCTATCTCTCGCTGTTGGGCTTTATTAGTAATATATAGGAATGCCAAGGATTTATGTAGGTTTATTTTATATCCTGCAAATTCACTAAAGTTGTTTATCATTTCAAGTAGTTTCTTACTTGATTCTCTAGGATTCTCTAAGTAAATCATCATCTGCCAAGAGTGATAGCTTAGCTTCTTCTTTGCCTATTCTAATTTCTTCAATTTCTTTTTCTTCTCATTGCTAAAGCTGACATCTTTAGTACCAAACTGAATAATAGGGGTGGTAATGGACAATCTTTTGGGGAATGCATCTAGGTTATCCCCATTACATATAATGCTTGCTGATGGTTTGAGGTAGATGCTACTTATTATTTTAAGGAAGACTGTTAATTCCTATCATTTCTACTGTTTATTTATTTATTTTTATTTATATTTTATTATTTAATATTTTTAGTTTTCAGCATTGATTTCCACAAGATTTTGAATTACAAATTTTCTCCCCATTTCTACCCTTCCCCCCACTCCAAGATGTCATATATTCTGATTGCCCCATTCCTCAGTCAGCCCTCCCTTCTGTCACCCTACTCCCCCCCATACCCTTTTACCTTACTTTCTTGTAGGGCAAGATAGATTTCTATGCCCCATTGCCTGTGTATCTTATTTCCCAGTTGAGTATAAAAACAACTTTTTTTTGAACATCTGCTTTCAAAACTTTGAGTTCCAAATTCTCCCCCCTCTTCCCTCCCCACCCACCCTCCCTAAGAAGGCAAGTAATTCAACATAGGTCACACATATCATTATGCAAAACCCTCCCACAATACTCATGTTGTGAAAGACTAACTGTATTTTGCTCTCTCCTATCCTGCCCCGCTTAATTCAGTTTTCTCCCTTGACCCTGCCCCTTTTCGAAAGTGTTTGCTTTTGATTACTTCCTCCCCCATCTGCCCTCCCTTCTATCATCCTCTCTTTTTTATCTCATGCCTCTTTCTTTTCTGTGGGGTGAGATACCCAATTGAGTGTGTATGTTATTCCCTCCTCAAGTCAAATCCTATGAGAGCAAGATTCACTCATTCCCCCTCACCTGCCCCCTCTTCCCTTCCAACAAACTGCTTTTTCTTGCCGCTTGTTTGTGAGAAAATTTACTGCATTCTATCTCGCCATTTCTCCCTCTCTCAACATATTACTCTCTTATCCCTTAATTTGATTTTATGTTTTTATATATCATCCCTTCATATTCAACACACTCTGTGCCCTCTGTCTATATATATGTATATGTGTGTGTGTGTGTGTATGCATTCCCTTCAGCTACCCTAATACTGAAGTCTCATGAATTACACACGTGATCTTTCCATGTAGGAATGTAAACAAAACAGTTCAACTTTAGTAAATCCCTTATGATTTCTACCTCTTGTTTACCTTTACTTTTTTTTTGAAGGGGTAAGGCAGGGCAATTGGGGTCAAGTGACTTGCCCAAGGTCACACAGCTAGTGAGTGTGTCAATTGTCTGAGGCTGGATTTGAACTCAGGTCCTCCTGACTCCAGGGCCAGTGCTCTATTCACTGTGCCACCTAGCTTCCCCTTGTTTACCTTTTCATGCTTCTCTTGATTCTTGTGTTTGAAAGTTAAATTTTCTAGTCAGCTCTGGTCTTTTCACTGATAAAGCTTGAAAATCCTCTATTTTCTTGAAAATCCATATTTTGCCTTGGAGCATTATTCTCAGTTTTTCTGGGTGGGTGATTCTTGGTTTTAATTTTAGCTCCTTTGACCTCCAGAATATCATATTCTAAGCCCTTCGATCCCTTAATGTAGAAGCTGCTAGATCTTGTGTTATCCTGATTGTGTTTCCACAATACTCAAATTATTTCTTTCTGTCTGCTTACAGTATTGTCTCCTTGATCTGGGAGCTCTGGAATTTGGTGACAATAATCCTAGGAATTTTCTTTTTGTGATCTTTTTCAAGAGGTGATGGGTGGATTCTTTCAATTTCTATTTTACCCTCTGGTTGTAGAAAATCAGGGCAGCTTTCCTTGATAATTTCTTGAAAGATGATATCTAGCCTCTTTTTTTGATCATGGCTTTCAGGTGGTCCAATAATTTTTAAATTATCTCTCCTGGATCTATTGTCTGGTTAAGTGGTTTTTCCAATGAGATATTTCACATTGTCTTCCATTTTTCATTCCTTTGGTTCTGTTTTATAATATCTTGATTGGCCATAAAGTCACTAGCTTCCACTTGCTCCAATCTGATTGTTAAGGTACTATTTTCTTCATTGCTCTTTTGGACCTCTTTTTCCATTTGGCTAATTCTGACTTTCAAGGCATTCTTCTCCTCATTGGCTTTTTGGAGCTCTTTTGCCACTTGAGTTAGTCTATTTTTTAAGGTGTTATTTTCTTCAGTATTTTTTTGGGTCTCCTTTAGCAAGTCATTGACTTCTTTTTCATGGTTTTCTTGCATCACTCTCATTTCTCTTTCCAATTTTTCCTCTACTTCTCTTATTTGCTTTTCCAAACACCTTTTTGAGATCTTCCATGGCCTGAGACCAGTTCATATTTTTCTTGAAGGCTTTTGATGAAATCTCTTTGACTTTGTTGACTTCTTCTGACTGTATGTTTTGGTCTTCTTTGTCACCAAAAAAAGATTTCAAAGTCTGAGTCTGAATCTGAGACCATTTTTGCTGCCTGTTCATGTTCCCAGCCAACTACTTGACCTTTGAGATTTTTGTCTGGGTATGACTGCTTGCAGAATAGAGAGTACTTTGTCCCAAGTTTGAGGGGCTGCACTGCTGTTTTCAGAGCTACTTCTACACAGCAAGCTCTGCCACAGCAGCACTCCTTCTCCCCTAAGAACTGCCAACCAGGATTGCAGCCCAGATCCATGCAGGGCAAAGCAGGCTTTGCACTCCCGCTCTAATCTGCCACTTAATTCCTCCCACCAGGTGGGCCTGGGGCTGGAAGTAATGGCAGCTGTAGCTCTGGAAGCAGCCTCAGAGCTGCACTACCTCCACTGCCCTAGGGCAGTGGCCAACCTTGAACTCCTTCCAATACGTCCCAGCAGCTTTTCCCACTAACCTGCTCTGTTGTCGTTGGCATTTGTGGGTTGAGAAGTCTGGTAACTGCCGCAGCTCAATGATTCAGGGCCCTGTGGCCTGTTCTGCCAGGCTCCCAGTCTGGTTGTCCTGGAGTGGCCTGTGTTGGGCTGTGCTCTGCTCTGCTCCCAGTTCCGTGTGATAGACCCTTCTGAGGGACCACCCGGGCTGTCCTGGGCTGGAGCCCTGCTTCCCTCTGCTATTTTTTGGGTTCTTTAGCTCTAGAATTTGTTCAGAGCCATTTTTGCAGGTGTTTAGAGGGACCTGGGGGAGAGTTTAAGCAAGTCCCTGATTTCCAGCCACCATCTTGGCTCCTCCCCCCTTTCTAGTGTTTTTAATAGAAATGGGTGTTGAAGGGGTGGAGCCAAGATGGCGGCTGGAAAACATGGACTAGCTTAAGCTCTCCTCCAAATCCTTCCAAACACCTGTAAAAAATGGCTCTCATCAAATTCTAGGACTACAGAACTCACGAAATAACAGAGGGAAGCTTGTTTCCAGACCAAGATGGCCTGGATGTTCACTTGGAAGGGTGTATCTCACTGTATTGGGAGCTAAACCAGGACAGACAAGGCCTGGAGTAGATTGTGCAGAGCAGACCTCAGGGCCGTGAATCACTGAGCCATAGCAGTTACCAGACTTCTCAACCCACAAACCCCAAAGAAAATGGAGCAGGTCAGTGGGAAAACTGTTACATCTGGGTGAGAGAAATGCACTGTCGAACCCCAGGCCTGGGGGTGGCAGGCAGCAGCAGCAGGAAGCTCTGTCTGCTGCTTCCAGAGCCCCAGTGTCAGCTGCATCTGGAGTACCTGGCCCACACAGTGGGAGGAGTCAAGTGGCAGATCAAATCGGGAGTGTAGAGAGTGATTTGATAGGGCAGAGGCATGGTTCTCTTCCTTTGCCCTGCTCAGATCTGGGTCATGGTCTGGTTTGGTGTTTCTTGGGGGAGGAGGAGTGCTGGTGTGGCAAGATATGTCATGAAGGTAGAATTCATGATTGCAAAGAAAACAAGATATATGCCTGAATGGTTCAGAACTGCAAGATATAAGGAATTCTCTAAGCACAAGGCAGAAGAATTAAAGCATTTATTCAAGCTCCAAAGTAACAGACCCGTGAACCAGTGCCCCCAATTCGATATCCTGGCCAAAAAGCTTCCAGGCCCAATAAGTCTGCCTCACAAGAGTAACCAGGAGGTTACAGAAAAACGTGATGACATTAAACCAAATCATGTTTGTGCTTCCCCACTCTAGTAAGAAGATTACCCACTGACCTCAAGTCCTTGCTCAGCACTCTCTGGTCCACACACTGGTCAGCCCTGCTACCAGCAGTGCCTGCTGCTTCCGCTCCTTCTGCTTTGGCTTCAGCTGCCACTGTTGCTGCCTGCTGTTGCTACCACTGTCGATGCCACTGTTGATGTCGCTGCTGCTTTTCCTGCCTTGGACACATCTCAATCTCCAAGCTGTGTTCCCTCTTTTTATACAGTTTCAGATGTCATCACATGTCATCTGAGTGAACAGAACTTAAGCTCCTATGATTGGCTCTGGTCTTAGCACCTCCCCTTAGGACCCTGGGAGCTTCACACCCACATGGGCTTAGCATCTAGTAATTAGGGGTTTGAGGCAGACTTAGGAGCAAAGATCTAATCAGACCTTCCTTAGTTGGCCCCACGCCCTTAGTCAGACTGCTTTTGCCATTTGGCCTAGTCTGTTTTTAAGGTGTTATTTTCTTCACTATATTTTAGGTCTCCTTTAGCAAGCTGTTGACTCTTTCGATCTCATAGTCTAACTCAAGTAGGAAATGTTTCTTTTCAAAGGGAACACAATAAGGAAACTAAGTCAGAAGGGTCCCAGCCTGGATGGACACTAGGATTGCCCTCCAGGCCTTTTCCCCAGGTACAAACTTCGATCTCTTAATCACACAAGATCACCTTCCTGCTGAGTGGCTTGTGGCATTTATCAGCGTCAGCCATACTTCTAGAGTACATGAATCTATCATTGTAGCCCTATTCATGGTAAAATATATGGTTCAGGGGTACGATTCAGTAATTATCTTCCCCTGAATAGACAACTGTTACAGTGTTGTCCTTGCCATGGTCTATGACTTCTGCAGCCTTTGGACTATCATCTGGCTTCCGTTTTACCCATACCTTAGCTCCCAATTTTATTCCATCAGTAGAACCAAAGCCTTCCTTCCCTCTGAGAGTTATTTTGGAAGGAGGATCAGTTTTCACAAAGGGTATTGACCATGTATCATTTGGGGAATGGCTTATATTCTTATTAATTTGACTCAATTCTATGTTTTCGAGATGAGGCCTTTTTCAGAGACACTGCCATATAAATTGTTCTCCAACTTTCTAATTCCCTTCTAATCTTGGTTGCATTGCTTTTGTTTGTGCAAAACCAATCCCTCTCCAACCTATCTTTGAAAGCTTCTCAAGAACACTGAAATGCTACCCATTTGGTCTTTGGCAATACCACCGTGTCATGGTAGTAAACAAAGGTAAACTGAGGTAGAGCTTCCAGCACTGTTAATTTATTAATAAAGTTTTAATTTATTAATAAAGAGGAGAAATAAAATGAATTCCTCAACTATACAAGAGACAAAAATGAACAGAGGCAACCCTTTTTATTACTACAGAAGAAAGAACAGGATTGGGAAAACAATATGATTGGTGGTAGGGCTGACATCATCATGGGAGCATGAATATTATGATTGAATTTTCCTATTGGACTAGTGACCACTTCACTCTGTCATTAAAAAATGCTGATTGATTTATGGATCTATCTGCATCTTGTAATTTTTGCTAGTGGATCAAAGTTAGTCACCTCTTTGGTATCAAGAAAGGTTTTTTAGGAAGATCACAGCTTTCCTTAATCTTCAGGGACAACATAGTTCTTAGAGCTAGCTAACAACATAGGGATAACAACAGATGTCTTGGTATTTACCGAAGAGCTAATAGTACTGAAGATGACAATCTTTTCCTTTTAATTACAATGATTTAGGGTCAGGCTGATTTTTAAACTAGCTCTGAGGTGGGGCAGAGCCAAGATGGTGGTGGAAAAGCAGGGACTCACTTAAGCTTTCCCCCAAATTCCTCCACACACCTGTGAAAAATGGCTCTGAACAAATTCTAGAGCTGTGGAACCCACGAAATAGAAGAGAGAAGCAGGTCTCCAGCCCCGGACAGTGTAGATAGTCTTACTGGGAGCGGAGGGCCACCCAGCTTGGACAGCGCCAGGACAGACCAGACCGAGAGTCAGCCAGAGCAGGTGTTAGGACCACGAATCACCGAGCTGTAGCAGTTACCAGACTTTTCAACCCACAACGCTGAAGACCACGGAGCAGGTTAGTGGGAAAACTGCTGGATCTGGATGAGAGCTGTTCAGCCCCAGCCATGGGGGTGGTGGAGGTGGCGCAGTGGAGGCAGCAGCAGCAACAGCAGGAAGCTCTTGTGGCTGCTTCCAGAGCTCCAACGTCAGCTGCTTCTGGAGTCCCTGGCCCACATAGTGGGAGGAATCAAGCTGCAGATCAGAGAGGGAGTGCAGGGAGCACTTTGCTGGCACAGAGGCAGGGTTCTCTTGCTTTGCCCTGCTTGGATCTGGGTTGTGGTCCCAGTTGGTGATTCTTGGGGGAGGAGGAGTGCTGCTGTGGCAGAGCTTGCAGTGATGGTGGAGTAGAAGTAGCTCTAAAAACAGCAACACAGCCCCTAAAGCTTGGGACAAAGTACTCTCTACTCTATAAGCAGTCATACCCTGACAAATAGCTTAAAGGTCAAGTAGTTGGCTGGGAACGTGAACCGGCAATGCAAAATGACTCAGACTCAGACTATAGAATCTTTTTTTGGTGATAAAGAAGATCAAAACATACATCCAGAGGAAGTCAACAAAGTCAAAGATCCTACATCAAAAGCCTCCAAGAAAAGTACGAATTGGTCTCAGGCCATGGAAGAGCTCAAAAAGGATTTGGAAAAGTAGGAGGAGTAGAGGAAAAATTGGGAAGAGAAATGAAAGTGATGCAAGAAAATCATGAAAAATGAGTTAATGACTTGCTAAAGGAGACCCAAAAAATACTGAAGAAAATAAACTACCTCTGAAGGGAAAGCTAAATTCCTGAACTTAAAGGACATAAAAATGGGACCTAAGCAATTACAATATGAAATCAATGTTAAATAGAATTGATTACAAAGTAGAATTAATTTGAATTTCTCAATTGATTGGTTTAGCCCCTCAGCTGGTGTGATGAAATTGCTTCTATGAATCTAAAAACTAAATGAGGCAACATAAGATTGCAGGCTGGCTTTGCTCAAAGCTGTTGTGATGGTAAAATGGACCTAAAGATTGGTGAAATAGGTTTTTTTTCATGTTTTGGACCTCCAAGAAGGAATGTGCATTGAAATAAAAAATGACAGGAATCTCCCTCTGTGTTAAAAACTTTTAATGGTACTGTCCACCAAAGCAGGAAAATTGAATGTGAATAAAATATTTGAACATTTTTATTATGTGCCAGTAATTTATCATAATTAATTTGGAAACAGATCTTACTACTATAGCAAAAGTTTGAATAGGCTATTCAGGAGGATTTGCACTAGTAGCTCCCAAGGAAACTTCTGGAGTCTTCAAGCACATTAGCATTTGGTTCTTCAGAAATGATGAATTTCCCATCTGCCTCCAATAATGTGATGACTTAGTACTGAAGGACTTGAGTGCTTTCAAATGACAAAAAAACATATTTAATGGCCAGACTTCTAAATTTAGCCAGGCTAGCTCTTAGATAACAGATGACAGACTGAGCCAGAGAAGCAGATGACTCCACAGATTTTTTAACAGGATAGCTAACTTCTGGCTGTCTCTGCAATCTTGTTCCCTCTTGCTTCGATCTCCCCCCACTCCTATGCCCTATTGGCCAAAAGTGTACTCTTTCTATTCCCTGTGAGGTGATGAGGCAGGTAGCTATGCTCCTTCCCACTGCACCTCTGTCCCCATGGACTCAACTAAGTGATCTTGTGTTTAGGATCCTGGATGCTTTTTCTGTTTTGTTTTTCCTTTCTTAAGTAGCCTAGAGGTGGTAATATCCAGGTGTGGAGGTGACCTCATGAGTTTGAGAGGTCCAGAGTTCCTGGATCCAATCAGTGGGAACAGCCTGGTGGCAAGGGAAGCTTATTTACATTAGAAAGGAAAGCTGAAGATTGGTTGAGCTGGCTGTTTAACCAGTAGATATGTACTAGGACTTATTTGGACAAGGAAGAATGAAGTAAAATCTAAAAGGCCTAATGAGTAATCCCAGAAACTACTCTATGTTCTGCTAAGGTTTGAGTATTAACTTCCTAAGGATATAACTGTAGTAACAAAATGTTACTAAATCTTTTAAATTTTATTATCAGTGAGCACTTGTGAGATTTTTTCTGCTTTTCACTGGTGTGCAGGAAATAAAAAAATTGTCTCATACCTGATTCATATTGTACCTTGACAACCATTCCCTATTCCTTTTAGGAATGCTACAGGGATGAAACTAAACTTAAGCTGTAATCAAATCATCTCCGAGGCACTAGGATAGGGGTTTAATGAACTGGGGACTATGAGAAAAGGGAGCATACTTTTGTTAGTGACCAGGCTCCTCAAGACTGAACCTGGTCAGACTACATACCCAGATCCAGAGCAGCAGAGCCCTTTACAAAAGGCAGTGGGTGCAGTATCCTGGCCCCATGGGCCCAGAAGCACACTTGAAATGGAAAGATGTATGCACACAGAGTTAAAATAAAGGGCTGGAGCAGAATCTATTATGCTTCATTGGAAGTAAAAAAGGCAAGGGTAGCAATCATGATCTCAGACAAAGCAAAAGCAAAAATAGACCTAATTAAAAGAGATAGTCAGGGAAACTACATTTTGCTAAAAGGTACCATAGACAATGAATATAAAAATATTTACATCAAATATCTCTGATAAAGGCCTCATTTCTCAAATATTTAAAGAACTGATTCAAATTTATAAAAATAAGAGCCATTCCCCAAGTGATAAATGGTCAAAGAATAGGAACAAGTGGTTTTCAGAAGAATAAATCAAAGATATATGAAAAAAATGCTCTAAATCACTAATGGTTGTTGTTCAGTTGTTTCAGTCATAGCCAACTTTTCGTCATTCCATTTGGTTTTTCTTTTTTGACAAAGATACCAGAGTGGCTTGCCATTTTCTTCTCCAACTCATTTTACAGATGATGAAATGAGGCAAACAGGATTAAGTGACTTGCCCAAAGTCTTACAGCCAGTAAGTGTCTGAAGCCAGATTTAAACTCAGGAAGATGAGTCTCCCTGACTTCAGGCCCATCAGTCTATCCAGTCTGCCATCTAGCTGCCCCCACCAATGATTAGGGAAAGGCAAATTAAAATAACTCTGAGAAACCATCTCACTCCTATCAGAAATGACAAATGCTGGAGGGGATAAAAGACAATAGGTACACTAATGAACTATTGGTGGAAGAGGCAACCTGTCCAACCATTTTGGAGAACAATTTGGAACTACACCTAAAGGGCAATAAAAATACGCACACCCTTTGACCCAGCAATACCAACAAAGATATCTGCATCCCAAAGAAATCAAAGAAAAAGGAAAAGGACCTATTGTAATAGCAATTTAGATTTGAAGATCTTTCCCACCCATTAATAGGCCATGTGACCTACTTGTGTCACAGGAAGCTTAAGTCACATGTGGTGAGAGGAGACTCCTGACAGGAAAAAGAAGTTTTGTCACAGGCAATTCAGAGAAAAAGAGAGAGAAAGAGAGAGAGAGAGAGAGAGAGAGAGAGAGAGAGAGAGAGAGAGAGAGAACAGTTATAGCTGCTAATGGCTGCTAATGGTCACCATCATGATAGAGCTAAATAGGCTGACTTAGCTGTACTGTGAGCTTGTTTTTTGGGAAGGCTCCAGCAGGGGGTCAGAGAGATTTTGGGCTGGTGAGGCTCTGGGTTGTGATATTGTGTATTGAATGCTTTACTGCTCTGGTAGATTGGATAAATGGCTTGTGGGATATGGTTCTCTGGTGTCTGAATAAATGGTTTACTTCTTCTGCCTTCTATGTAGAGAGTCTCATATGCTTTGTGATACAGAACTACGTAGGGATTTTGACAATTGTCATCTACATTATTATTGCCTTACCGATACACCTATATGTACAATAATGTAACAGCTCTCTTTTGTAGTGGCAAATTGAGGGGATGCCTATTAATTGGAAAATGGCCGAACAAATTGTGGTATATGATTGTGATGGAGTACTGTCATGTCCTAAGAAATGATAAGGGGGATGATTTCAGAAAAATACGGGAAGATCTATATGAAATGAAGCAAAGCAAAGTGAGCATAACCAGGAGATCACTGTATACTTTTAATGATGAACAACTGTGGAAGACTTAGTTACATTGATCAAGACAATGATCTAAGACGATTCCAAAGGATTCATGATGAAAAGTTGTTATCCTCCTCCAGAGAAAGAACTGATGAAATTTGAGTACAAGTTGTAGGATAATTTCCCCACTTTTTCTTCCTTTTTTGTGATATGGCTAATTTGGAAATATGTTTTGCATGATTCCTATGTGTAATTGATATATCGCTTGCTTTTTCAGTAAGTTGAGTTAGGGGTAAGAAAGAGAATATGGAACTCAATTTTTTTAAAAGAATGTTAAAAAATAAATAATTTAAAAAAGAAAAAGAAAACATATGCTAACATCTTGGATTTTCATGTTTTCACATATAATGATGAAATGACTGATAAAGTGACCAGTATGCATAAAAAAAGAAAATATTCAGAACAGTTGGAGCAAGGTTTTACTATGGAAAATAGTCTTTGTGAGACTTAGAATATAAAAGTATTATTTCTGTGGGCTTTGTATTTTCCTAGGGAGTCTAAGTGAAAAAAGATGTAAGGGAAAGCATAGCATACCCATAAAAAAACATCCTTAGGAAACCTAAGACGTGTATGTGTGTGTGTGTGTGTGTGTGTGTGTGTGGTGTTGTTGTTGTTGTTGTTGTTGTTATTCTTGGCTTCATAGACTAGAGGACAAGGTTCTTATGAAACTGTATTTTGTTCTTATAGGGAAGGAGAAAAAAGGAAACAGGAAGCCAGTCTTGCTTTGTGTCTAAGAAAAGAAAAGGGATTCATTAGAAAGTCAGTCTATTATAAAAAATGCTCTTAAGGGTTAGACCCACTGAAAACTATTGCTCTTGCCTTGCACATACAAATACTAGGTGCCCCAAGGAATCCTCTCTCTTCTTTTCAATTTCTATAAATTATGGCAGGTATGCCAGGTGAGGGGAATGGAGAAATGGAGTGTGTGGATAGATAGCTGCTTAAATCCACAGACCTGGGTTCATGTCCCATCTCTGATACATACTGGTTTGTGTGTGACTCTGAGCAAGACATTTAACTTTCTAGTGCCCTAGGCAGTTTTCTAAAGACTGTGAATTGCAGAGAAGGTACAGTAACTACAAAGATGAGCATTTTTTACTTCAGGCTTGGTACTCTATCCACTCTATTCACTATTTATGCCATTTACCTGCTCAAATATACCAAATTACAATGTAGTATATTAAATTGTGCAAAGAGTCAATAAACACAAAAAGCAGATTAAAAATACTGCAGCACAGGCATCAACAAACTGAAGCTTCTTGCTAAATAAATATATTTTAAATATTTTAAGGGCAGTTGGTGATATGGTGAATACAGCGCTGGACTTGAAATCAGGAAGACATTTTATACATTGTACAATGCAAAAGCTAAGGGGTATAAATAAAGCTATAGGGCTTTCTCTCTTTAACAACAGCAAGGTAGATTGCTTTGCATCAACATAATATTTTCTAGACATCCTAGGCAAAATGTTAAATGACTTCTCATTGGTGCATCACTGCAAAGGCACTACACTCTTGTCTGAAGTTGACTTGAAGCATAGATAAAAGGGTTAAATTTTGTCATTTATGAAGAAATGTCTTCAAATTTAAGATATTTTCCAAAATTATAATCTTGATTTGAGATCATTTGCCACAGAGCATGCCTGTGTATAGGAGTGTGATAATGTATTTATTATCAGCCAAGCTACTGGGCTGGCCAACCTCACTATTTTTCAGAAAAGTCTCAAGTGGGCACAATCCAGCAACTGGCACTTTCCTTGTAGAAAAAGTGTTTCATAACCTGGATATGTAATAAATAAAATTCCTGGCTCAGTGACTGAGAATTGTTTTCAAAGTCCTAAGAGACTACAAAACCTCTAAATCCAGAGATGGGCAAATTTAAAGTAATTGGTTATGAAAAATAATAAGCAGGATTACAAAGAAATATGAAAAAAACTAATGACAAAATCCTTAAAGTGATCCCAAACAATAGAGGGATATAACTGTATTTCAAATGGGTTATACATTCTCAACTGTTTACAATTTTCTTTTCACTGTGTAAACTGGCAAACAAAGAAATGAAGGAGAAGATTTGATTGAAGGCAAGTTGGATAAGCAACAAACAAGAATATATTATTTTTCAAATCTAGAGTCCTCTCAGTTTGTTTCAGGTGGATTTATAGAAGTTACCCAATCATAGATGACCAAAGGAATGCTGATGGAGGAGAATATGATTCCTAATCCCAAGAGACAATAAACCTGGGAGGAAAATAAAGTACACATTTTTAGATAAGGTAGTATTTTCCTAAAAAAAAAAAAGATTTTTGGTAAAAATTACTTTCCCTGTTCCTTGATCTTGCTTTTTCCTTGTTAATATGAAAAACTTGAAAAGGATGAGAGCAATTCTGGTCAGGGAAGAAGGAAGAGTGAATAAAATTAAGAAATACAAAGCAATCAGTTTTTATTAGAAAAGGAAAGTGGCTTGATAAACAGGATTTATGGACAACACATCATCACCATTTTAAAATTTAATCTCCACTCAACTTGATGCTAAATCAATCAATAAGCATTTATAAATGTACTAGGTACTGTGCTAGGCACTGGGGATACAATCATGAAAAAATAAAACAGCTCCTACTCTGAAGGAGCTTACATTCTATAGAGGAGACAACATTTATATAGCTAAATAAACACAGAAGAAACAAAATAAATACAATGGAGATTTGTAAGTCTCATATTTCATCAAGTACAGATGATATTTCTCAAATACACTTGAAAATGTCTACTATCAATTTAATTTGAATAGCAGCGTAGACTCATTCAAAGTAGCTACCCATGTGCTCATTTTGGGACAACTATCAACTCAGGTAGCACATGCAATGACCATGTTTACACTAGTTGAAAAAGTAACTGAGAAGCCTTTCTCAGGATAACAAAAATGGTGCTCTGGAAGGTATTCATTGGGGTAGCCATTGCACAACTGCATTCTTTACTGTCTAGTCTCCAAGTATGAGAAATTTCAAGATGCCATTGAACTTAATCAGATTTGGAAACAAGCTTCCCAAATATGGGAAAGTAGTTTCTGAATCCAGGCCTACTTGGCACTTTTGTCAAAACTAATTCCTTAAATTTTTAAGGATTTATGGTCTTATCAGTGTGGGTATTTCTGCTACCAATGAAGATCATATCTTTGCACCTTAGTAGACAGTTTCTATAAGTTGCCATGGCTAGGAAAAAAAAAACATATTTAATGGCCAGACTTCTAAATTTAGCCAGGCTGGTTCTTAGATAACAATCATTCAGTCGTTTGCTTGTCTGGATTTATATTCTTTCCAGATTGACTGCACCTACCTGTCAGAACTTGTGTTCTCCTAGCAGAGCCTTGTAATACCCAGTGTCATTTTCATGCCACAATGAGGCATCATAATATAGATTTACTGATAGTTATCTTACCTGTTTAATATGGGAAGATTGTTTTAACTAATTCATATATTTTATTTAATTTATATAACTTTATGTTCTTTTGACCATATGAGGTATCCTCATGTAGATGGCCTGTCCTAAATTGTGTTTAGAAGTAGGCATTGCCCTATAGATACATACAGAGGTATAACTAACCTAGTAGATTTCCCTATAATTTAAGTTAAATCTGATAAATATTTTCTGATAGAAGTGAAAAGAATGATGTTCTATTTTAACTTGACTGATCAGAGTGCTATGCATCCCATCAAGGCAATAATAACTTACAACATATTTGCAGTGCGACTAAATATTTTACAAACTAATTGTTTGGAAAGTTTTAATGATGTACAAAATGAAAAATACATGTAAGTGGTAGCCATTAAAACATACCCAAAATCTTTGACGTTTTTTGTCACTATCATAGCTTGTGATTTTTAAAAACAGAGTTGTAGGAATAATGAAGATCAACATATTGGCAGTTGTTGTCCCTATAAAGTGACCAAAACAAAAAAAGTTTTCTGTTATTATGGAATTTAAACTCCCTAAAAACTGTTACTGAACAATTAGTATAAAATTGCCATATCGTACCCAGGACTCCAAAAATGTCTTTCATGGTGGGTACACAGATTACGAGAAGGTTAATAAAACTTAAGATTACCACGGCAATCACAATACGTTCACCTAATTTGAAACTTGCTTTCTTAAGTAGCTCAGCCAGAGATTCACGAGACTATAGGAAAAAGAAAGCAAAGAATTCTGTGAGTAGATAGCGTACAACACTCAAATGTTTTCTACAATGCATAAAATTTTACATTTATAGAATCTCAGAATTATGGAATATCAGAACTGGAAGGGACCTTAGAAGTCACCTAACTGAACCTATGTCTGAACAGGTCTCTCCTTTATAGCATCTTTTACAAGTGGTCATTTGGCCTTTACTATTTTTAGCTTTTTTTAACTAATTAATTTATTCTTAGTTTTCAATATTCACTTTTGTAAGATTTTGAATTCTAAATTTTTCCCCTCTCCCCAAGATGGCATGCAATCAGATATAGGTTATCTGTACATGTGTACAATCATACTAAACATAATTCCACATTAGTCATGCTGTGAAAGAAGAATCAGAAGAAAGGGAAAAAACCACAACAAAGAAAAAACAAGAAAAAAAGAGAAAATAGCATGTTTCTATCTACATTCAAACTCCATAGTTTTTTCTCTGCATGCAGATAGCATTTTCCAACATGAGTATTTTGGAATTGTCTTAGATCATTGCATTGCTCAGAAAAGCTGTCTATGAAGGTTGGTCATCACACAATGTTGCTGTTACTGTGTACAGTGTTCTTCTGGTTCTGCTCATTCAGCATCAGTTCATCCAAGTCTCTCCAGGATTTTTCTGAAGTCTGCCTGCTCATCATTTCTTTTTTTTCCTGTATATATTTTATTTAATATTTTAGTTTTCAACATTGATTTCCACAAGATTTTGAGTTACAAATTTTCTCCCCATTTCTACCTCCCCCCATTCCAAGATGGCATATATTCTGATTGCCTCATTCCCCAGTCAGCCCTCCCTCTTTCACCCCATTTCTCTCCAACCCCCTTCCCCTTACTTTCTTGTAGGGCAGGATAGATTCCTATGCCCCATTCTCTATATATCTTGTTTCATAGCTGCAGGCAAAAATTTTTTTTAAGCATCTGCTTTTAAAATTTTGAGTTCCAAATTCTCTCTCCTTTTCCCTTCCCACCCACCTTCCCTAGGAAGGCAAGCAATTCAATATAGATCACATATGTATCATTATGCAAAACACTTCCACTATGCTCATGTTGTGAAAGGCTAACTATATTTATTTCCATCCTATCTGGTCCCACTTTATTCAATTTTCTCCCTTGACCTTGACCCTTTTCAAATGTGTTTGCTTTTGATTACCTCCCCTGCATCTGCCCTCCCTTCTATAATCCCCCTTTTTTATCCCCTTCCCCTTAGTTTCCTGTGGAGTAAGATACCCAATTGAATGTGTATGTTATTCCCTCCTCAAGTTGAATCCAATGACAGTAAGATTCGCTCATTCCCCCTCATCTGCCCCCTCTTCCCTTCCAAAAGAATTGCTTTTTTTTGACACTTCTGTGTGAGAAAATTTACCCCATTTTATCACTCCCTTTCTCCCTCTCTCAATATATTCCTCTCTCATCCCTTAAATTTATTTCATTTTTTCAGATATCATCCCTTCATATTCAACTCATCCTGTGCCCTCTGTCTACATTCCCTTCAACTCCTCTAATACTGAGAAAGGTCTCCTGAATTACACACATCATCTTTCCACAGAGGAATGTAAACAAAACAGTTCAACTTTAGTAAGTCTCTTATGATTTCTCTTTCCTATTTACCTTTTCATGCTTCTCTTCATTCTTGTATTTGAAAGTCAAATTTTCTATTCATCTCTGGTCTTTTCATTGAGAAAGCTTAAAAGTCCTCCATTTTATTGAAAATCCATATTTTGCCTTGGAGCATTATACTCAGTTTTACTGGGTAGGTGATTCTTGGTTTTAATCCTAGCTCTTTTGACCTCAGGAATATCATATTCCAAGGCCTTC
>CM053623.1:173315140-173357132 GCA_028646595.1 Phalanger gymnotis
TCAGGGTAGTTCTCCTTGATAATTTCTTGAAAGATGATATCTAGGCTCTTTTTTTGATCATGGCTCTCAGACAGTCCAATAATTTTTAAATTCTCTCTCCTGGATCTATTCTCCAGGTCAGTGGTTTTTCCAATGAGATAGTTCACATTGTCTTCCACTTTTCATTCTTTTGGTTCTGTTTTAGAATATCTTGATTTCTTATAAAGTCCCTAGCTTCCACTTGCTCCAATCTCATTTTTAAGGTGCTATTTTCTTCAGTGGTCTTTTGGACCTCCTTTTCCATTTGGTTAATTCTGCCTTTCAAGGCATTCTCCTTCTCATTGGCTTTTTTGAGCTCTTTTGCCATTTGGGTTAGTCTATTGTTTAAGGTGTTATTTTCTTCAGTATTTTTTGGGTCTCCTTTAGCAAGTCATTGACTTGTTTTTCATGGTTTTCTTGCATCACTCTCATTTCTCTTCCCAATTTTTCCTCTACGTCTCTTACTTGATTTTCCAAATGCTTTTTGAGCTCTTCCATGGCCTGAGACCAATTCATATCTTTCTTGAAGGCTTTTGATTTAGGCTCTTTGACTTTGTTGACTTCTTTTGGCTGTATGATTTGATCTTCTTTGTCAACAAAAAAGGAATCTAGAGATTGAGTTTGAGTCTGAGTTTGAGCATGAGTTTGTTTTTGCTGCCTGTTCATGTTCCCAGCCAACTACTCGACCCTTGAGCTTTTTGTTAGGATATGACTCCTGTAGAGTATAGAGTACTTTGTCCCAAGCTTTAGGGTCCAAGAACTGTTGTTTTCAGAGCTACCTCTACTCCACCATCAGCCCAGGTTCTGTCACTCCCCCAAGAACTGCCAACTAGGACTGCAATTCAGATCCAAGCAGGGCACAGCAAGAGAATCTGCTTTTGTGCCCAGAAAGCACTCCTTGCATTCCCACTCTGATCTGTTGCTAGATTATTCCCAGCTTGTGAGCCAGGGGCTTGGGAAGCCACTGATGCTGGCACTCTGGAGGCAGCCTCAGGATTTTCCTGCTGCTGCTACCTCCACCACTGCATGACCTCCTCCACCCCCAGAGCTGGCAGTCGGACCACTCTGAACTCAATCCCACAGTTTCTCCATAACCTGCTCTTTGGCGTTTGTGGGTTGAGAAGTCTGGTAACTGCCACAGCTCACTGTTTCATGGCCCCAAGACCTCTTCTGGCTGGCTGACTCTGGGTCTGGTCTGTCCCTGCACATCTCATGCTGGGCTGCCCTCCACTCTCAGCACCATGTGATAGACCCTTCCTGGTGACCTTCCAGGCTCTCCTGGGCTGGAAATCTGTTTCCCTCTGCTATTTTGTGGGTTCTGCAGCTCTAGAATTTGTTCAGAGCCATTTTTTAACAGGTGTTTGGAGGGATTTGGCCCCTGCTTTCCTGACGCCATCTTGGCTTCACCCCCTCCTGCTCATCTTCCTATTCCTATTCATATACTACAACTTCAGCCATTCCCAAATTGATGGGTATCTCCTCAATTTCCAATTCTTCATCACCACAAAAAGAGATGTTACATCTTTTATATATGAGTCCTTTCCTTTTTTATGATCTCTTTCAGATACAGACCTAGTAGTGGGATTGCTAGATCCAAGAGTATACACAGTTTTATAACCCTTTGGGCATAGTTCCAAATTGCTCTCTAGAATGGTTGGATCGGTTCGCAACTTCAACAATAATGCATTAGTGTTCCATTTTTCCCACATCTTCTCCAACATTTATCATTTTCCTGTTTTGTCATGTTAGCCAATCTAATAGGTGTGATGTGGTATATCAGAGTTGTTTTAATTTGCATTTCTTTAATCAAAAATGATTTGATTTTACTTTATATGACTATAGATAGTTTTAATTTCTTCATCTGAAAACTGCTTGTTCATATTCTTTGACCACGTATGAATTGGGGAATGGCTTATATTCTTATAGATTTGACTTAGTTCTCTCTACATTTTAGAGATGAAGCCTTTATCGGAGACACTGGCTGTAAAAATTGTTTCCCAGCTTTATAATTCCCTTCTAATCTTGGGTGCATCAGTTTTGTTTGTGCGAAACCTTTTTAATTCAATGTAATCAACATTATCTTTTTGTATTTCATAATATTCTCTGTCTTGTTTGGTCATAAATTCTCCTCTTTTCATAGATCTGACAGGTAAAGTATTCCTTGCTCTCCTAATTTGCTTAAAGTATCACCCTTTATGTCTAAATCATGTACCTATTTTGATTTTATCCTGGTATATGGTGTGAGATGTTGGTCTATATCTATGGTCTATGGCTTACTGTTTTCCAGTCTACCCAGTAGTTTTGACAAATAGTGAGCTCTTATCCCAGAAGCTGCAGTCTTTGGGTTTATCAAACAATAGACTACTATAGTCTTGTGTACTTAACCTATTCCACTGATCTACCACTCTATTTCTTAGCTAGTACCAGCTACTTTTGATAATTGTTGCTTTCTAATACAGTTTTAGATCTGGTGTGGGTAAGGTGTTTGGCCTTTTTCTTGATGACCTCTAATGACAGAGAAAGGTAGCTCATTCCAGTTTGGATTCTACTTTTTAGGAAATTTTAATAGACACCGAGCAAAAAGTTATCCCTTTTTATACCTTTTCCATATAACAATCATTTAAATTCATGAAGAGTAGCTATTATGTTTCCCCTAAGTTTTCTATAATCAAGGCAACATATCCTTAGGTCCTTCAATCAATCCTCATATGGCAGTCTCTAGTCTTACCACCCTACCTGATAGGACATATTTCACTTTTCCACATAACACTCTGACTTGTCTGACTTGTCCTCCTTAAACATGGTATTCAAAACTGAAAACTATTCTTTAGATTTGGTTTCACTAGATCGGAATATAATAAAACTATCACCTCTCTTCCTAGAAATCATACTGCTCTGTAACTTACAATCATTTTCACATTTTTTGGCTGTCCTTAACACTGCTGACTTATATTGAGTTTGCAGTATGCTAAAACACACACACATACACACACACACACATATATTTGTGTGTGTGCGTATATATATATATATATATGTAACCATAATCTTATTGTTATGAATTTGATTTTTTGAATCTAAATCTGGAACTTTACTTATATCTCTATTGAATTTCACTTCATGGGATTCTGCCTATCATTATAGCCTAAAAAATCCTTTTGTGTCCTGAATGCCATTCAATGTGTTAATTATCCTGCATCTTTTTAACACCAGTAAATGAATAAACATATTATCTTTGCCTTCATCCAAACTTTTGGTAAAAAATATTGATCAGCATATGCCAGATGACAGACGGATTCACTGGAAGAATGCAACAGGGAATTTTTCCTTTAGATTAAAGCAAGCAATTAGCTACTTGTTTTGTTTATTTTAATCTAATCTTATTTCAGATTTGTTGTGAAGGTTGTTAAAAATTTCATATTAGTTGTTTAAGATAACCATACAAGCTAATTTTTTAAATGTTCATGGACGTTCAGAAGAGGTGGGAAATATACATTTATATTTGAGATCTTTCCATTATTTTGAAGGTCATAGCTCAGTTTTCCTATCTGTGAAATAATAGTGATAACAACCATATTAACAATTTCAACAGGTTTTTGAGCAAGTAGAATCTCTAGAACAAAGGATACCTAATAAACTGTGAATCAAAACATTCTTGAGTTGTGTGTAAATAAAAAATTAGATATATTTTGTTCTAAGTTATTACTATATTACTATTTATAATGTTAACAAATATCCTATCATTAAGTATTTTTATTTTAATTAAACAATGGGGATACAAATGCAAAAAAGATAGTACCTCAATATATTCCTCTAAAAAATGTTTTTATTATTTATTTCTTAAACTTAATTTTTTAATCAATGAAATTCTGCTTCCTCTCCATTCTATCTGCTTCTCCTTTTCTCACCACTGAAAAAAGCAAGAAAAGCAAAACACTGATAACAAACATGTATGGCCAAGGAGAACAAATTATTGCATTAGTGATTTCCAAAAGAAAATATTTTTCATTCCTCACTCTGAGTCCATCACCTCTCTGTTTGGAGATGGGTAACATATTTCATCATGAGTCCTCTGGAATAATAGTTGGTTATTGCATTGATCATAGTCCCTAAGTCTTTCAAGGTTATTTGTCTTTACAATATTGTTAATTTTTAATTTTTTTATTTATTTCATTAAATATTTCCTAATTGTATGTAATTTTTTAAAAAGAGTTTCCAGGAATCGAGCCAAGATGGTGAATATAGAATGTGCTCAGCTGAGTCAAACTATCCCTATACTCCCCTCCAAACAACTTTAAAATAACACCTCAGGTTGAATTCTGGAGTGGCAGAGTCAACAAAAGTTCAGAGTGAGATATTCTTCCAGTCCAATACAACATAGGAGGTTATAAGGAAAGATCTGTGACATGGAGGAGGAGGCTGACTTGGAGCCCAAGTGGATGAAACGCCAGTGATGGGACTAGATGATGGCAACAGAAGCAGCAGCAGTTTCAGGTGTCCTCCAGCCAGAGGTGGTAAGGAGACCTGGCCACTGCTCAGAGATAACAGTGGACTTCTATCCCCTGGACAAAGACCAGATACTTTTTGGCAATTCTGTGGCCTATATCCACGTCTGGGTCATCATCGAAGGGTGGAAAGGATCTTGTTCTGTCAAGATGGAGCAGGAATCCTGAAGGGCAACCATTTGGCAACTCCATTGCCTACTTCAGAGTCATATCTCAAGGGTAGGGATGAGCACTTTTGGTCAAGATGGAGTGGAAATCTCTAGGACCAGGGACCCTAAAGAACAGCATCATTTCCAGTCCCAAGAGAGAAGAGCCTTAGAGTAATAGTACTGATTGCAATCCCAAGGGAATAGGGACCCTTCATGGGTAAGGGCCAGAATGCAGACCAGAAGAGCAGAACTACATCTCTCCCTAGATCACACTACCTTGGAAGCACCAAAAACTTTCAACTTCCCAAAACTAGCAGAGAACAGAGCTAAACCTTAACATGAAGTTCACAGTCACAAAATAGGCTAGAAAAATGCACAAACAACAAGAACCTGACTGTAAAAAGCTATCATGGAGACAGGTAAGATCAAGATACAAACTCAGAAGAAGAGAATGAAATCAAAACAGCTATAAGCAAAGTCTCAAAAAATGTGAATTGGATACAAGGCCAAAAAGAATTCCTGGAAGGGCTTTAAAATTTTGATTTTCAAAAGGAAATAAGAGTTGTAGAGGAAAACATGGGTAAAGAAATGAAAACAAAGGAAAAAAAAGTAGGAAAAGATAATTAATAGCTTGATAAGGGGGGCACAACAATACTGAAGAAAATACACCTTAACAGACTAATGGGGGACCTCAACCTTTCCCTATCAGAGCTAGATCAGAGCTAGATAATTCTAAAGCCACAAAATAAATAAGAAAAGTCAAATAGATGAATAAAATTTCAGAAAAGTTTTATGTGATAGACTTCTGGAAACTATCTCTCCTTGATCTATTTTCCAGATCAGTTTGTTCTTCTGATTGAGATCACATTTTCTTCCTTTTTTATTCTTTGGTTTTGTTTTATTGTTTCTTGATGTCTCATGCAGTCATTAGCTTCCACTTGCCCAATTCTAATTTTTAAGAAATTATTTTGTTCAGTGAGGTTTTTTACTTCTTAAGGAATTATTTTCTAAAGTGAATTTTTGTATGTCTTTTACCATTTGGCCAATTCTGGTTTTTTATGGTGTTTTTTACAGTATTTTTTATTCCTCTTTTTATCAAGCTGTTGACTCTTTTTTCATAATTTTCTTGAATCGTTCTCATTTCTTTTCCCAATTTTCCTCTACCTCTTACTTGATTTTTAAAATCCATTTTGAGCTCATCTAGGAATTTTTGTTGGGGCTGTATCCAATTTAGATTTTTCTTTGAGGCTTTGCATGTAGCTGCTTTGATATAGCTGTTTTCTTCTGAGTTTGTGTCTTGATCTTCACTGTCACCCTTAATAACTTGTTATGGTCAAGTTCTCTCTTGTTTGCTCATTCTCCAGCCTATTTTTTTTAACTTTTAATTTTATGTTCAAGTTGGGCTCTGCTCCCAAAGCTAAGGGGACATTGTACCTTCAGATCTTTCTTGCTGCTCTTTTCAGTGTTAGCTTTGGGTGTCACAGCTTTTCAGTGTTTCTAAGGAGAGGTATGGTTAGTTCTCTCCTGGCTTGTGCACTGGACTTTACCCAGGAATGAATCTTGTTGCCTTATATCCACCAGCACTAGCACTACTCTTGGCCCTAAGACTGTGACCAGGAACCCTGCTCTCCTGCAACCACAATTGCTAGTGCTCCCCTCTATCTTATTCCCCTGTGAGTGGCCACAAGTACTTTTCTCTCAACTGGAACTATGTCTAGGGTCCCTGCTCCCTTATGGACACAAGTGCTGTCACTTGTTTTGACCTTGGAACTAGAAGCGGGAACTGTGTAAGTGCAAATGCAACAGGTCCTCAATCCAGTGCCATCAAAGAGTCCCCTTCAATCTCCTTCCAACCACTTGTCCAACCCCACCTCCTTCTGTATCCATGGGCTAAAAGTACTGCTTAGTATTTCTTACTGTCTAATGAAGTCTACAGCTTCTATTTGGTTCATTCTAATCTTTTGGGAGTTTGTTTCTTGGATAAAATGTTTGCCAAGCTATTAATTCTCTTTCAAATTCTTTTTTTTCCATAAAACTTTCACTTCTTTTTCAATTTCTTTTTTCTAGTACTCTCATTTAATTTAGAAAATTATTTTTAACACTTTTTTATACCCTTGTTTCATTTCTTCTGAGAATTCTGGTTAAACTTGTAACAAAGCTATGTTTTTATTTAAGGTTTTATTTGCAGATATTTTGGGCTCATTCTCTCCTTCTGGGTTTATGGTTGTCATATTCACGCTTTAAAGTAGAATTTTCCCCCTCTTCCCCAATTTGGTAATTCTTTCAGTCAGTATGCTGACTTCAGATTTTATGTTAGGGTTAAGCCCTTCAACCACAGATGGGGAGCCTGTGGCCACTTCTGTGAAGTCTAGATTCAGTCAAAGGGCCACACTTGAGGACCTAGAGGGCCACATGTAGCCTTGATGCTACAGGTTCCCCACCCCTGAACACAGTTCTGAAGGGAATGTCTGGGATAAGTTTTTGTCTTCTTGGGTCTTTGCTGCTTTCTTAGAGTATTAAGTGTTACATTGTTCTAGGCTCAGGCTGGGGACCTATAAGTGTTCAGTCTTCCCAAATTAGTCTAATCCAGGGCATAGTATGATCACTGCCCTCATGATTGGAACTCTAAGTTTCTGACCTAGTTTTGGGTCTGAGGAGCATGGTTGCGGGCTTGTCTCTCATTGGATTTCCATTAGATTATCACTGGAATAAATGTATCAGTGAGATGGAAAATTCTGCTGGTTCTGAGTTGTAGAACTGAAGATTTTTGTGATTCCTCTTCTTGACTGGAAGCTGGAACCGAGACCTCTCTCCACTTCTGGGATCAGAGTTATACAACTGCTGCTTGTTTTTCAACTTCCTTTTTTCTCAGTACTCAACCTAAAGCCTACAACCAATCCTGTTCTTGGAACTCCACCCCTAGGAGTATATCCCTTCTTTAATCTGCTCTGCAGATTAAAACCAAAATGGGTAATGACCAACCAAGTTGCCAATTGCCACCCGTTCTTCCATCTCACACAAAACTGGGTCTGTTCATGTAGATTTGGAACCTCTTCTTGCCCTGATGCTCTGCATGATGTGCTCGTGGTTAGTCCCCTGTCCTGCAGCCCTTTCTATCTGTCTCTATGTGCCAACCTGAGCTGGAAAAATTATAAGCATTTTTTTTCTTTGATTTCTTTGTCAGAACTTAGTCTGGAGTGTTTTCTGAATCTTTGCGAGTTGTGTTTTATGTTATACTTTCTGTTTGTGTTATACTTTTTCTAGCTATTCCAATGTCTTGGCTCCGCTCCTATTAATTATTGCTAATATAGCTCAAATTTAGTGATTTGAGACTGGATTAAATCTTAAGACTAAAGATTTGTTTGTAAATGTTTGCGGGGGGGTTTGGGAGTGAGGGATAAATAGATATTTATTTTCTCTGAATACCAAATTTAAAACTAATTTCCCTTTTATTCTTTCCATTTTATCTTGTTATTTGTGACCTTGGCTCCAATTATTTTATTTAATAAACAGTTCCTATTAAATAAGGATAGAGATAATATTAGAACTATCATCTGCTATAGAGTAAACTTATTACCTGTCGCTTTTGTTTTCCTAAATAGACTTAAACACCCTTGGGAAACCTTCTCTGTTATAGTTTCAATAGCTTAGGAACCTTACCCAATGTCGTTTCCTCTGTGGCAATTTCCCAAATATATATGGAAAGGTAATACCTTTGCTTTTCTCAGATTGCACCTAACTTTAACTTACTGTGAGAAATAATACTGGAATTGTGAGGGTGACTGCCATCATTACTGACAATCGTACTATTATAACGAGAAGATCATCATCTGGGTATTTATGAAGTAGATTTGAATGTACTTCATCTAAAAAAGGAAAAAAAATGAGACAAATATTTTTAAAAGAGACAAGTCATTCACATCACTTTACAACTTTACACTTTCACAATCACTGAACAGCCAGTGATTTAGAAGCAAACAACAAGGCAAGGAATTGAACAATTTGAACTTAGAAGACAATTTTTAAATCTACGGAGACTAATTCTCAGTGAATGAGATTCCACTATTTAATCAAACAAGATTTTAAAAGCTATTCGGAAATTTTTTTCCATCTAAAGTCATCACTGAATAGAAGTGGGAACATATGAACTGGGATTATAAGCAAAAGTTCTACTGAGAAACAAGAAACTGGTATTTTTAAGCTAATATTTCCTCTTGTCCATGGGGTTTTCTTGGAAAAGATACTGGAGTGTTTTGCCATTTCTTCTCCAGTGTGCCTCAATTTCAGAGTTGAGGAACTGAGGCAAAGAGGATTAAGTTATTTGCCCAGGGTCACACAGCTAGTGACTGTCTGAGGCTAGATTTAAATTCAGGAAGATGAATCTTTTTGACTCCAGGCCCCTCATTCTATCCACTGTGCAACCTAAATGCCCAATGACTACCTTAGTTGAGGTCTAAAGACTCCAAGATAGAGATGCAACTCCTTCTTATAACCACAGAAGAAAGAACAGAATAGGATAGGAAAGGAAATATAATTGGTTAC
The DNA here is from genome assembly GCA_028646595.1 of Phalanger gymnotis. Taxonomy (NCBI): domain Eukaryota; kingdom Metazoa; phylum Chordata; class Mammalia; order Diprotodontia; family Phalangeridae; genus Phalanger; species Phalanger gymnotis. The sequence continues at coordinate 173,324,355 of CM053623.1, forward strand.
AGGTTTAACAGTATCAAGGAGGTAAGGATGACATGATTGGTTACATTAAGGAAAACAGGCAAACACACATGTAAAGACAAGTCTTAGAGGAATGCTTTATTGATTTATGGGACCTAGGTGATTCCTGAAGCTATTAATAGTGCACCAGGGAGAGTAGACTCACTGACTCCTGGAAATGAGATGATACCACTTTTAATTAGGCAAAGATGGGCTAAGATTGGACTGGGTCAGCTTGTAGTCTATCAAAGATAACATACAAATGTCAGAGATTCTCAGAAGATGAAATTATGGGGGATAACACATTTCTTGGCACAAAGTGACTTGCAGGTAGTTTTGAAGTAACAGTTCCCCTAGAAGTTTTGAGTTTTTCTTTAATTAAAAGTGATTGTGGGAAAACTTAAATCCTTGCATTTAATAAGAGAAGGGAACTGAACTTTTGAACTCATGAGTTTCTTCACTCAGAGACAGAGTAAAGGGATTAGATCACCATATAAAATACAGAATAAAGTTACAAAATGAGATCAATTACAGAATGAAATAAAATACAAAATCAGTGTTTACTTTTCTTGTTTTCTGGCCTCTCTGGCCATTCAGCTGTCTCTAGAGAGATTGAGGCTACAGCTTAATATTTCTAACTTTACTTGTAACCCACTTCCATTGTTAAGGGAACAAAGGGGACTTGACAACCATCAGAAAAATAGCTGTCTTCTTTTCCATATCTCTGTCCTATACCTTACAGATTTGTTCCTTTTTAATTTTTTTTCTGAAGGAAAACTTCAGCCAGATAATACCGTTACTAATTATGGTCACTGATAGGATTAGATAAAGCTTATTTGCTATGTTTGCCAAGAGTAATTTCTTTTTTGTCTTTTAGACTCTGTGACCGCTAGTCACATAAGCAAAATTTTATGCTTGCAACTCAAATTCTTTTCATTCGATGTTTCTTGTTGACAAATTCCTTTTGTGACAGTGGAACCAAGATGACAGAGAAAAGGCAATGACTTGCCTGAGCTCTCCCCAGAACATCTCCAAATACCTTTAAATAATGCCATAAAACAATTCCTGGAGCAGCAGAACCTGCAAAAGGATGGGGTAAAATAATTTCCCAGCCAAAGACAATTTAGATCAGCGTGAAAGATCTGTCACACCTGGATGAGAGTGGAGCAGAGTCCAGCAAAAGATGAGCCAGCACAGAACCAGCAAACCAGGAGCAGGCCTTGGGAGTGACTGAATCTGCAGCTGTGGTAGTTACTTCCAGTGCTCTCAGCCCACAGATGGTAAGGGGATTGAACAACTGGTCAGGAGATTACAAAGGTCTCTTTGCTAGCACTGTGGCAGGACTCTGTTGCTTTGCCCATACTCAGATCCAGGTCACAATCCTTGGGGGCAGTCCCAGGGAGAGGAGGAGCACTACCACATCAGAGCTTGCTTCTGCAATGGAATGGAGACCATTCTCACAATTCTAGGGCAAAAAAAGAGTACTTGTGGTCACTCATAGACCAGTGCACAGTATAGGACAGTGGTAAACACACCTCTCCCTTGGCTGTACCACCTTGGAAAAACTCAAAATTTACAAGAACCTAGAACTCTGAAAACAGTGCAGAAAAAAAGTAAAACTTGGGATAGTGTGCCCTCCAAGAGCCTTAGTTAACAAAGAGTTAAAAGTCCACTAATAAGCTAGGAAAATGAGTAAACAACAGAAAAAACCTTCTGACCATAGAAAGTTACTATGGTAACAAGGTGGATCAAAACACACTCAGAAAAAGACAACAACGTCAAAGCTCCTACAGCCTCCATGAAAAATTTAAATTGGTCTTCCAATTGGCCATGGAAGTGTTCAAAAAGGATTTTAAAAATCAAGTAAGAGAGGTAGAGGAAAAATTGGAAAGAGAAATGAGAGTGATGCAAGAAAATTATGTAAAAAGAGTCAACAGCTTATTAAAGGAGACACACAAAAAATACTGAAGAAAATAACAAGTTAAAAAAAAAAACTAGGCCAAATCTTAAAAGAGGTACAAAAAGCCAAGAGGAGAAGGATGCCTTGAAAAAGAGAACAGGCCAAATGGGAATAGAGGCACAAAAATTCACCAAAAAATAAAACCTCCTTAACATGTAGAATTAGTACCTAATTGAATTATTCAGTGCCATACCAATCAAACTACCAAAAACTATTTCATAGAGCTAGAAAAAAATAATCATTCATCTGGAAGAACAAAAGGTCCAGAATATCAAGGGAATTAATGAAAAGAAATGCTAGGGAAAGTGATCTAGCCATACCAGATCTTAAATTGTATTATAAAGCAGTGATCATCAAAACTACTTAGTATTGGCTAAGAAATAAAGTGGTGGATCAGTGGAATAGGTTGTCAATGAGTATAGTAATCTACTGTTTTATAAGCCCACAGACTCTAGCTTCTGGGATAAGAACTCACTATTTGACATAAACGAATATAGCATGGCAGAAACTAGGCATAGACCAACATCTTACACTGTAAACCAAAATAAAGTCCAAATGGTTACGTGATTTAGATACAAAAGCTGATACTATAAGCAAATTAGGAGAGCAAGGAGTAGTTTACCTGTCAGATTGAAGGAGATGGAGGAATTTATAACCAAAGAAGAGTTAAAGAACATTATGAAATGCAAAACAGATAATTTTGATTACATTCGATTGAAAAGGTTTTGTACAAACAAAGCCAAAAAAACTAAGATTAGAAGGGAAGCAGAAAAGTGGGAAAGAATTGTAAAATTTGGGATCTCTGATAAAGGCCTCATTTCTAAAATATATAGAGAACTGAGTCAAATTTACAGTCATTCCCCAATTGATAAATGGTCAAAAGGTATGAACAGGCAGTTGTCAGAGGAAGAAATTAAAGATACCTACAGTCATATGAAAAAATGCTCTAAATCATTACTGACTAGAGAAATAGAAATCAAAACAACTCTGAGATACCACATCACACCTATCAGATTGGCTAACATGAGAAAACAGGAAAATGATAAGTGTTGGAGAAGATGTGGGAAATGGCCAAACAAGTCATGGAAGGTGATACTTGTAACTCATTAGAACGTTCTCATTATTAGGGCAGTTAGAAGGAGTATATAATACAGACAGAGGGCACAGGTATGAGTTGAAATGAAGGGATGATATCTAAAAAAATAAAATTAAGGGGTGAGAGGGGAATATATTGGGAGGAGAAAGGGAGAGGTAGAATGGGGTAAATTATCTCACATAAAAAAGGCAAGAAAAAGCTTTTACAGTGGTGGGGAAGAAGGGGGGGGGTGTAAAGAGTAGTGAGTGAACTTTACTCTCATCAGAATTGACTCAAAGAGGGAATAACATGCACACTGAAGTGGGGACAGAAATCTATCCTACAGGAAAGTAGGAGGTAAAGAGGATAAGAGAAGATGGTGTAGAAAAAGAGAGGGCAGATTGGGGGAGCAGTACTTAGAAGCAAAATACTTTTGAAGAAGGACAGGATGAAAGGAGAGGTGATGGAATAAATGGGGGAGGGGAAGAATAGGATACAGGGAAATACAGTTAGCTATAGTAACTGTGAAAAAAATTGAAGCAGGTTTCTCTTTTCAAGACCTCATTTCTCAAACATATAGAGAACTGAGTCAAATTTGTAAAAGTAAGAGCCATTCCCCAATGATAAATTATCAAAAGATATGAACAGTTTTCAGATGAGGCAATCAAAGCTATCTATACGCATATGAAAAAAATTCTCTAACTCACTATTGATTGGAGAAATGCAAATTAAAACAATTCTGAAGTACTACTTCATACCTATTGTATTGGCTAATAGGACAGAAAAGGAAAATGACAAATGTCAGAGGGGATGTGGGAAAAATAAGACATTAATGCACTGTTGGTGGAGTTGTGAGCTGATTCAATCATTCTATAGGGCAATTTGGAACTATGCCGAAAGGACTATAAAACCATAAAACTGTTTGACCTAGAAATATCACTATTAGGTCTGTATCCCAAAAGAGATTAAAACAGCAAAAAGGAAAAGTACCTATATGTACAAAATTATCTATAGCAGCTCTTTTCTGATAGCCAAGAATTAGAAATTGAGGGGATGCCCACCAACTGGGGAATTGTTGAACAAATTTTAGTATGTGATTATGATGAAATTTATTGTGTTATAAGAAATGATGTGCTGGATTCTCTCAGAAAAACCTGGAAAGACTCACTTGAACTGATGGAAAGTGAAACATACTTTGTGCAAAATACCAGCAGTGCTGGAGGATAAATGACTTAGCTATTCTCAGCAATACAATGATCTAAGACAACTCTGGAGAACTTATGATGAAAAACGCTATCCATCCCCCGATGACCTAATATTAAATAAGCCAAAGAATAGAAGACACTAGTGATTTTCTGAATAGTTAGAATAGAGAGAAAAGAAGTAAGACAAGTGGGCCCAGGTTCAATGAAGCCAAAAAACTGACAATACCTTATTTTCTTTTTCAAAGAGCATTTCTTTTAACTTTCCATATTCTCCTTCAAATTGTTATGATGGTTTAATCCAAAACAATTAGGAATTTTGTTTTTAATTGAAGAATAGCATCTTAAATATTGTCAACAGTCTTTCTAGCTATCAACATGTATCTCAGCATTGCTTTTCTATTTAGGTACTTTGTTCTCATTTACAAGTACCAATCAGGGGAGTCTTCCCTTTATATTTTTCAATCTATTATCAAGTTTTCTCAGTAAAAAGTCTATTAAAACCCAATTTATGTCTATGGAAATTCCTAAGAAAAAATAGTGGAGCATATAAGTATTTAGCTTAATGAACATATAGATATTGTCACCTCTTTTCTTTGAGAAGAAGAATCACAATCATGTAACATTTAATTGCTTTTTTTGACTTAAATGGCACTGATTCTTTTATTTATTATTTCTTACTAAATTTAATACATATTTATATAATTTAAATAAAATAAATGTATTGATTTTAATACATAGGTAATATACATATCTAGAATGTTGACAAAAGTTACTTGCTTACCATAGAATGTCAGGTAGCCAAAATATGCAGTCAAGAGATACATAAAGCACATGGACAAAATGGAGGCATTAGAAACAATCTCCATCTTTTTCATTGAACGACTGTTAAAAAAAATTTAGCATTAAAAGTATGTGCATGGTATTTGTTCAACGGTATTAAAATTGTAGAATAAGTTCCTAAATTTCAGAAAAATAATTAATGTTCTTCCATAAACTTAAAGATCCACAGATGGCATCACCTAGTTAGTTCAGCTAAATGCAAAAACTGTTATCTGACTTGCCATAGTATATCTATATTGATTAACTATTTTAAAATATCCACTGTGATTAGTCAGAGAAAGAACCCATGATACCAGCAATCTCCTATGTTAACTTTCACTTTTTTAAGAGGCTTTATTTGTGGATCTGAAAATACTGTTTTAATATTTATATTTGATAGGAATTTTTTCCATTATCACCTGTGTGTAAAAAACCGGCATAATACATTTAAATTACTCTTCTACAATTCCCAGAAGAGATCAATGAGATTTGGAACTCAGGTATTCCATCTTTATGGTGCTCCTTTTTTTTTTTTGAGGAGTCTTGTAAAAAAGATACTGCATATAGTCTCCACAACATTGGGTAGAGACCTTTAAAGTTTCCCTAATGATTCAGGGCAGTTTCTAGTGCAAATATGACTCTGTTGTTGGTGTGTGCCCTAAAATTTGCTAGAGTACCCCAAATGCATATTTCTGTCTTTTGAGAGAATGTCAAACTTGGCAAACTGGTAAGTCAAAAACATTTGGAAGACAATTGCAAAGGACGTGCCAAAATCAAAGTCTGCATTGAAGAAAGATAGAAGAAATAGAAATTCTTAGTTTGAGTATTTTTTTAGAACTTCAAAGCCACATTTGAATTTAAATCAGAGGAAAAAATAGGGTTGTCCCATGTTTATTTCTAAAGTTGAATAAACAATTTCATTGCAAAACACCAGAGTAAATTTGCTGCCAAATTTATTGCAACTTTTTTCACTTTCTTGAGAACTTGTAATGAAGAAAAAAGATTTATATGTAATATTGCTGCCACAACACTATAATACATAGGCACTCTGACATGTTAGAAAAAGAATACATGAGAACTTTTACGTTTCTTTTTTTTTTGGAGGGGTAAGGCAGGACAATTTGGGTTAATCGACTTGCCCAAGGTCACACAGCTAGTAAGTATGTCAAGTGTCTGAGGATGAACTCAGGTCCTCCTGACTCCAGGGCCTGTGCTCTACTCACTGCACCACCTTGCTGCCTCTACATGAGAACTTTTAATTTTCAAATTGAAAGGCAACTGGTTATAGTAGCATGGCAGTATTTGTTATACAGTTCATGGTTGGTAATATTATTTTTCTATTGCTATGCCCTACGTTCATTGTTTGGTTGGGAAAGTAATGGCAAACAGTTCTAATCATATTAGCATATTCAGAGATTAAGTTTAATAAATATCTCTGTAGACTTATATAAATATGAGTAACTTAGAATCACAGCCTCTTAGCATTGGTAGGGACCTTAGTAGCTATTTAATGTATCTCCTTACCTACTAGATGAATGTTTAAAACATCCTTGACAATGACCACTCAGTGTCTGTTAGAACTCTTTGATGTCTAGCAATACAAGAAGGTTAATGCTCCAAAATTAATATAATTAAAACAAAAACAAAAAACCCATGACCTACACACTTCAAATTTTTCATATAGCCTCAACTCATGGATGCTACAGATTTTTTTTATTATTCTCATTTTCACATTTCACTGAAACAGCTGTGACGGAAAGTAGCACTACAAAGAAATTGTATTTCATAGGCAAACTATTTAGCCATAAAAATTAAATTACATATCTTACTGTTTAAGATCTCTGTAAACTGGCAGGACTGCTTGATGGCACACATATGCAAATGCAATAGTGGGTAAAGCATAAACACTCTAAGAGAAAAGAAATTGATGTATTAGGAAAAGTCACTTTCCACACAAATTATTTAGCACTGACTTTCTGGAGTTCTCATTTTATCTCTTAACCTTTCCAAGGCTCTTAAATTACTGTTAGGAAGTATTTGATCTACTTAACAGCAATATCTCTTTCAAGAAAGTTAATCTATCATGAAGTATTTTTCATATAGACTTTGAAGTTAAAATAGTGCAAGGTAGTTGCTGTGCATAGTATATGTGTGTACAAATATGTACATAGATTTTACCTTGTACTATTTTAACACTAACATCTATATGAAAAACATATGTACTAACTAAAAGAAGTTTTTAGAATAAAGCATTTCAAGAAATGACATTCTTTCATTCCTTTTATGTCTTCTAGCTATTTTCCTATTATCTTTTTTCAATTTTTGACCATGTTGCGTTTCATTGAATAAAAACTCAAGATTTCTCACTCTACCCTTCTGCTTAAAAAAAAAGGACATTCAGCATTTAAAAAAAGATATTTTGAAGAATTCTGTTTGGAACCCACTTTCTGGTTACAAAGGAGGAAATAAAAGCTGTGTCTGTATACCACCAAAACAATTTGTAGATTTGGCTAATTCATGGAAGCAACAAATCAATTCAATGAAAAAATGAGTCAAACTGAGTTTCATATTGAATTACTTATTGGTTGATGAAATTCAGACACCCTAAAGAGTTGTAACTTGAATGACAAGTAGAAACCAAATCATGGATAATTCAAAACAAGACTGTAGAGACATCAGTTCTGAGGGCTTAGGGAAAAAAAGGGCACACATAAAAAACAAAAACATGAAGAATTAATTCAAAAAAGTACATGAAGACTTACATGAACTAATGTCAAAGGACTCAAAAAGCAGTACACAAAACAATTACAACGTGAATGAAAATAACACAAAAAGAAGGGAAAGAGAGAAGAAGGAAGAAAAAAAGTAAACACCGTACAATTTTAATGGCTGTGGGACGTTGCATGTACTGTTTGACTCAATTGGTTTGTTGATTACATTTACTGAACTGCCTTTTTTCTCTTTCTTTTTTATTCTTTATTGCAAGAGATGGCTAGATTTTAGAAACACTGGGTAGAGGATCATGGAGAGATATATGGAAACAAAAGATAATAAGTGCTTTTTAAAACAAAATGCCACAGCACAGAAACTGGTCATCTGTCATTTTTCTCATGGGATTTATTGTCAAAATGCTGCTGCTCAGGGTCCTTACTGCACGACACCAAAATGCTTCATCTGTGTTAGCTCTGATGATTTCATTGAGCACCATCTGAATGCCACACCTACTTGTCCTTCACTCTGATGTAACTGACTTTGTAGTTTTTAGGTTGGAAATCCCTTAGTAACAATCATCCGGTAGATAGTACTCAAAGTTTGCACACCACTTTCCTTGCAATAGCTTTGTGAGGTTGGTAATTCAGAGATTATTATCCCCGTTTTATAGATGATGAAACAGCTTCAGAAAGATCAAGCAACTTGCCCATCCACTAATGTCACCATTTAGATTTAAGAATAAATCTTTTGACACCAGAACAATTATTCTCACCGTCACACACTGAATCTTTCCAGTAGCCTTTCTCCATCAACCTAGGCACTTGGCAGAAAGAGAAGAAAAGGGAACCGCCCATACTTCCATACAATTTTACAAGGAGTTGATTAATAATGTCAATAATAATTAATACGAAATAAATTTTATTTTAAAAACCATACCTTTAAGTGGAGTACAAAGTATCTTGGTGTACACATTTTCTCAATCGTTGCTGTCTTTACCATGGGGCAAGTAATCTGAAATTTCTCATAGATAATCTTCAATTACAGAAAACAAGAAATATGGTAGATTCTATGTTGTAAAGCAAGAGCAGTTGTTAAATGGAACTGTCATCGAAACTTCAATCCAACTCTTTTGACCAAAACTTACCACTATGAGAAAAAAAACCATGCAAGACAAGGAAAATCCACTGGTATATCCAAGGATCCCTAAATGAAACAATAATTTAAAAATTACTAGTCATCATGTCATTTCTCATGTTTCTTCATGCTCCTTTTAGCTCAGAAGTTCCAAAATGCAGCTGAAGTTCTAACATTACACGTCAGTCAAATAAAAACAGGAACTATGAAATATATTATTTGACAATACTACCTTATTTAGCAGAAATTAAGACATTAATCTCAAACACTAAAATATGACTTTATAATGAATCCTCTTCTTCCTATACATTAAGGAGCATAGATTTCCAAACCTATAAGAGAAAGAAAATCCTTAAAGATTGGGCTAGAGATCTCAGTTGTTTGTCTGGCAGTTGAAGTTCTATGTTCAGATCAATCCATCCAAGAAATTTTTGTTAAAAACTTCTTTGCCAATCTGAGTTACATTCAAAGACAAAGAGCAAATTGTTAGGGACCAACCTGAACCCAGTAGACTGCCTGGGTATTTCTAGACATTTTTTCTTTTGACAGCAGTTTCACCTATCAAAAAGCATTATCAGTTATCATTTGGAAGTTACTTCACTTCCTCAAACTTTGGGGAGAAAAATCTCCTCTGCTGGTCCCCTGGCCCCAAATATATGCATAAAATGCATAAATACGTAAATGCATAAAAAAGAAACCTGAATATTGGAGACCTGGTCAGCATTAAGTTTTATCTTCTTGAAGATATTTTGACATAATAGATATGTGAAACATTTCTTGGTAAGTCATAAAAATTTTCAGCAACTTTGGACAGATAGTCCAGAATTCAAAAAATTGTCTATTGACAAGATGATTTTGCAACTCTTCTTAAATCAATGTGGATTTATTATATGATTTGTGAGTTCCCATAACATTGGATATCTATATTTAAATATAAATAAAACAACACATTCCAAGAGAATATCAAAATGACTTAGGAATTATTTATACTCTGATTCCATTGACATGATAATATTTTATTGAATTTAATTCATTAATTAAAGCAGTGGTCTCCAAACATTTTTGACTGTGCCAGTAAAAGAGTTTTGAGTATGCATACTCAGTATTTGTTTATGTCAATTATATATACATAAATTATACGTACGTACTACTGTATCAGTATTAAAAACATTTCATAAGGATGAAATGAAAATTAAAAATATATTTAAAATATTTTCATTTAGCCTAGTAATGTTACAAAATCTTTTTTGCTTTCACTAAAAATTATTAAATTAAATGAAAATATTTGCTTTCTTAAATGAACAATGCAAACAAATAAAAGAAAACTATAGAACGGGGAAAGACAAGAGATCTCTTCAAGAAAATTAGAGATATCAAGGGAGCATTTTGTGCAAAAACGGACATGATAAAAGACAGAATTGGTGGGGACTTAACAGAAGTAGAAGAGATTAAGAAGAGGTGACAAGAATAAGTAGAAGGACCATACAAGAAAGATCTTAACATTACCAGTAAACCATGATGGTGTAGTTAACGATCTAGAGCCAGATATCCTGGAAAATAAAGGTATTTGGGCTTTAGGAAATATTGTCGACAATAAGGCTAGTGGAGGTGACAGAATTCTAGATGAGCTATTTAAAATCATAAACAATGATGCTTTTAAAGTGCTGCATTCAATATGTCAGCACACTTGGAAAATCATATTTGAAAAGATCAGTTTACATCCCAATCCTATAGAAGGACAATGCCAGAGAATGTCCTCATTTCACATGCCAGCAAGGTTATGCTTAAGATTCTACAAGATAGGCTACAATAATATGTGAACTGACAATTACCAGAAAAGCAGACTGGTTTTTGAAGAAGCAGAGGAAATAGAGACCAAATTGCCAACCGTTGCTAGATTATGGAGAAAGTAAGGGAGTTATAGATAAAACAAGCATCTTCTTCATTGACTATGCTAAAGCCTTCGATGGTGTGGATCACAACAAAAATAGGCAAGTCCTCAAAGAGATGGGAGTACCAGATCATATAATTTGTCTCCTGAGAAATCTATATGTGGGCCAAGAAGCAATGGTTAGAACTGAACATGGAATAAATGATTGATTTGTGGTTGGAAAAGGGGTATGACAAAATTATATAGTGTCTCCTTACTTATACAACTTAGATGCAGAGTACCTCATGTGAAATGCTTGGCTGAATGTATTAAAAGCCAGAATTAAGGTTGCCAGGAGAAATATCAACAATCTCAGATATGCAGATCATGCCAGTTTGATGGCAGAAAGTGAAGAGAAATTAAGAAGCCTCTTGATGAGGGTGAAAGAGAAGATTGTATAAGCAAGTTTGAAGCTTAAACATAAAGGCGAAACAAAAAACTAACCTCCTGGCCACTGGTCCCATCACTTTCTGGCAAATAGAAGGAGGAAAAATGGAAGCAATATTAGATTTTATATTCTTGGGCACAAAGATCACTGCAGATGGCTATTGCAGCCGTGAACTTAAATGACATTTGCTTCTTGGAAGGAAGGCTATGGCAAATCTGGACAACAAGCTAAAAAGTAGAGACAGTACCCTGTCAACAAAGGTCCATATAGGCAAAGCTATGGTTTTTCCAGTAGCAATGTATGGTTGTGAGAGTTGGACTCTGAAGAAAGCTGAACATTGCATAGTTGATGGTTTCACATTGTAGTGCTGGAGAAGACTTTTGAGAATCCTTTGGACAGCAAGGAGATCAAATCAGTCAATACTTAAAGAAATTAATTCAGATTATTCGCTGGAAGGACAAATACTGAAGTTGAAACTTAAATACTTTGGCCACACAATGAGAAGAGAGAACTCATTGGAAAAGCCCCTGGTGTTGGGAAAGATTGAAAGCAAAAGGAGAAGTGGAAGGTATAGAGTGAGATGGATAGATAAGTGTCATAGAAGCAATGAACATGAACTTGAACAGACTTCAGGAGATAGTGGAGGCTATACTATGGTCCATGGGGTCACAAAGAGTTGGACATGACTGAATGATTGAACAACAAATGAAAGCTATACAATATGAAAATTTTTAAATGGGTCATAACATTTAGTGAATGTAACAACTTTTAAGCAGAAGACGTTTCTTTATCAGTCATTAAGTCAGTTAAGTGTTTTCTATGAGCCGAGCTTCTACGCTGGAGACAAAAAGAAGGTAAGAAATAACTCCCGCCTTCAGTGGAGTCACAGATTGATAAGGATGTTGTGGGAGCAGGAATCCTTCCTGATTTATTTTAAGCTAAGGATCATAGAGGTGAAGAGGGCCATTCAAACAAAGACTGGTTGATTCTCCTGTGCATTGTGTCTGAACCAGATTGTTTTTGAGGCCGCTTCCAATCCAGAGATTATATAAAATAGATGGAAAGATAAATTCTTAATTATGCTAGGATCAAATGGACAGTTCAGGTTATTCTAGATTTTGAGTCAGTAGACCTGGGTTCAAATTCAAGCTCCAAAGGCTTGTTACCTGGATTAATTGCTTCTCAGAACTTTCATTTAAGGAAGGAGCCCAGGTACCAGAATGACTTCATTCTTCTCTAGGCTGCACTTCAACTTTCTCTACCGTGTCCCTTCACCAAGTTCCCTCACCTTTATTTTCCCAACCCTGCCCCAATCTCTCCTTAAATTTCAGTTACTTTTAAAAAAATAATACATTACAATGTAACTTCCTTGGGAGATGGGACTTTCTTTCTGCTTGTATTCCTAGTATTTTGCACAATGCCTGGAACATATTAAGTGCTTAATAAATGCTTGTTGACTGGATGATTGACTGATCTAGGTCTCTAAAAAATGTCATGCATGGTGGTGGGTTACTATAGTCCAAAGCTGACCTTGTATGTGCAAAGCAGCTTGAAATTCATGCAGCAGAACCACAATGACTTTGATGTTATCTTTGGAACCCTATAAGTCTTGGTTTAAACAAGAAACTTGTCTAAAAAGTATTATTACTAGTTGATGAAAGCATCACTAAAAGGAGACTGCATCCTCAACTATCAGAGTGATTTCCAGTAGTGAACCTGGACCTGGTCAAGAAGGTGAAATAGTTCTGCAAGTCTCTGTTCCCTGTTGTGGAACCATCCTCATATACCCCAGAAATTGAACTAGGTTCATACTTTGCAGTCAGTTTTGAGAATAGTACAGAATTCCACACAAACACAATCTGAGAAGATGAATCTTAAATATTACAGCTCAGACATTTACTGCACAGATTTTGTGCTGCCTGAATTTGCCTGCAAGTCTCTGAGTGACATGTGAAATGAGAATAGAATGGAGAGGATTCTGGGAAGATGGAGGTCAGAGTAGGTCAGAAAATTGCAAGCTCTCAAGATTTTTTTTCCCACAAAAGAGATGAAATAGCACCTCAGGTAGAATATAGAGTGGTAAAAATAAATAAAAGTAGGGGCAGAACAGGGGTCCTCCTGGGACAATTGGAGAAGATCTGAAGAAAAGTCCCAAGATGGTTTGGTCCCTGAGAAGAGTAAACACCTCCAGGCTAGGTCATAAATCCACTTAAACAGCAAGCAGGAAGACTTGGGGTTAGCTGGGTTGGGAGGCAACCTTAGCCCAGGCTAAAGGAACTTTTACCCCTGAGGACAGTGAAGGGAGTTAAGTGTCTGAGCTGGAGAAGACTGAGGGAACCCCTGCTGACCAGGAACACCAGACCCAGCTGTGCTGTGGAGACGCAGACTGGGGTGAGAAGGAGCCAGCTAACACCTGGTGAGTGCAGAAGCAGTGGGGCAGCATGCCACTTGGGCTATGGGCACTTACAGGAGGCTGGAGGTCTTGATTTGGGTTCAAGGTCAGAGCAGAGAACTGAAGGAGGAGGATCTTAAGCCAGAGGCACCCCCCCATATCCCAGGACTAGAGGTGATTACAAAAACTAATCTATTACTAAAAGCCCACAAAAAATGTACAGGCAAAGAAGAAAGAATCCAGCCACAGGAATAGAGAAGACCATGGTTCATCTTCAGAGGATACTGAAGCAAAGAAACCCTCTTCTATCCCAAAGAGTAATGTCAAGTGGCCACCTGCCCAAAAAGAATTCATAGAAGAACTTAAAAAAACTTCAAAAATCAAATGAGAGAGGTTGAGGAAAAACTGAAAAAAAGAAAGAATCCAAGAAAACCAAGAAGATTATGAAAAGATTTACTGAAATGGAAATCTATTGCTATATATTTTGAATCCTCTCTTATGTTCTGCTGTGCATGACATGTTTTTTCTTTTCTTATTTTATGTTTAAGTTTTAATATTTAAGCTTATATTTCTTTTTCTTTTCTCATTATATATTTAAGTTTTAGTATTTAAGTCTAAAATAAAAAGAGATAAAAAAGAAATGAGAACAGAATACCTCAGCCCCTTTCAGGAGCTGCAAACCACAACTGTTCATTATATGATGCTCCTCTCACTGCCTCTGAGAGCAATGACTAGCACTTAGCTTCTCTTCTGGACAAGGATCTACCCCTCTGCCAATTATTCCCTTAGCAATTGTTATCAAACTGAGGATATGCTCAAGGTCCTTCATTCCATACTCTAGTCAAAGCAGCAGGGGGTGGGAGGAAGGTAGAGTGGGGAGAATGCAAAATGTCTGCCTATCTTTGTCTCTTTTGCTTTTGGTCAATGATAGTTGATTAATATTGATCACTTTTGTAAAGAATGCTCCTTCTCTCTTCTAAAATCCCTCTCAATAAACAGCTGGAAATTTACAACTAGAAAAACTGGGGGAAAATAAAATGAGTACTTTAAAGGAAAGTCACAGAAGAAAAATTAATATAATAGTACAAGAAATATAAAACCTTACCCAAGCAAGAGACTATAATGACTTCATGAGAAAAGTCAGTGAGTCAGCCAAATGAGAAATATTAAAACAAAATCAAAAGACTGAAAAATGGAGAATATAAAAGGCATCTCATATAAGAAACATCAGACCCAGAAATTAAAAAAAGAGATCAACTAAAGAAGAAACACTATAATCAGATAAAAAGATTTCAAGCACAGAGGAGCTATTGAGTATCACAAGATTTAATAAAAAGGAATGAAGAGCTTGGAATATGATATTCCAAAAGCCAAAACATATGGGTTTACAACCAAGAAAATCTTCCCTAGCAAAAGTAAATATAATCCTGGGGGGGGGGGGGGCGGGTGGACTTTTAATAAAATAGAAGTCCAAGCATCTCTGATGAAAAGATCATAGTTGAAAGTTCTTACAAATACAAACAATCACAAGAACAAAGAGAAATATAAAAAGGCAAATACAAGTAAGTAATTGGAAAAGACTAAACAAGGAATTAGGGTTTACATTCTAACAGTTACGTTACATATTTAGTACTTACATTCTAATAGAATGAATTATTTGTCCCCTCAGAGTCCTCATAGATAGTTAACTAAGACAGAAGGCCCAAGAGTAGTTTTGGTATGTTTTGATGATCTTTAAATAAGAGAAAAGAAGAATACACTAAAGAAGAAATGGGGAGGAAGGATGGAAGAAAATATCTAAGACAATCAGGTTACTTAAGCCTATGCAAGTAAGAATGATCAGAAAAGGAGGAATGGGCCACATCCGAACTTCATTTTCATCTGAACTGGTCAAAGAAAAGTAGAAGTGACACACAGAGCTGTGCAGCAGAAAGCTTCTCATTCAACAGGGGGAAAAGAGAAAATGGAGGGAGGAGAGTGAGGAATAAAAGTGGGGATAGTTTCAAGCAACTGAATCAAAGCAAACTATCATTGGAAGGGTGGTTTGAACAGAGGGATTTAAAAGGAAAGAAATAAAGGTTAAGAACCTGTGATTAGGCTCTGGTAAAGGGAAAGAAAGGAAGGAAAGATGCAGATTGAGTCAAGCAGAGAGCCCTGTTACTGAACACAGCGTACCTCACACAACTATTTTCTTGCGAAGAGATGGCAAAAAATAAAGATAAGAAAAAGTACAAGAGAAAAGGATGGAGGGAAGTACATTCCCTTTGTCACTTTTTGTGTGATAAACTCACTCATAAAAATAAAGCAGAATGGATTAGAAAATGGAATTCATCAATACTTTATTTACGTGAAACACATTCGAAACATATAAATTCAGAAAGAGCAAAAATAAGGAGCAGAAATAAAATCTATTATGGTTTAGCTGAACTCAAAATGGCCGGGGAAGTGATCTCAGTCATGGCAACAGCAAAAATGGATTCAATTAAAAAATAAACAGAGAAACTAAATTTTACTGAAAAGCAATTAATTAATATCAGTGCTAAATATATATGCATCAAATGTTAAAAAATCTAAATATTTAATGGAAAAGTTTAATGAGAAATAGAAAATAAACTGTAATGGTGGAGGATCACAATGTATCCCTTACATTCCTAGAGAAATCTAAACCAGAAAAGGAGAAAGAATTTAAGAACCTGAAGAGACTCCGACAAACTTTTGGTGATTGCTGAATGGAAACAAAAAGGAGTGGACATATTTCTCAACTATCCATGGAACATTTACAAAAATTGACTCGCAAACCTATGGTGAAAAGCAGAAACATAGTATGCATTCTTTATTGACTACAATGAAATAAAATTATATTAAAATAATGGTCATTGAAGAAAGGACTATGGTTTAATTGGATTCTAAATAATTGGTGAATCAAGAAAAAATAGAAACACTCAATAATTTCACTAAAGATAATGACAACAATGAAAAACATACTAAAAATTTTGAGATAAAGCCAAAGTAGACCTTGGGGGAAAAATTATGTCTCTAAACACTTTGATCAAAAAAAGAGAGAATCGACCAACAAATTGAGAACAAAACTAAAAAATATTAGAAAACAACATTAAAAGAAAAATTCTGAAACTCAACAGATTTAGAAACTTGAAAACAAGAAACCCAATTAATTAAATAGTCAATAACACCAGGAGCTATTTTTATTAAAAAAAATAATAAAAGTAATAAAGCATTAGCTAATTTATGTTTAAATGGAAAGGTGAAAACTATGTTTACTAGTATCAAAAATGAAGTATTTAATAAAAACGAAGAAATAAAGGAAATTATTAGAAGCAATTTTTCTCAATTATATGCCAATAAAGCCAATAACTTGAATGAAATATGAGAGTATTTATAAAAATACAAAATATCCAGAATAAATAGGACAGGACATTGGATTTAAATAATCTAATTTCAGAAAAAGAAATTGAAAAAGTAAATGAATACCCAAAGGAAAAAAACCCCAGGACCAGATCTATTTGCAAGAAAGTTCTATCAAAATTCAAAGAACAATTAATTCCAATATTATATAATCTGCTTTTTAAAAAAAAGGCTTCCTGCTTTTTATAATATAAAAAAAGGGTCAAACCAAAGTCTCTCTATGATTTAAAAGTAGTCTTAATACCAAAATCAGAGAGAACTGTGGACTATTAGACCTAAAAGAACTTCATATAAAAATTTCAAATAAAATACTGGCAAGGAGACTTCAGCAATGTAGCACAAAAAACACATGCTGTGAATAGGTTGGATTTATACCTGTAAATCATGAAAAAAGAGTCAACAGCTTGGCAAAGTAGGCACAAAATGTACTGAAGAAAACAATACCTTTGAAAACAGAATAGGCTACATGGTAAAAGAGGTACGAAAATACAATAAGGAAAAGAATGCCTTCAAAATCAAAACTGTATGAATGGAAAAAAGACATACAAAAGTTATTCCTTAAAAAGCAGAATTGGCCAAATGGAAAAGTAGGTACAAAAACTCATTGGAGAAAATAATTCCTCAAGAATCTGAATTGAGCAAGTGGAAGCTAATGACTTTATGAGATATAAAGAAACAATAATCAAAGGGATAAAAAAAGAAGACAATATGAAATATGTCATTGGAAAAACAACTGACCTGGAAAATAGATCCAGGAGAGATAATTTAAGAATTATTGGACTACCTGAAAGTCATGATCAAAAAAAGAGCCTACACATCATCTTTCAAAAAATTATCAAGGAAACTGCCCTGATACTCCCAAACCAGATGGTAAACTAGAAATGGAAAGAATCCACCAATCACCTCCTGAGATCCCAAAATGAAAACTCCCAGGAATATTACAGCCAAATTCCAGAGTTCTCAGGTCAAGGAGAAAATATTGCAAGCAGCCAGAAAGAAACAATCCAAACATCATGGAGTCACAGTCAAGATAACACAAGATTTAGCAGTATTTACATTAAAGGATCAGAGGGCTTGGAATACTATATTCTGGAGGGCAAAGGAGCTAGGACTGTGATCAAGAATCACCTGCCCAATAAAACTGAGTATAATCCTTCAGGGGGAAAAATGGATATTAAATGAAATTGAGGACTTTTAAGCATTCTTGATGAAAAGACTAGAGCTGGATAGAAAATTTGACTTTCAAATGCAAGACTCAAAAGAACATAAAAAGGTAAACAGGAAAGAGAAATCATAAGGGATTCAACAAGGGTAAACTGTTTACATTCCTACATGAGAAAATGATACTTGTGACTCTTAAGAACTTTCTCATTATTAGGTCAGTTAGAAGGAGTAGACACAGACAGTAGGCATGGTTGTGAGTTGAATATGATGGGATGGTTATCTAAAGAAGTCAAACACAAGAATCAAGAGAAGGGTGAAAGGGTAGACAGGAGGGAGAAATCATAGGGGACTTACTAAAGTTGAACTATTTTGTTTATATCCCTACATGGAAAGATGATGTGTATAGTTCATGAGACCTTTCTCAGTATTAGAGTAGTTGAAGGGAGCATAATACATACATACATACATACATATATATATATACATATATATATACACACACATATACATATATATACATACATATATACATATATACATATATGTATATATAGACAGAGGGCACAGGGTGAGTTGAATATGAAGGGGCTATATCTAAAAAGGTAAAAATAAAATTGAGGGAGAGGGGGAGAGATGGAGTGGGGTGGGTTATCTCATATAAAGGTGGCAAGAAGGAGCAGTTCTGTTGGAGGGGAAGAGGGGGCAGGTGAGGGGGAATGAGCGAATCTTGCTCTCACTGGATTTGGCTTGAGGAGGGAATAACATACACACTCAATTGGCTATCTTACCCCACAGGAAAGTAGGGGG
The DNA here is from genome assembly GCA_028646595.1 of Phalanger gymnotis. Lineage (NCBI taxonomy): Eukaryota > Metazoa > Chordata > Mammalia > Diprotodontia > Phalangeridae > Phalanger > Phalanger gymnotis. The sequence goes on from CM053623.1 coordinate 173,343,361, forward strand.
AAGGGGATAAAAAGAGGGGCATGATAGAAGGGAGGGTAGATAGGAGGAGGCGGTAAACAGGAGGAAACTTTTGAGAGGGGATAGGGTCAAGGGAGAAAATTGAATAAAGGGGGGCAGGATAGGATGGAGGGAAATGTAGTTAGTCTTTCACAACGTGAGTATTGTGGAAGTGTTTCTCATAATGATACATGTGTGATCTATGTTGAATTGCTTGCCGCCTTAGGGAGGGTGGTTGAGAAGGGAAGAGGAGAAAGAATTTGGAACTCAAAGGTTTAAAAGCAGATGCTCAAAAAAAAAGTTGTTTTGTATGCAACTGAGAAATAAGATATATAGGGATTGGGGCATAGAAATCTATCCTGCCGCACAAGAAAGTAAGACAAAAGGGGATGGAGGGGAGTGGGGTGACAGAAGGGATGGCTGACTGGGGAATGGGGCAATCAGAATATATGCCATCTTGGAGTGGGGGGAGGGTAGAAATTGGGAGAAAATTTGTAACTCAAAATCTTGTTGAAATCAATGTTGAAAACTAAAATATGAAATAATAAAATAATTGTTAAGAGAAAAAATTTAAATTAAAATTAAAAAATATTAAAAAGAAAAAGGAATGAGGAATAAAAAAATTAAAAAGCTGTCTTAGAAAAAGTGATTGTACAAGTGATAAATGAACTCCCTATGAAAACAAATCCCCATGACCAGATGGATTCACCAGTGAATTCTAAAAAATTTAAAGAAAAGTTATTTCTAATACTATAGAAAGTATTTGAAAAAAAATGGTAGATGCAGCTAGGTGATGTAGTGGATAATGCGCCTAAGTATAAGCATCAATACTTTTTTATTCAATATTTTATTTTCCCATTTACATGGAAAAACAATTTTAACATTCACTTTTTCAAATTTTGAGTTCCAGATTCTCTCCCGCTCCCTCCCGTCTCCCCATTGAGAGGGCAAGCAATTTTGACATCGGTTATACATGTGCAGTCATGCAAAATACGTTTCCATGTATGTCATTCTGTGAAAGAAAACAGAAAAAAAATAAGGAAAATAAAGAAAAAGTATCTTTGATTTGCATTCGGGTTCTACCAGTTCTTTCTCTGGTGATAGACAGCACCTTTCATGATAAGTCTTACAGAATTGTTTTGGGTCATTGTATTGTTGAGAACAGCTAAGTAGATCATCATACAATACTGCTGTTACTGTGTACAATGTTCTCCTGGTTTTGCTCATTTCATTTTGCATCAATTCATGTACATTTTTCCATATTTTTCTGAAAGCATCCTGCTCATCATTTCTTAAAGCATAATAGTATTTCATGACAATCATATAGAACAACTTGTTCAGCCATTCTCTAATCAAAGAATATTCCCTAAATTTCCAGTTCTTTGCCAACACTGAAAGAACTGTTGTAAATATTTTTGTACACATAGGTCCTTTTCTTTTTTGTTTTTCTCTCTTTGAGATACAGACCTAGTAGTGGGATTGCTTGGTTAAAGAGTATGCATGGTTTTATAGATCTGTGGGCATAGTTCCAAATCACTCTCCAGAATGGTTGAATCAGTATACAATTTCAGCAACAGTACATTAGTGTTTTAATTTTCCCACGTCCCCTCCAATGTTTGTCATTTTCCTTTTCTGTCCTATTAGCCAATCTGACAGGTGTGAGGTAGTAGCTCAGAGTTGTTTTAATTTGCATTTCTCTCATCAATAGTGATTTAGAGCATTTTTTTTCATATGACTATAGGTAGCTTTGATTACTTTGAAACCCAACTGTTCATATCTTTTGACCATTTATCAATGGAAGAATGACTCATTTCTATAAACTTGAATAGATTTCTATGTTTGAGAAATGAAGTCTTTATCAAAGAAATGCACTGTAACAAATTTTTTTTCACAAGTAATGATTATTAACTATGTATTTCCCTCCATCCTATTTTCCTCCTGTTTATCCTACTCTCTTTCTCCTTTTACCCTGTCCATTCTCAGAAGTGTTTTGCTTTTGACATTTACCTCCCCCAGATTGCTCTCCCTTCTATCAGCTCCCTTGCCTTTCTCTGATACTCTTTGTTCCAATTTTCCTGTATGATAAGATGGATTTCTACGCCCAACTGGGTGTGTATGTTGTTCCCTTTTGAGTCAGTTCTGATGAGAGTAAGGTTCATGTGCTCCCTTCCCTGCTTTTCTCATTCTTCCCTCCACTGTAAAATCTCTTTTGGGCCTCTTTTGTGTCAGATGATTTGTCCCATTCTACTTTTCCTTTTCTCCCTCTGCCAGCACATTCTTCTTTCTCATCCCTTAATTTAATTTAATTTTTTTTGGATAACCATACCGTCACATTCAACCTACACTTTTGCTTTCTATGTCTACTCCTTCTAACTACCTTTATAATGAGAAAATTTTTAGAGAGTATAAATATCATTTTCCCATGTAGAAATATAAACAGTTTAATTTTACTGAGTCCCTTGTTTCTCTTTCCTGTTTGGCTTTTTATTCTTCTTTTGTATCTTGTATTTGGAAGTGAGGGATTTAGAAGTAAAAGAGTTGCCCTTATATATGATCCTGGAAGTAATAAGGAGCTGCTGGAGTTTACTGAGGAATGTGACAAGATCAGACTTAAGCCTTAGGAAATTAATGTCAGCAGCAAATAAGCTGACAGATGAGTATGAGTAGAGATTTCTGGTATAGAGACTAATCTATTGCAATAGGCTATTGAAATAGTCCAGGTTTGAGATCATGAGGGACTAAACCAGGGGTGAGATTTGGGGATAAGAGAATAGTTGTGGGTCCTACAATGTGTGTTGAGAAAGGAGGAAGTTCAGAGGAAGCAGTTGCAATGTGGCTCTGACTCTGGGAGCAGAGTAAGATCTCAGTTCTAGCTTCTAGTCTGAAGCCCACAATGCACAGAGCTCAGTCTTACCATAAAGTCCACAGTCTAGAGGTAGGCTGCAAGAATGAGCAAACACACATACACATACACATACACATACACATACACACAAACAAAAAGTCCTATGATAAAGAGTTAATATGGTAACAGGGAAGAATAAGACAAAAAGAAATGAAGGACCTGAATAGAATTTTTTAAAAAGTTTGGCATGATAAATTTTTATGGATTCTTGAATAGGATCAGAAAGAAGTATGCATATTTCTCAGTTGTACATGACATCTTAAGAAAAATTGAATACGCACTAGGACATAAAAAGCTTGCAAAGCAACTCAGAAAAGCAGAATTGTTAAACACATATTTTAAAGATTATAATGCAATAAAAATTACATGCAATAGAAAAAAAGAAACAGCAAATAGTCAAAAGGAGAACCAGGAAAGAGCACTGTTATGAAAATCTAGAGAGGAGAGAATATCCAGAAGGAGATGTTCAACAATAACATGAATGATCAGGATAAATAAAAGGCTATTAAATATGGCAATTAAAACGAGACTTACAACTCTAAAGAAGATATTTTCAGTTGTGAAGATCAGAAACCAGATTGCAGAGGGTAGAGAACAGAGAAAAAGGAAAGGAATGAAGGCACCAATTGTATGCAGTTTTCTTGAGGAATTTAACCATGAAGGGAAGGACAAATGTGAATGATCATATCAGGTGAGGGTTTTTTTTAGGGATGAAGAAAATAAGGTATGTTCATAGGCAGCAGGGAAGGAGACAGTAGATATGAAGATATGGAAAGTAAGGGAGAGGAGAAATGATAGTGAGAACAATTTGCTATAGCAGTCATTAAGGGATGAAGTTAAGGGCACATGCACAGGCATTTCTTTGTCAAGCAGAGGGCCACTTCTTCATCTAAGAGGAGTTAGTGGAGGGAGATGTCTTAGCAATGAAAAATGAAGAAGAGTGGGTGTCAAAGATGTGCTATAGCAGAAGGTGCAAATTTCCAAGGTTGAATCTGACATGCATGTTTCCTCTTCATACTATTAACAACAGACATGAAAGTAGCTGCATTTTTCTGAATCTTTAATTCAGTTAGGCGCAACTAAAAGGAGAGTAATACAGAATCTTTCCTTACCTAAGTGCTTCATGAGACAGAGAGGAAAAATAATAACAAAGGTAACTGATACAACAAGTAGTCGACCATCCACATACCATGCTCTGTAAGATATTTTAAATATAAAAAACATTTTGTTAGAAACTTATTTTCACTCAAATATCAATTTCATAGTATACTTCCTATTCCTTTTCCATGATTTAAGATTTTATATAATTTTACCTTTCTAATACTCTTCTTACCCACTGTTTGAAATATGGCATCCATTTTGAATTATTGAAATGACTTCAAAATTGAATACACATATCAAATTCAGTCAGGTTATAAGATATACATACTATCAATTATTAAAAGAAAATGCTTTTGTATGTTTTGTAAAGCTAGTGTCAGCAAGTAAAAATTCATGAGAGGTAGGTTTTTTCCCACTACTTCCCTATATTTAGCATGTTATGATAAGAATGAGAGGTTTAGGACTACAGGCTTCTATAATTTTCCCTTAAAGGAAAAAAGAAAAAATAACAGTAAAAGGGAATTGTTAAATAAAATGGAATCAAACTGACTTATAGGTCAGATGTGTCCAAGACTACTTGAATCTTTTGTGGGAAGGCCCAGATCATATAAAACACTCATTCCTAGCATGTCCTTTCTTCAACAATGTGGTTATACCTTCTATTTTTGCAAGCTGTAAGTCTATTGAAAATACAGCAATAAATTTAATTTCATGTAAACTAGATACAGGCTTCAGTTTAGGGTCCTAGAAAATTCCAACAGTATCCCTTTGTTTCATGTTAAACGAGTTTTTATCTACCAAACCTTTCAAGTTTCCTACCTATGTGTCACTTTTTCCCCCTTATTTTTCTCATCCCCAATCAGTCTACTAAAGGTTCAGTCAACTAGAGTTTTATTAAGATCAAAACTCTGATTAGTCCACATATAAATTTAAAGTTAGAACAGAAAAATAGTCTTTTAACTTACGAAAATTCGTCTTGCTTTCCTATAAGAACTTTTATGACACAGGGCAGTTCATTTTTTATTATAAAAAGATAGCTCAGCATGGCTAAGGAGGAAAATAAGAACATTATTTAGAAAGGAGACACTGTAGTTCATATTGCAAGCCATACAAAAGGTTACAAAGCCTTGTTCTCAGGCTAATTCATTAAGATAGTAAACCAGTATTGCCAAATCTTGGGAATTTAATTGGCTATAAGAAAAGATAAGATTAGTCTATACTGCACATCACTCATCATTTTAGCTATAAGGGCAGGTAATGTCCATGGTTTTGTCACATTAAATCGATGAGGCCAACAAAGTACAACTACTAAAAGGAAAAATACTTTCATTCATTCCATTTTAAAGTGTGTACAGAGACATACTTGTTAGGGAGTGGGTTAGGGCAGGGAGACAAGAGGGGAAGATTGTGTTGCATTTACCTCCCATGTTCTGGATAAAGGTGGTTCCAAATATGACATACTTTCCTTTTTTGCCATAGATTTTCTCACCCATCTCTTCAAAATTCAGGCATCCTATATAAGTTTAAAGGAACATAAAAAGTGACAGAATTCATAAAATCAAAACAACCAAGATCCAGTGATCATTCTTCAATCTTGTTATTCCTATCCTGCCAAAAACAGGCAGTGTTCTGGGCTGTCATAAGGATGAAGGAAGTATTATTTCAAAACTTCCTCATTAAAAATGTTTAAGCGTAAAGCGTGATCACTATTTCTCTTTTTTGATTTGGCTGTAAAAGCATACAAAGTAATCTAATGGCTTATTTTTAATTGTTTCAAGTAAGCAGAGTTCTATTTTGGACATTCTTACTGTTTAAATCTTATTCCTAGGCCCAGTTTACCTAGTAAGAATGAATAGAGGACTGATGCAATTACACTAATGTTCCTCCTCTCCCCCTGCCAAAAAAGTGTTTTGCTTTGAATTGCTCAAATAATCAAGCTTAGACTGATTTTTTTTTGCCTTGAATGAAGTAATTGAAGTTATATGAAATTGGGTTTTATGTATCTTTTTCCTATTATTCTTGGGTTGATATATTTTTCTTAATTTCATTTTATCAATGACTATGCTTGATAAATAAAAGAATTTACTTGGGGTGCTCAAATCAAGCTATCAAAATACTGAGGAAGAAAATGAGAATGACAAATATGTCTGCCAGAGCCCAATGCACACAAACTGAAATTCAAAGCATTTAAGGTGCTGATTTAAATGGTTACTGGAAGACAAATTCATTCTTTTCTTTTAAATTCTTTTAAATAATTCTTTTAAATCCTGTTTATATTTCTTTGTGACTTGTGCTCAAAATATTTAGGTTTTCCAAAACCTAGTGCTCAAAGGAAAACAAAAACAGCTAGATCCTCAATTTAGAGCCAAATGTTCCAGGTTCTGTGTACAATAACAAGTATCTAAATGCTCTGGCTAATGTAGAAAATATATTGCAAATATAATTCAGCATGGAACAAGACTAGAAAATAAACCTTCAGGGATTATACTTTTAAGGTAATTTAATAGTAGATACTTCAAGTATAGCTCAAAAGTAATGTTTTCTCTTTGGAACTTGCCCAAGAGAGAATGAATAAATCCATTTCCTTTTAAAATCTGGAGGTTACGATTCAAAGACATAGGATACTTGTTTTTAAATATCGTATGGACTGGTGGATAAAGTAGAACTCTTAAGAGTAAGATATCAACTGAGAAAAGCCTAATTGAAAGTTCCTTTTAAATTATACTTCTCACTTGCTTTATGTACACTGAAACTATGCAATTGATATTGCATTTTTGCCTTGGCCCCAAGTGAGCACCAAAGACATTTCTTGACTGCTATTCCAATTGCTGTTTCTACATAATCAGACTCCTGAAGGGGCAAAAGGAAATTTGGCTAATAAAATCATTATGAAAATCTTTCCCTCTGACCTTCTTCCACTTAACTAAATTGAATCTTGTTACAACTTACCTGTAATCTCTGAACATGACAACAAAATATAGATTGAGTAACTAGTCAGGCTTGATATCAAAATGAAAAGGAACCTAAAACAAGGGGGAAAATTGTTATAATTAGCTAAAAAGAAAATGTCTTTGGAATTGGACTTTTAGACAGGCAAAGATTTAAATGGGCAAAATCATTCTGCTAAGAGAACCCCAAGTTTGCAGTCTATTACTCATTCCCTCTTTAAAAATCTACATTAAGAACATACTTTTAAAAATTGCTAATCAGAACCCAAGTAACTATAAAAGCCCTTGTCCAATTCAAAACCCCAATTCTTTCCTTGGATCTGTACAGGTAATTCTTAAATAACATTATGAAATTTTTTTTCACATTTTAAATATGCATTTGTGGCTCATCTTTTAAACAGAATATGGGAGCAAAGGGGAATGAGGACTCTTAAAACCAGTGATATGTCATGTTAACTGGGAGCAAAACCAACCAAACAAACAAAAAACCAACAACAAACTACTCTTCTGAGCCTTGGTTTCACCAATTTGAAAAATGAGGGGCTTAAACTTTTTAATGCTAGTTTCTTCTAGCTACAAAATTCTGTAACTTCTTTTTGGATATGTGTACTTGGAGCATAGAGAAGTTTGTTGTTTTTAAATCTCTGGTTCCTTTATAATAATGATTAGTCATCTCCTAACTGGTGTTAGAATCCTAATATTCATGTAAAATAAAAGGGATAATTTGAACAGTAACATTAATGTTTTTGTAATGTTTGTATTAATGTTTTTCATTATCCTTTTTTGAAGAAAAGGTCATTTACTTGAAATGCTTAGTAATCAGGCCAAAGTCGAGATGAGTAAAAGATCAACAAGGCATGTATACATATATATTATATATATATATATATGTCATATATTCTTTTATGATTTTTTTCAAAACAGAAAATCTACTTATTTGAGAAAATAAAAGAAACTTTTGACAAGGTATTGCTTCAGAGTCCATCCATTTCCTGACTTAATAGAGCACAACATGTCACTGTCTCCAGCCTATTTTAAGTAAAGTGTCTTTATTATTTTAATAAAAATATTTTCTTTTCATAAGTCTGTGAAGCACTTGATATCTTTACTGAATATGCTCACCTTGCTACTTAGCCTTGAGTTCTATAGCAGTAAAGGACAGAGCTTCTACCCTCAAGGACCCTGTTAAGGTTGCTGAGGCACAAGTTTGTTAGTAGAATGGGAAAGGTACAAAAGGTATCTTTGCTATCTCTCCCCATAATTTGGTTAGCTTTCCCTTTATATATTTAGATGCCATTTTGTTTATATACATTAAGTACACATATTAATTCATTGCCTATGGTACTTTTCAGCATAAGTTTCCTTGTAATTTTATTTTAGTCAAGTCTGTTTTTGCTGTGGCTTTATCTGACATCATTAATCAGGTGCCGCCCCCTGCCGCTGCCCACTCCCTAACCTTGCTTCCTGACATTCAGAGTTCAGCTAATTCTCCTTATTACTTAAATTCTTTCTTTCTGGCTGTCTGTAGCAATTTTTTCTTTTGACCTATAAGTTCTAGATTTTGGCTATGATATTTTTGGGAGTTTTCATTTTGGGGGTTCTTTTTGAGGGTGACCAGTGAATTCTTTCCATTTTCACTCTGCCTTCTGGTTCTAATAACTCTCAGCAACTTCCAAAATAATATATCTATACTTCTTTTTGGTCCCAGGTTTCAGTAGTCCAATGATTCTTAAATTGTCTCTAGTTGATCTTTTTTTTCCAGGTGAGTTGTTTTTGAGATGCCTTCTCCTATTTCTTCAGTCTTCTTACTTTTTAAAAATATTTCTTGTTGTTTCATGGAGTCATTAACTTAGTCCATTCAAATTTTCAAGTATTCTCTTGCTCAGAAAAGACTTTATACTGTTTGTACTACACTATTTTTTCACATTATACACATATGGCTTTCCTTCAAAACTTTCATTTCTTTTTTGGTTCTTTCCTCTAAGAAATCTCATTTTGGTTTTAAAATCATAAACATATTTGTAGACAGCAGAGAAGCAGTCAGTAGAAAGAGAAGCACAGCAGGCTTTTGTTCCTGCTTCCTGCACATCACCAGGCTCATTCCTGCTAGATCCAGGACCTCTTCTTTCCTTGGTGAACAGCCATAAGCCCCAATTCAGTCCCTGGACTCACTGTCCTCAGGAAACTGTATTCCTATGCTGATCTGGAATGGAAAAAATAATCAACTGTGATTTTTCTTGGATTTCCTTGGTCTGGTGCTCTTTATTGGAGTAGTTGTGGGAGAGACCTGGGCTATGGTGCTTCTTCGTACTCCACCATTTTTTTTCTAGTCTATCTTCAAAAAATATCTTGCCTTCAAGCCTACTTACTTAGTAATGACAGGATTGGGATTAGCTCATGTTTGCCATTTTCTCCCATAGTCATATGTGTAGGTCACTTATCTTCATGATTAAACGAGCACCATCATATTTTAACAGTGAAGCTTTCTTCTAAAAGGAAAAGATCCAAACACATTCATTTTCATCAACTAGCGTTTCAAATTAAACCTTGTTAGTTTATTCAATCTTAAGACTCTTTGTCCCTCTGAGATTACATGACCGTCTCTTGAAACTAAACATTACTCAATTCATTGTCATCAGTAAGTCATCAGTGGTTCAAAATCAACTTAGAAATAGATCTCCAGGGGCAGCTAGGTGGTGCAGTGAGTAGAGCACCTGCCCTGGAGTCAGGAGGACCTGAGTTCAAATTTGGCCTCGGGACAGTGGACACATTTACTAGCTGTGTGACCTTGGGCGAGTCACTTAACCCCAATTGCCCTGCCTTCCCCCTTCAAAAGAAAAACAAACAAACAAAAAAAGAAATAGATCTCCAGTTGAGTGCCTTCATAACAACTCTGTGAATTGGTGTTATCATTTTCCCATTTTATAGATGAAGAAACTAAGGCTGAGAGAGTTCAAGTGACTTGCCCAGAATCAAACAGCTAAGTGTCTGAGGCAGTATTTGAACTTAGGTCTTCCTGATTCTAGGTCCATCTCTATGTTCACCGTACCACATTGATGAATAGGTATTAAAAATATGTATAGAATTCTACTCTTTTTGTGATGGCAAGGAACAAGAAACTAAAGAGGTGACTATCAATTTTGGAATGGCTGAACGAATTATGGTATATGAATGTGATGAACTATTCTTGTGCCAAAAGAAATCATGAAAAAGATGCTTTCAGAGAAACTGGAGGAGACTTGTGAATGAAGCAAATAGAACCAGGAGAAAAATTTATGTAATGACATAATTGTAATGTAATGACATTATTGTAGGAAAAAAAACAACTTTAAAAGATTTAAAAACTTGGATCAATGCAATGATCAACCACAATTCCAGAGGCCCAGTAGTGAATCATGGTACATATCGATTAACAGAGAGGTAATAGATTCAAAGTACAGAGTAAGACACATTTTCAGACCTGGTCAGTGTGGGAATTTGTTTCACTTGGCTAGCATATTTGTTAGAAGGCTTTTGTTTTCAGTGGGTGGGGGTGGGGAGAAGAGAGCTAGGGATAGATTGGCAAATTAAAAAGAAAATAATAGAAAACCGAGTCACTGAATTCTTTAATGCAAAGAAGAAAAGAGAAAGGACAAAATCACAGACAAGCAGCATATCTTGGCAAGATACATATTGAAAAGACCAGTCAAAACAGCTTCACATCACACCTACTCTTCTAAGATCTAAAAAAACTTCCCAATTGGGAAACCCAAGGAAAAATCCCAGTGAGTGATTTTTTTTTTGGCCTAGGTTGGTATAAAAAGACAGAGAGGTCTGTGGACAGGGATAGGATTTAGCAAGAAAGGCACTATGTGAAACTTTCCAAGACAGAGACTGAACTGGCAGCTGCCAAGAAGAGGTCCTGGATATACTACATGGGGGTAGGCCTAACATTATTCAGGGAGCAATAATAGGTATCAAGTGGCATCTCTGTCCCTGGTACCCCAGAGTTAGGTTGCAAATCTGGTGCAGAAGACTAGGGGTAGGAGCCCAAAGCTGGAAGGGATCAGGAGCCCAAAGCTGTGTACTGGGCAAGGAGCAGGAACAGAACTAAGCAGTCTTCATCTTAGTCTGAATAATCAGGACATGGAGATCAGACCAAAGCAGACCCTGTAGTTCCATTTCCTGGGAGCTTCCAGCTAACTAACAGTGGTTGGGTCTAGCAGCAGCCTATTGGAGCTCCAAGTAGGGGCAAAACCCACAGATGTGCTGTTCAGACCCAAATCCAGGTGAGGACCTTTCAGAATTCATATCAAGAAAGCAGTTTTCTTGCTTTGACCTGGATCAAACCACTTTGGGAGCAAAAAAAAAAAAAAAAGCCTGTAGGAACCCAGTAGCAGGACCCTTCTATTTGGGGGAGAACAGGTGATATGCAAACTTCACTTTCATATGGATTGGGCAGAGGAAAGAAGAATATTGTTGTAAGTGAAATCTGTGATAAAGAGAAACTGAGGCAATAAAGTTTTGAGCACATTCAATTTAATAGCAAGGATAGCAAGTGCCAGTAAAAGGGATCCAAAGTTTTTTAGTAGCCAAGGATACATCTGACAATCAAATTAGCTTGTTTATAGTCATACAAAGAAACCTTAAAAATAGACAGGGACATAAATCTGACATAACAAAAAGATAGGTTACTAATCACAAGTTACAACAGTTTATCAGCAGAAGGATATCCTCTGGAAAGTCCCATGGTTGGCAATTTCTGAGGGAGAACAGAAAGCATGTGATTTACATATTACTGATTTCTGATAAATTAGAATATAGATTAGAATTCTGTGGCTGGAGAGTACTGAGGGAGGGAACTTAATGGGTGGAGGGTGGCTTGTGTTATAAATGGGGGACTAACAGCTGTGGGTTTAAGGTGTTCAGAGGGAGTTCAAGTTCACACATTAAGGAAGAGTAACTAATTACACAAGGGACACCGAGATGGTGCTACACTAGGAGTTAAAAGGACCTGAGTTCGAATTTGGCCTCAGATACTTGCTAGCTGTGTGACCTTGGGCAAATCATGCAACCCTGTTTGCCTCAATTTCCTCATCTGTAAAATGGCAAGCCACACCAGTATCTTTGCCAAGAAAACTTTAAATGGGGTTGCAAAGAGTCAGACATGACTGAAACAACTGAACAATAACAACACAAAGCAACTTGATTATTAATAAATAGTAAATTAATTAAGACAATAAAATAATGTAAAAAGTGAGATACCAATTTTCAATTCCACAATACACATATACACAGAGTTTAGTGCAAAATACATTTCGCTCAACAGAGAAACAAGAGAAAAGTAGAGCAGGGAGAGGAGGGAATAAGAAGGAAGGTAGATTTAGGGAGGGATTAGCCATAACTAAAATAAACTATGCTTGGAGCAGAGATCGAAAAGAGGTGTTTAAAAAGAAAAAAGAAAGGATAGAAACTATGACTGGGCCCTGGGCAAGAGAAGTAGGAGCAGATGTCACCAGGCATAAAACACTTCTTTCTCATCACCTTCTTTGTTGTAAAGAGGAGTCAGGAAACAAAGAAAGGAAAAATTATTAGAGAATGGAATGGAGAGAAATCAATATACTTAACTGTCATAACTGTAAATGTGAATAGGTTGACTCATCCACAAAATGGAAAAGGATAAAGAATGGATTGGAAAGCAAAATTCAATAGTATTTATTTACATGAAACACTTAAATGTTAACTGAGAATTATATAAGGGACTATAAGATAATCTAACATACTTCGACTAAAGAATAGCAATCATTATCTCAGACAAAAAAGCAAAACTAGACTTGATTATGACAGATAAACATTAAAATGAAAGATAACATAGGCAATGAATCAATATCAATACTACATACACATATATACGTATGTGTATTATATAAATGCACATGTGTGTACTATAGCACCTAAATTGAAAAGCTAAATGAGTTATAGAGATATAGACACTAGAGACATAATAAGTGATAGTCCTCAATGTATTCCTTTCAGTGCTAGACAAATCTAACCAAAAAATAAACAAGAAAGTAAGGACTTGAATAGAATTTTAGAAAAATTAGAGATGATAGACTTCTAGTTATTATCAAATTGGAATAGAAATGGGGATAGGTTTTCAAGTGTGCATGTCACCTTTATATAAATTGACTGGGGGCAGAGCCAAGATGGCGGCTGGAAAGCAGTGACTGGCGTGAGCTCCCCACCAAATCCCTCCAAAAACCTATAAAAAATGTCTCTGAACTAATTCTAGAGCTGCAGAACCCACAAAGTGGTAGAGGGAGGCAGGGCTCCAGCCCAGGACAGCCTGGATGGTCTCTGGGTAAGGTCTGTCCCGCACAGAGCTCCCAGCTCCCAGCCGATGGGAGCGGAGCTGAGCCAAGCAGAGCTCAGCGCGCACGGCGTGGGCCCAGCCCGCGGACCGACGAAACCAGGAGCCAAGCGGAGAGTGCCCTAGCATCCTGAATTACTGAGCTGTGGCATCTACCAGACCTCACAACCCACAAAGAGCAAAGACAACAGAGAAGGTTAGTAGGAAAAGCTGCGGGACTGAGTTTGCAGTTCAGCCACCACCCCTGGGGCAGCAGAGGTGGGGCAGCTTTAGAACTACAGCTGCAGTTGCTTCTGGCCCCAGGCCCACCTGGTGGGAGGAATTAAGTGGCTCATCAGAGCAGGAGTGAAGAGCCTGCTGAAAATTTAAGCCCAGTCCAGGTAGGGAGTTCTTGGGGAAGGAGGAGTGCTGGTGAGGCAGCGCATCCGTCCAAGCGTGGAACATAGAACTCTTTAGTCTACAAGCAGTCATA
>CM053623.1:173357632-173377793 GCA_028646595.1 Phalanger gymnotis
TATATAGAATTCTCTAAGAAGAAGACATCAAGACGTTTATTCAGGCCCCAGAGCAACAAATCAGCAAACCAGCCTCCCCATTCCAACACCGTGATCACAAGCTTCCAGGCCCAGTAGGCCCTCCTCACAAGAGTAGCCAGGAGGCCACAGAAAAATAAGATGGCATAAATCATATTCACTGGCCTCAAGTCCCCACTCGAACTCCTGGGTCCACACAAGGGTCGGCTCTGCTTTGGCTTCAGCTGTAATTTCTCGCCTCTCCTCTCAGCCAAGCCTCTGGCGTTCTCAAGCCCCGCCTCAACGACCAGTGACCAGAGACCATTGGTTCCCGAGTTGGCCCCTCTTAAGTCATTAATCTACGCCCACCCAGGTTTCACACCTGATAGGGCTTTGGGCCTGGGGCCTAGCACTTAAGGTGAAAGTACTTTCAAGGTATACAAAAGCCAAACTCCTCAAGGGCACCCCTTAAACTAAGTACTAAGGAGCCCATTTTGCATTACTGACACAACATTTGACTCAGTTCTCTACATATTTGAGAATTGAGGCCTTTATGAGAAACTTGTTATAATCATACCCCACCCCAGTGGGGTATTGCAGCATTGGTTTTCTTCAGGTAAAAACTTTTAATTTAATGTAATAAATATTATCCAGTTTAAATCTTGTAATGCTCTGTGTCTCTTGTTTGGTCACAAATTCTTCCCTTATCTAGATATAACAGGTAAAATTTTCCATGCTCCCTTAATTTGCTTTATGATATCACCTTTTATGTCTAAATTATGTACACACTTTAACCTTATCTAGGTATATGGGATGAGATGTTAGTCTCTACCTAGTTTCTGCCAAGTTTCCTTCTAGTTTTTCCAGCAATTTTTGTCAAATAGTGATTTGTTGTTTCAAAAGCTTGGATTTTACAGTTTATCAAGCACTAGATTACTATGGTCATTTACTACTGTGTACTTTTAAAAATAGTTAATATAGTATTAAAATAAATTGTTCTTTAAATGTTTGGGTAGATATCACTTATGAATCTATCTGGCCCTGGGAATTTTTTCTTAAGGAATTTATTAATGGCTTGTTCAGTTTTTTGTTTTTTTTTTAAAGATGGCGTTATTTAAGCATTCTACTTCCTCTCTTCTTAATCTGGGCAACTTATATTTTTTTAAATATTTATTTCACTTAGATTGTCAGATTCATTGGTGTACAATTGGGCAAAGGAGTTCCTAATAATTGCTTTATTTTCCTCTTCATTGGTGGTGAATTCACCCTATTTTTGATACTGGTAGTTTGGTTTTCCTTTTTTAAAAAAAAAAAAAACAAATTAACCAATGGCTTATTTATTTTATTTTATTTTTCATAAAACCACCTCCAAGTATTATTTATTATATTGCTTTCAATTTTATTAAGCTCTCTTTTAATCTTCAGGATTTCCATTTTGGTGTTTAATTGGAGATTTTTAATTTGTTCTTTTTTAAGTTTTTTTTTTTTTAGTTGCATGCCCAATTCATTGATCTGTTCTTTCCCCATTTTATTGATGTAAGGGTTTAAAGATACACATTTCCCCTGAGTACTTCTGTGGCTGCATCTCAATATTTTGGTATATTGTCTCATTGTTATCATCCTCTTTAATGAAATTATTATTTATCTCTCTCTCTCTCTCTCTCTCTCTCTCTCTCTCTGTCTCTCTCTCTCTCTCTTGACTTTCCTTTTGACATTTCTTTCAGGAGGTTATCAGTTTAAGGTGATCAATTTCTATTTTGCCCTCTAGTTCTAGGTTATCAGGGAAGTTTTCCTTGATAAGCTTTTGAAAGGTGATATCTAGGGTCTTTTTTTGATCATGGCTTTCAGGTAGTTCAATAATTCTTAAATGATCTATCCTAGATATATTTTCCAGGTCAGCTGTTTTCCAATGAGATGTTTCACATTTTCTTCTATTTTTTTCATTCTTTTTATTATTTCTTGATGTTTCATGGAGTCTTTAGCTTCCACTTACCCAATTCTAATTTTTAAGGAATTATTTTCTTCAGTGAGCTTTAGTACTTCCTTTTCCATTTGACCTATTCTGCTTTTCATTCATTCATTCATTCATTCATTCATTTGTTTATTTATTCATTCTTTCATTCATCCATCCATCCCATTCATTCATTCATTTACTTATTCATTTATTTATTTATTCATCCATCCATCTATCCATCCATCCATCCATCTATCCATTTATTTATTTATTTATTCATCCATCCATCCATCCATCCATTCATTCATTTATTTATTATTTATTTATTTATTTTGTTGTTGTTTGTTGTTCACTCATGCCTGACTCTTAGTGACTCCATGGATTTGTCTATGAGCTTTTCTTGGCAAAGATACTGGAATGGTTTGCCATTTCCTTCTTCAGTGTTTCCTCATTTTATGGATGAGAAACTGAGGCAAATAGAGGTTTAGTGTCTATATCATTAAGGCAAAATTCATGACCTTGAACAGGACCATGAGCATGCCTGAATGGTTTGGAAGTACAGGATATAATGAATTCTCTCGGTAGAAGGCAGAGGAAGTATAACATTTATTTAGACTCCAAAGGCTCAGACCCAAGGACTAATGCCCCCAATTCGATATCATGGTAACAACATTCCAAAACCAATAATCCCACCTCACTAGAGTAACAAGCAGGTTACAACAGAATATTATAGCAGCAAGCCAGACCATATTTGTGCTTCCCCTCAGTGCTAGGACCTTCCTATAAGAAGATCACTCACAAATCCCAAGTCCCTGCTCAGCACTCTCTCCTGTGGCTCTGCTGACTCCAAGTTCTGAAACTCCCTCTTGTGTTCAGCACTCTCCGCTTTGCACCCTCTGGAAGCTGGCCCTGAGCTCCTGAATCCATTTCTTGGTTTCTTCAGCTTCTCCTTCTTGCTCCTAGTCCTCCGTTTCTCAGTTTCTGCAGCTTCTGCCATTTCCAAGCTCTATTCCCTTTTTCTGCAGTCCTTAGCCATCATCTGATTGACTAGAACTCAGGCATGTATAATTGGCTCTGATCTTCGAAACTCCCCTTAGGACTCTGAGGGCTTCCCATCTCTCTCAAACTAGACAACTAGTTTCCTAACCAGCCTGAGGCTTCACGTCTAATTAGTGAAAGGGCGTGGGCCCCTCTCTAATCAGACCTCCCTTTGTTGGACCCACTTGAAGCCTATTCAATGGGTTAGAAAGATCTTTTCACTTCCTGATTGGCTTTACAGTGTCTTGTCCACCCCACAGTCACACAGCTAGTCAATGTCTGAGGCCAGATTTGAATTCAGGTCTTCCTGATTCCAAGCCCAATGCTCTATCCATTGTACCATCTAGCCTCTTTTCAAGGAATTCTTTTCTTTTCTTCAGTGAATTTTTGTGCCTCTTTTACTTTTGGCCAGTTCTGGTTTTTTAAGATCTTATTTTCTTTGGTATTTTTGCTCCCCTTTTACTATACTATCAATTCTCTTTTCAGGATTTTCTTGCATCACTCTTCTTTCTCTATTTTTTTTTCTTTAAATCTTCTAGGAATTCTTGTTGGACTTGGGCTTAATATGCATTTTTCTTTTCAGCTTTGCTTGTAGTTGTTTCCATGTTGTTGTCTTTTTCTGAGTTTGTGTTTTGGTCTTCCCTACCACTGTAGTAGTTTTTTATGGTCAAGTTTTTTTTTTGTTGTTGTTGTTGTTTGCTCATTTTTTCCAACTTATTTCTTGACTTTGGACTCTATGTAAGAGTTGGGCTCTGTTCCCCTGGGAGATGAAGAAGCAACCTTGTTCCAAGCTTCAGGTTTTTTCATGCTATTGCTTTCAGAGCTAGTTCTGGGGATCTGTAAGTTTTAGGCGCTTCCAATGTGGTGTGATCTGGGGAGAGGTGTGATCTCGGCACACCTGGTCTGTTCTTTGGTCTTTACCCGGGAAGAGCCCTTGCTCCCCTGCAACCTCTCCTCTTAATTCTGAAATAGCACACAAGCCCTCTATTCCCCTGAAGCTGCAAGTACAAGTACTCCTCTGTGTCTTGGAACTGTGACCACATCCATTTCTCCCTTGTGATCGAGCACAAATGCTCCTCTGTGTACTGGGAATGTGACTCAGAACTGCGTATGGGCAACAGAGTTGGCACACAGAACCAGGTCCTGCACCCAGTGACAGCAAAGGGTCCCCTGTAATCTCTTTCTAATTTCCTTATCATCTCTAGGCTGTAAACTCTGGGCACTTCCACTACCATTATTGTAGGCACTGCCAAGGCCTGTAGCTGGTGTTCTCCAGGCCTGGAATCCAATCCAGTAATTACAGACCTCTCCTGTTGATCTCCTAAATTGCATTAGCCTAGAAAAATGTCACACTCTGAACTTTTGTTGGCACTGCAACTCCAGAATTTGATTTAAGGCATTATTTTAAAGTTGTTTGGAGGGAAATTTTGAGACAATTCATCTTGGTTGCTGCCTCTACTCCATCATCTTGGCTACTGATGCAAAATTTTAAATGAAATAGGCTACAATAGGCTACAACTAGTTTATAGTCACTATGATGCATCACATATACTCTTTTAAAAATTATTTCCCATTTTCCTTTTACTTAATAGCTAGGTGAACTCTAAGTAATCAAATAATAGTCATTTTGAGACTGACACACCCAATTGTAAAAAATGGACCTTGAATTTGGGGGGAAAGAACTGGTGAATTACCCAAATTAGTGAGAGGCAGCTCTGGTAACAGAAAAAGCAGTAGATCTGAAGTCACAACATGTGAATTTTGTCACTTGCTAGCTCTATAACCTTGGTTAAGTCAACCTCTCTATAGCTAAGTTTCCACACCTACAAAATGAAGATAATTACACTTTTACTACTTACATCTCACAGGGCCATTATGAGGATCAAATGAAATAATATAGATGTATATACATGCATATATAATTTTAAAATATAGAGTGCTACCTAAATATCTTCTAGTAATAGCAAGAAAATCAGAAAATTCTCAACTACCAAAAACATTTCCAAATCTTATTCTAAAAATGCAAACACATTGGAATGGATGTCAAAGCCAAATCACTTCATTATTGATACTTACAAAAATAGTATCATTCCTGTGTTTGCTAGAGCAAAGGAAAGTCCTAAAATTCCACTGCCCATAATGGAGTTGGCTAAGTTAAAAATAGACATTTTCACTGAGGCTGTTCCTTGGATCTGCATAAAGAAAAAAAGTAAGAAAAACAAATAAATAAAATCTAAATTACATTTACAGTACAATATGGAGACAAAAGATCATTTTGGGGAGAGTTTGTTTTGCACTATATTTAAGTAGCTTCAAGTTGAGAAATAGAAAAAAGTAACACTTGTGATATAAAATATTCACTTTTGTGGCTGTGCACTTTTTGTGCAGTGGGCAGTGGTATAAATAATATATATAATATACATTAAATAAACATAGCACAGTGTAAAATAGTGGATGTGAAGGCAAGAAGGCCTAATTTGAATCCTGTCTCAGATTCTGGCAAGATATTTAATTTCTCTGAGTTGCTTCTTCATATATAAAATGTGGATTATAATTGTACCTACTCCTTAATAGGATCCAATGAGATAATAAAGTACTTTACAAACCTCCAACTGCTATATAAATGTTAGTTATTATTATTACTCAAAGTGTTGTTGAGAGTCAAATGAGACAATGTATACAAATTGCTTTATATCCCTAAAAATACGAGCTATTATATTTGAAAGACCTTGGGATAGAAACTAGGATGGGAGGGAGCTTGAGGAAATGTTGAAGCAAAATAGAGGAAATTAAGTCCATTATTTTATATCTATTATTTTTAGATGGCAAATATCATTAGTATGGTAAATTGCTAATTTATTAAATTACCAAATGAGGCAGATGACCAGTTCTTTGGGCACTTGCCAGGAAAGAACACAATGGCAGTGAAAAATGAGTCCTCAATCACATTTTAATAAAGCACAGAAGGTACAGGGGCAAACAGCACAGAAAGCACAGAGACAAGTAGTGGAAAGTGGGGAGGGGTACAGAGGCCAATAGCATAGAGATGGGGCTGAGGCGTTGAAGTGCAGTATGAGGAAGAGAATGGGGAGGGAGAGAGGCACGGAAAGTAACCCATGGATTAGAACTGGAAGTACTCAGTAGCATGGACCTAGATGAAGATGGAAGAAGAGTGCTGAGGGGAGGAAAAGAGTTTGGGGTTTCATTGTTATAGGTTTTTTTTTGGCAGGGGACTCTTATCCATACCACCTTGAAGCTAGCTCATTAATATATATAAACCACCTCAAAGTTGTCAGGAAAACATTAAAGATAACATCCACATCATCTCAGAATTATCAGCATCATTTAGCATTCTGCTGTTCTTACTGTGGATGTTTAGAATAAAGCTTACCTGAGGTGTATATATCATAGGACAAAAAGGCCCTGAAAACAAAGACTAAATGATATTCCCTGGTTTATCCCATAGTCTCAGGATGTAATTTTTGGTTTACATACTATAGTTTGCAAATTATGCTCCTTTGATCTTTGTGACTTTTAGGTTTCCTAGAACAACACTGTGGTGTTGAAGTTTGACCACTGGGGGCACATATCTGGAGACTTCTTGTGGGGGCAGTACCTGAACAATTTGTGACGCCCACTGGTGTTGTCAGGAATGCTACACAGAGTCCTGTGCTACGGGGCTGAAGTAGTCCATGGGCAGTGAATGACTGAAAAGTGTTTTTCCCTCATCTAGTTGCAAAACTTTAGTGAGATTAAGTGTGCAAGAGTTAGCTGTGTTGGTGAATCATCCTCCCCAAAATTCTGGTGGGTTGTAATATGCCCAGCATTGAGTAAGATAAGGTGTGGAGGCCATTGGCATGTGAAGATTGCTCTTTGCTTAGGGAGCCTCTATACTGGACCAGCCAGATAGGGGGTAGTCCAGCCTATTCAGAAAATTGTAAGACAGGCCAGAAAATTTCAAGAAATTTACACAGTTTGGAGTTTCACAAAATTCTCCTAGATAAGGGAGTAGTAAGAATTGTGTGAACCAAACTGACTCTACATTGTGAGATTCCGAGATATGAGTTTCATTTTCCTGTAAATTCTACCTGTTTATCGGTTGTGGGAATTGAGTGCCATTCTGTTTCACACCCAGAAAAGTTCACCTACTCACTCTCCCTGCTCCCAACTCTTGAAATTTACTCATTCCCGTAACAATTCAGAAAGTCCCTAATCTTTCCTCCAATTAGAAATCAGATCCCCTAATTTTGTATCCTGGTTTATATCTTTTAATGCATAAAATGGCAGGCTAGGCAGTGTAGTGGATAGAGCACTGGACTTGGAGTCAGGAAGATCTGAGTTCAATCCCAGGCTCAGACACTTACTAGCTGTGTGACCCTGGGAGAATCACTTAACCTCTATTTGCTGCAGTTCCTCATTGGTAAAATGGGGACACACTGGAGAAGGAAATGGCAAACCACTCCAGTATCACTGCCAAGAAAAGTGTCATGAAGAATTGGACACAACTGAACAACAATGCATATGTCTCCCCTTGTATTTGGGGTCCAGTGCTAAACTGAGGAGGCATGGTCCCAATTTGTTATGCAATTGGCATGCACTGATTAATAAATCAATATTCCCAGAAGCTCAAATCTTTGTTTCCTCAGTTATTTCAGATTTCACCAATCACAGCTTTTGGTGAAGCCAGCCAGGTTAAGACAGACACCCAGGACAGGCTTTCAGAAACTTCACAGAAGACTGCTCCCAGAGGTCAGACTCCCCTTCTTGATCTCAAATTCTTCCAAATTAAGGTAAGCCCCCACATTATTGGGGCACGTGTTTCCTGGAACAGTTTACCCCCCTCCTGCTGGGGAAGAGATACTCCCTTTCAGGAAATGATGGGTTCCAGTAATAGTAAAATACCAAAAGATTCCCCCTTGGAAAAAATTTCTTTTGTCACGAGACCACAGGAAGTGTCAGCTGTTAAATTGACACCTTCTTAGGGAAATTCTTATTGCCTTGGAACTTCTCAAATAGGAATGGAGGAGGCAACTAAGAGATAGAGCTCTCAGGTTATGCTAAAATATGTAAAAATCCAAATGAATCCCAAAATTGGCCTGAGGAAAGGACTTTTAACTATGACAAATTGAAGACTTTGAGATTAGACTTTCAGTAGGAGATAAGGAGGCCAGAAAGTATGTTTGCGTTATTTTGTTTGTGTTTTTGTTTCTTTTTAAAATGCTCAGAAAATCTTTGTCTTGTGTTATTTTTATTGTTTGTAGATTATGCTACGTTGAAAGATTTCTACGGAGAAAATGCAGCCAGCCTTAAAGACTGCTGGAAAAAAGTTGCAGCCAGAGAGCTAAGTACGCCGCGGAAGACTAATGACATTTCATAATTTCCTACTTGAAAGTGATGCCAAACTCTGTCCCAGTAAGAGGGAGCAACTCCCACTTTAAGCTTTCAGCAGGAGATTGGGTTAAAGAGGAAAAAAAAACCTGCAAGATACTCTCTGTCATTTCAGCCCTGGCTGTGTTGGTATTAGAGAGATACAGTCAGATAATCAAAGAAAGGAAAACTTTTTCCTGCTTTGTAGGAATATGTGGCATTATAAATGAATTAGAGATTCCAAATTATGCTAACTGCTAAAAACACCTTTGCAGATTTTGGAGGTTGGGAGATTAAGGAGATTGGAGATTAATCATTTTTAAATTATAGGGGAGAACTCTTGGGACCTTGGGTAATTCCAGGAACTAACCCTCTCTCTTTGTCCTATCTGATAAAGCATTTAACAGAAGCTTAACATAAGCTGAAATATGTTTGTGAGTTTTGGGATATCACTCTGAAGAATTTGCTTTAAGGAAAATAAGAATTAAATTCTGTGAAAGTTTCAGGCTAAAAAGTAGATACTTTTTCTCTGAAGACTGTTTTAGTATAATGAAAGAAAGCAGCTAGTTTGAAAGAAATCCCAGAGGGAAAAAAAAAGTGTGTGGCTTGCATTTTTAAATTTATCTGAATTTAATAATTGCCTCTTATTAACTCTTGACCATGAAAAGAGAAAAGCTTTTTTACATCAAGGAGAAACTTCAAAATGAGTAAAATTTAAAGAGTGCAAAGGGATTTAAACTGAAGAGGGTTCCATGAGGACTGATTGCCAGCCCCACCCCCACTTTCACCATTGACTGCTAGACCCAGGATAGATACTCACAATGCTGGGAAGGGAGGAGGTGATCAAGAACTAGGAATATCTTTTAGGAAGGCTGAAATAGCACTTTCAAAACTTTATATAACAATTAATTGTTTAAATAAACTAGAAGCAACGTAACCAAAGAAAATTAGAAAGAAATCATACACTTGCAAGCTCTTAGGAACCCAAAAAGATAACAATATTGCAATTAATTGGGGTTATGTAAAATTTTGTGATAAATTCCAAAGGATAAATTCAATGGAATAAAGATTATTTAGATAGTTTGGGATATGATTGGAAATTCAGTGTAAAGCTCGTTTCAGGGTGTATTCCACAGTTTAAGATCCAAAGCAAGGGGATGGGAATTTGAGGTTGCCACATGGAATTTCTCCTTATCTTTCACTGGAGGCTAAAACCGAAAAACCTTAGGGAAAGAGAGGGTGAGGCTAGGTTATGAATATGAAAGCAATTCATTTGGCTCTTTGGGCGACATTTGAAAAAAAATACATAAAGAGTTTATGGAAAGGTAAAAGTGCTACCAGGAATCTTTGAAATTCAGCTAATTGTTAACTCTGGGCACTAAATTTTAAGCACAAGTGCCTACCAGCCTTGGGAAATTGAGATTTTTATTTTGTGATTGTAAATCCAGATTTGATTAAGTTTAGATTTGTCCTGCAACTAAATTATGATATGGCGAAATGTATTCTCATATTAATTGTGTCAGGAAGCTGGTAAGTCAATGGATAGAACATTGGGCCTGGAGTCAGGTAGACCCAGCCTCAGATACTTTCTAGCTGTGTGACCCTGAGCAAGTCACTTAACCTCTACTTATCTGACAAAAAAAAAAAAAGATCCATTGGATCAACTAGAGAAGGAAATGGCAAACCACTCCAGTATCTTCGCCAAGAAGACCCCATGAACAGTTCTAGCCATAACTGAATGAACACCAACAATTAATTATGGCATCAAATACCAAAAAAAAAAAAAAATTCTAGAAAACTCAGGAAAACCTGAGTTACATTCCCATCTCAGAAATTTATTAGCTGTGTGAGCTTAAGCAAGTTATCTTATCACTGTTTACCTCAGCTTCCTGATCTGTAGAGGAAAATTATACCTACCTCCAAGGGTTGTTGTGACGATGAAAATTATATAGTGGTTGTGAAGTGTTTGATAAGATGGTAAGCTCTATCTAAATGATGACTATTATTATTATGGATTATTTCTTTAATTGGATCATTTATAGAAGATGATTAGTGATTAGTATGTGATTACGTGTGATTATGATTGTGTGTGATTAGTATATAATTATATGTGAATGTGATTAGTATAAAAGGCCAAATGATATTTTTTGCACAAAATAATACAGAAAACTGAATTGGTGTCATCTGAGTGGTAATAAATTTTTCTTTGTGTTTGAAATACATGATATCATGCATGTTATTATACTTCTTAAAATTTTTCTTATATTGTGAAATTTGAGAAACCATTGTGTCAGAAAAATTGTTAGACAAAATAACTTCTCTTTTTCTGTCTGGATGCTGTTAGAGTATGAATTGAGCTGTTAAAAGCATACGATAAAACTAGATATTTGAAAATTGTTCAATATTTAATGGAGTATGTTTTGTTTTAAAATAGTTAATAACAATTTAATATTCAGGGTTAAAAGTCACACAGATGTGTTTATTACAATTAGTAACGTTAAAAGAGGAATGGCTTGTGGTTTATTTTGCAAATGCTGTTAAAGAAACATGGCATGACTAAAAGGTTAAGATTTTATATGTTCTGTGTTAAAAATTGGTCATTTAATGTATCTATGTATGTACTGGAGCCTGTTGTTAATTCTTTAGTGAAATCTTGTCCTCCTGGTGGGGGAATTAATAATGGGTTAATGTAAAGTATAAGAAACCGTGCCCTGATGTGAATTTCTTAAACATGACAGTTGGTCAAGGTTCCAATTTTGAATTTGTAAAAATGATCAGGGTATTAGGATTAGAAATGGTGACTTGAAATTGTGCTAAGGTAACTCTTGTAGGAGAATGGAAAGAAAGCTGGTTCCTATGAGAAGGACAAGAGCTAAGATGCTGTGCCAGAGATGGCTGGAACAAATACCAAGGACCAGAGGACTTCACTGATGATGCCCCCTGCCAGACAGCTGTATGGGAAGAGAGTTTTGAATCTTAAAGAGACAATTGCATTATTGTTTTCTCCTGTTACTAGGGATCTGACTAGGCTGACTTTGGCCCACAAATGCTCTACCGCCTTAGTGAACAAAATATTGCTGTCCAGGGTTGTTTTCCCTCTGTCTGAGGGGCCCACTCCAGATACAGAGATTAGCTCATCTCCCTGGTCAGCAAAGGAAGAATTTTTTAGAACTTCCTTTCCCATTCCCTGAAGAAGAGTCATACCTTTCTTGGTCTACAGGTGTTGCTTTCACTCATCCATGACCAAAAAAGAGGAAATGTCAATCCTTTCAGATTATTTGAACCCCAGTAATATCTAAAACATTCAAACTATTTTTGCTCTATTCTAAAAATGCCCCTGTTTGTGTCAGCAACTTCAAAGACCAGATAAGATTGATAAGGGGTATCCTTCCTGTTGGTGACAGAATGTGGGCAGCCTGAATAGTGGGATTTCTCTTATCTTGATATTCTAGAGACATTTGCATCTTGTGATTGTAATCTCTAGGTGACCCTACCTTGTCAATTGTTGTGCTTACCTAAGAACTTCCTTTCTTTGATATGGAGATCATAAACTGGAGTTGGAATTGTTACTTAAACCTTGTCTTTCTTCTTCCAGTCAAATGATCATGTATCTGCAAGCTTTAAGGGAATAAACTATATGAATTTTTTTAAAAAAAGGTATCTTTATCTGGGGGAAGCAGAGCCAAAATGGCCAAGTAAAGGCAGGGACTCTCCTAAGCTCTCCTCCAAACCCTTTCAAATCACTTTAAAAATGACTTAAACAAATTCTAGAGCAGCAGAAGTCACAAAAAGACAGAGTGAAACAATTTTTCAGACCAAGACAACTTGGAAATTCAGCAAGTCTAATGCACCTGGGTGAGAGTGGAGCATAGGTCAGCACAAGCCACACCAGCACAGCCCTGGCCCCAACAAACCAGCAAGCTTTGGAAGTGATTGAATCAGCAGTGGCTGTGTCTGCTCCCGGAGCTTTCAGCCCATGTCGAATAATTGGTCAGAAGGAGATTGTAGGGGGCATTTTGCTTAGCACTAAGGCAGGATTCTGTTGCTTTGCTCATACTGAGATCTGGATACTGGGTGGCAGTCCCAGGGCAAGGAGGAGCACTAGCATAGCAGAGCTTGGGGCATCTGTGGAGGCAGTCACTCCTCACACAGCAGAAAAGGGAGCTTGTGGTTACTCACAGATCAGAGCACAGGCCAAGAGAGTAGTAAACACCTCTCCTTAGATACCACCTTGGAAAAACTGAAAACTTACAGGCTTGTAGAAGTATTTCTGAAAAAAGCTTCACAAAACCCCTGAAGCTTGGGACAATGCGCCCTCAAGCCTGGAAGCAGAGTACCACTTTAACAAAGAGTTAAGAGTAAACTAATAGGCTGGGGAAAGGAGCAAACGATAGAAAAGTAGTTACTATGATGATAAAGAAGATCAAAACACACACTCAGAAGAAGACAACAAAGTCAAAGCTCCTACATTCAAAGCCTCCAAGAAAAATATGAATTGGTCTCATGCCATGGAATAGATCAAAAGGGATTTTGAAAATCAAGTAAGAGAGGTAGGGGAAAATTGGGAAGAGAAATGAGGGTTATGCAAGAGAATCATGAAAAAAGAGTCAACAGCTTGGTAAAGGAGCCACAAAAAATAGTAAGGAAAATAACACCTTAAAAAACAGACTAGGCCAAATGGCAAAAGAGGTCCAAAAAGACAATGAGGAGAAAAATGCCTTAAAAAGCAGAATGGGCCAAATGGAAAAGGAGGTACAAAAGCTCACTGAAGAAAATGATTCCTTAAAACTTAGAATGGAGCAAATGGAAATTAATGACTTTATGAGAAATCAAGAAACAATAAAACAAAACCAAAAGAATGAAAAAATAGAAGAAAATTTGAAATAACTCAATGGAAAAACAACTGACCTGGAAAATAGATCTAGGAGACACATTTAAAAATTATTGGACTATCTGAAAGCCATGATCAAAAAAAGATCCTAGACATCATCTTTCAAGAAATTATCAAGGAAAACTTCCCTAATATTCTAGAACCAGAGTGGAAAATAGACATTGAAAGAATCCACCTATTACTTCCTGAAAGAGATGCTAAAATGAAAAATCTCAGGAATATTATAGCTAAATTCCAGAGTTTCCGGATCAAGGAGAAAATACTGGAAACAGCCAGAAAGAAACAATTCAAGTCTTGTGGAGCCATAGTCAGGGTAGCACAAGATTTATCAGCTTCTACATTAAAGGATGACAGGGCTTACAATATGACATTTTAGAGGCAAAGGAGCTAGGATTACAACCGAGAATCACCTCCCCAGCAAAACTGAGTAGAATCCTTCAGGGAAAAAAAGAATATTCAATGAGATAGAGGACTTTCAAGCATTCTTGATGAAAAGAACAGAGCTGAATGGAAAATTTGACTTTCAAATACAAGACTTAAGAGAAGAATAAAAAGGTAAAGTGTAAGGGGAAATCATAAGGGACCTAATAAAGTTGCATTATTTACATTCCATGGGAAGATGATATTTGTAACTCATAAGACCTTTCTCATTATTTAGGGTAGTTAGAAGGAGTATATATAGACAGAGGGCACAGGTGTGAACTGAATGTAAAGGGATGGTATCTAAAAAATAAAATTAAGAGGTGAGAGAGGAATGTGCTGGGAGAAAAATAAAAGGAGATGTAGAAAGGGGTAAATTATCTCGTAAAAAAAGAAGAAGCTTTTACTGTGGAGGAGAAGAGGGGGGAGGTGAGGAGGAGTGAGTGAACCTTACTCTCATCAGAATTTGCTCAAAGAGGGAATAACATATACAACTTAGCTGGATATAGAAATCTATCTTACCATACAGGAAAATAGGAAGGGAAGGGGATAAGAGAAACAGGGGCAAGGGAAGTGTGATAAGGCAGGGAAGATTGAAGGAAGGAGTAGTCAGAAGCAAAACAATTTTGAGGAGGGACAGGTGAAAAGAGAGAATAGAATAAATGGGGTTGGGGATGGGATGGAGGGAAATACAGTTAGCAATAGTAACTGTGAAAAAAAGTTTTGAAGATTTCTCTGATAAAGGCCTCATTTCTCAAACACATAGAGAACAGAGTCAAATTTTTAAAAATAAGAGCCATTCCCCAATTGATAAATGATCAAAGAATATGATGTTTTCAGATGAAGTAATAAAAGCTATGTATAGCTATATGAAAAAATACTTTGACTCACAGTTTATTGGAAAAATGCAAATTAAAACAACTCTGAGGAACTACCTCATACTTATTTAGATTGGCCAATAGGACAGAAAAGGTAAATGACAAATGTTGGATGGGATGTGGAAAAAAATGAGACTTTAATGTACTGCTGGTGGAGTTGTGAACTGATTCAATCATTCTGTAGAGCAATTTGGAACTATGCCCAAAGGGCTACAAAACCATGCATACCCTTTGACATAGCAACACCACTACTAGGTCTGTATCTCAAAAGAGATAAAAAACAAAAAGGAAAAAGACCTATATGTACAAAAATATTTATAGCAGCTCTTTTCTGGGGGTAAAGAATTAGAATTTCAGGGGAAGCCCATCAATTGGGAAATGACTGAACAAATTGTGATATGTGATTATGCTGGAATACTATTGTACTATAAGAAATGATGAGCAGGGAAACCTGGAAAGGCTTACACGGGCTGATGCAAAGTAAACTTTATTGTATACAAAGCAACAGCAATATTGTAAGATGATCAGTTATGAATGACTTAGCTATTCTCAGCAATACAACAATTCAAGACAACTCTGAAGGACTTATGATAAAAAGTGATATCCATTCCCAGAGAAATAACTAATGGTGTCTGAATACAGACTGAAGCATACTTTTTAAGCTTTCATCATTTTTCTTGAGGTTTTTTGTCTTTATTTTATTTCACAACATGATTATTATGGATATGTTTTGCATGACTACATATGTATAACCTATATCAAATTGCTTGCCTTCTCAATGGGGGGGTGTTGAGGAGGGAGGAAAGGGGAGAATTTGGAACTCAAAGTTTCAAAAATGAATGTTAAAAATTGTTTTTACATGTAACTAGGGAAAATAAAAGCTAAAAAAGAGATACATATTTATCTGTGAGGTCCCTTTAGACTTTGTATTCAAGTAGGGTCATAAGATCTTATTACCCCTACTGACCACATGGTGCAAAATCTAAAGTACTGAAGTTTGAGAACCTTACTGAGAAAATAGGATCCCCTCTTCCACTCCTTGACAAAAGAATGGAAATTTATAAGTTTACTACAATAAAGAGTGAGTTTTTATTTGAAAACTTTTGGCTATCACTTAAAAATTATGAAAATATATGAGGTCGTTTGAAGATATAGCTTCATTACATTAATTGAGTCAACTCTCAGAATGTGGTTAGTTTTGATTTATAAACAAAGGATAAATGACATGTAACAGTTAGGGAAACATGAGAAAATGAATAATATTCAAGCCCTAAGTCATAGTTAGTGAAATTTTGCTATTTGATGTAAAAACTCTTGGGACTGTAATTTCATTTTAATTATAGGAATAATTGTCTGAACTGCCATGAAGCTAATAGTAGAAAATGGCATGTGCTGCAGTCTGAGAACTGCTATGGGTCAATATCTTTACCTGGGAAAGGTTGAGGGGACAACCTTGGAGTGGCTTAAGGTAAGAACCTCAGTTTCCCCATCGTGCTACTTCCTTTCTGGATAGAGAGTTTCTGCACCTGGTTAATCCTGAGTCTGGCTTTCTATACCCTGCGAACAATGTGGAGCTTTACTACGTAATTAGCTGTCAGATATGATATGCCTAGAATCAAACAGAGCTAAGGGAGGTTTTCCTCTGTTATGGCTTGTGTCAAGTTAGTCTGTGCCCTTGAGGGAACAAATCTTGACATTGTTATAACTATATCCATTCTTTTCCTTTCATAGTAAATTTCTATAATCAGGGCAGGTGAGCAGTAGAAAGTTCGTAAGTGCATAAACTAAACATGTTAATAAATTGATACTGAAATTTCTCTGAGTTCCTATAATAGGATGCAAGTATAAAAAATCTTGTAATTTTAATCTGTATTTGTGGCCAAATAATATAGAGATAATATTCTCCTATTGTTATTGTTGTCCTTTGTACTTGAAGAGGACCAAAATGACATCATGATGTTGAGGTCAGTGTACAATGTGTCTGGTTGTGCCTGGTCAGGCCAATATGAACTTGGAAGGTTCTACCGCAGGTCAGGCAGAAAGAATATTTGGACTGGAGAGGTCTCTAAATTTTCATATGTTTCTTTTGAGTTACTGTATTTCAGCTTTGCTCATGGAGCACAGCTCCTTCTTTGATGCAGGCATGCCGTGCTGGATGGTACTGTGCCAGTCCCTCCTATGTCTCACAATCAATGTCAAAATTCTTTGGAGAAAACCTTGAAAATGTCTCCATGCTGTTTCTTCTGACTGTGAATTTTTTGTAACATAGTCTTTTAGGCAAATGTATGTTTGGCTTTAGAACAATGTGGCCAGTCCATTGGAGTTACCCATACATGGGGCCATCAGTTACAGCAAACAGAGAAATTTTGAATGCTGTGTATAAGTTCACTTGTCTTGGCAGTATACTTTCCAGGGATGTACATATAGATGATGAGGTTGATGCACACATTGCCAGAACTAGCTCAGTGTTTGGGATGCTCCGAAAGTGGAAGAAAGAGGAAGCATTAGGCTGCCCATAAAACTGAAGATCTACAGAGCTGTTGTGCTGACATCATTGCTGTATACTTGTGAAACTTGGACAGTCTACCAGTGCCATGCCAGAAGATTAAAGTGCTTATATTTTAATTGTCTTAGGAAAATTCTGAAGATCACCTGAAAAGATAAGATGCTAGACACCGAGGTCCTTTCTTGAGCTGAATTGCTAAGAATTCAAACTCTACTGCAGAGAGCACAACTCCTATGGGCTGGCCGCATTGTTTGAATGACAAATATGTGTTTGTCTAATAGATATTCTGCTAAGTGGAGGAATTAGACGAAGTAATAAGATAAAAACATAATAAGAAAGTTTCCTAATTAAATGGAATAGTAAATTTTGAGAAAGCAACAGGGTTAGACTGTTTCCTTTGAGAACTATGTACGTATGTATATGATTGACTTCCAAGTGTATTTATTATGGAAATTCAGGCTTTAAGTATGTTTTAGAAATAAGTTTTCAAAATTGGATTAAGGATTTTACATATAAAATTGCACTTATAATTGTAAAGAAAGTGAAATTATTTTCCCATTTTAAAGTATCTGGTAATTTTAAAAGACAGAACAGTTGGTTTTATAAGTCAGACCCCCATGAATTTTCTTTTTCTAAGATTCTTATATCAGGTGCAGGATTTAGGTAAAGAAAAAACAGCAAATACTACATAAAAACTGAAATCTCTGAAGTTTCAGATTTGGAGAAACAAATTCAAGGGACTGTACTAAGTTTTTCTATTAGCATATTTTAGTAGAATTATCTAGGAATCTCTACAAGTGACTCTGAACCAAAGGAGCAGAGCTCCCTTCAGAGCTGTCCTGAGTATGAAGCCTATTCCAGAATGTCTATGAGAAGATATTTATAGGGACCAGAATGCCCAGACATGGGACATCTGAGACTCAAAATATGATGATTAAATAGACATTGGGAGTGGGTTACTAGGATACAAGAAGATTTGATGTTATTAATATTGATGATCATCATTGTATTGCTTTGGCTTTTTGTTTCATGTTGTTTGTGTTTGCTGAGTTTTCTTGGTCACCTTGATGACATGTAAATCTCCTCTCTCAAAATTAGTCCATTGTGAGTGCTCTAAGTTGTTTGATCTGTAGCTTGACTTAGTTTACCTACAGAGTCTATTTAACAGGTTTGTATATCACTCTTATTGTTCTAAGACTCTGTGGCTGTGGTACTAAGCTATTTCAGAAGATGCTTCCCAATGGTCTTTTCTTGTTCTATAGTGTTGATGGTGAGCATGAGCACATTAAAAATCTTATAGATAAGTGATCCACAGCAGGAGTGGGCTGACCATTCCCTCATTAATCAAAGTGGGGAATTGAAGAACTTATGTGAACTAAACTCTGTTTTGTGAAACTGACTCCATTAAGACCCAAGTTTCATTTTCCTATAAATTCCACCTTCTTGCTAATCATGCCTGTTTCACATCCAGAGAAATCCACCTGCTTGCTCTCCCCCTCCCAACTCTCAAAACTTGTTTATCTCCTCCCTACACAGAAAAGTCCCTAATCTTTCCTCCATTTAGACATCAGATGACCTAATATTGCACCCTGGTTTAGATCCCGTTAATTGTTTTCTTTTAATGCATAAAAATCTGTCTCCCCTTGCATTTCAGGTTCTGTGACAAATTGAAGAGGCCCGGTTCTGATATGTTATGCAATTAGCATGCATTGCTTAATAAATTGATCTGCTTGGAACCTTGACCATTTTTTTCCCCAGTTATTTCAGATTTCCATCTGTCACACAGACACAAGAAGGTGGCCAGGATGTGGGAGCAGATGCACGGGTCTCAGTGGTCCCCATTTGCACCCCATTGGATAGAATGTTGAGCTAACTGTTTAAGACAGGTCAGTTCAGACAAATGCAAATCAAAACAACTCTTAGGTACCATATCAAACCTGTCCAGCTGGCTAACATGACAAAACAGGAAAATTATAAATGCTGGAGAAGATGTCGGGAAACTAGAAAAATAATACATTATTGGTGGAGCTGTGAACTAATCCAACCATTGTGGAGAGCAATTTGGAACTATGCCCAAAGGGCTTTAAAAATGTGTATGCCTTTGACCCTGCAATACCGCTTCTAGAGCTGTATCCTAAGGAGATCGTACAAATGAGAAAAGAACCCACATCTACAAAATATTTATAGCAGCTCTTTCTGTGGTGGCAAAGAACTGGAAATTGAGGGGATGCCCATCAATTAGGTAGTGGCTAAACAAGTTGTGGTATGTGAATGTAATGGAATATTATTGTGCTATAAGAAATGATGAGGAGATGGACTTCAGAAAAACCTGGAAAGACTTATATGAACTGATGCTGAGTGAGGGGAGCAGAAACAGGAAAACACTGTACACAGTTACAGCCACATTGTGCAATGACTAACTTTGATAGACTTGGCTCTTCTTAGCAATGCAAGGTTCTAAGACAACTCAAATCAAAAGTGAGTCAAAAGACTCGTGATGGGGGGGGTGGAGCCAAGATGGCGGCTGGAAAGCAGGGACTAGCGTGAACTCCCCACCAAGTCACTCCAAAAACCTATAAAAAAATGGTTCTGAACCAATTCTAGAACTGCAGAACCCACAAAGTGGCAGAGGGAAGCAGGGCTCCAGCCCAGGACAGCCTGGATGGTCTCTGGGTGAGGTCTGCCCCGCACAGAGCTGGAAGCTGAGGGGAGCGGAGCTGAGCCAAGCAGAGCCCAGCGTGGGCTGGGCGGACCGACCAGACCAGGAGCCGAGCGGAGAGTGCCCTAGCATCCTGAATTACTGAGCTGGGGCATTTACCAGACCTCGCAACCCACAAAGAGCAAAGACAACAGAGAAGGTTAGTGGGAAAAGCTGTGGGACTGAGTTTGCGGTTCGGCTACCGCTCCTGGGGCAGCAGAGGTGGGGCGGCTTTAGAACTACAGCTGCAGTTGCTTCTGGCCCCAGGCCCACCTGGCGGGAGGAATTAAGTGGTGGATCAGAGCAGGAGTGAAGAGCCTGCTGAAGATCTAAGCCCAGTTCGGGTAGGGGGTTCTTGGGGAAAGAGGAGTGCTGGTGAGGCAGCACATCCTCCCAAGCATTGAACATAGAA
>CM053623.1:173378293-173400509 GCA_028646595.1 Phalanger gymnotis
CTGGGGAACAGGGCAACCAGAGTGTACGCCATCTTGGAGTGTGGGGGGGTGGAAATGGGGAGAAAATCTGTAATTCAAAAGCATGTGAAAATCAATGCTGAAAACTAAACATATTAAAAATAAATTTAAAAAAATGTGCATACCCTTTGACCCAGCAATACCACATCTAGGGCTGTATCCCAAAGAGATCACAAAAGTGGGAAATGGACCAATATGTACAAAAATACTTATAGCAGTTCTTTTTGTGGTGGCAAAGAATTGGAAATCAAGGGGATGCCCATCAATTGGGGAATGCCCGAACATGTTGTGGTATATGAATGTAAATGGAATACTATTGTGCTATAAGAAATGAGGAGCACACAGACTTCATTATATCATGGAAAGACTTATATGAACTGATGCTGAGTAAGGGGAGCAGCACCAGGAGAACATTATACATGATTACAGACACATGATATCTATAAGGACTAACTTTGATAGACTTAGCCCTTCTCAAGTTCCAAAAGAGTGAAGATGGAAAAAGCAATGCACATCCAGAGAAAGAATTATGGAGTATGAATGCAGATTGAGGCAAACCATTTGCTCCTTTTTTTTCCTTCTTTTTTGGTTTCATTTCTTCTTCTTTTTTAATGGATCTTTAATGAAATGGAGGAGTTCTAAGCATTCTTTTTTTTTGTTTGTTTTTGAGGGTGGAAGGCAGGGCAATTAGGGTTAATTGATTTGCTCAAGGTCATGCAGCTAGTAAGTGCGTCAAGCTTCTGTGTCAAGTGTCTGAGGCCCGAATGAAACTCAGCTCCTCCTGACTCCAGGGCCAGTGGTCTACTCACTGCATCATCGAGCTGCCCTGGCTTCATTTCTTCTTTCTCATGATTCATTCCATGGGTTATAATTCTTCTTTACAATTGGACTATTATGCAAGTAAGTTCAATGTGAAGGTTTATGTAGAACCTATATTGGATTACATATTACATGCTGTCTTGGGAGGAAGGGGGGAGGGGAGAGAAATAGAAATAGAGAGAGAGAGGGAGAGAGAGAGAGAGAGAGAGAGGGAGAGAGAGAATTTGGAACTCAAAAACTTGTGGAACTGAGTGTTGTAAACTAAAAATAAAAAATAAATTTAAAAAACAAAAGGAAAACAACCAACCTGGAAAATAGATGCAGGAGAGATAATTTAAAAATTATTGGACTACTTGAAAACCATAATCAAAAAAAGAGCCTACACATCATTTTTCAAGAAATTATCAAGGAAATCTGCACTGAAATTCTGGAACCAGAGGGGAAAATAGAAAGAATCCACTGATCACCTCCTGAAAGAGATTCCAAAAGGAAAATTCCTAGGAATATTGTAGCCAAATTCCAGAGTTCCCAGATCAAGGACAAAATACTGCAAGCAGCCAGAAAGAAACAATTCAAGTATTGGGGAAACACAATCAGGATAACACAAGATTTAGCAACTTTTACATTAATTAAGAGATTTGGAGGACTTGGAATATGATATTCCAGAGGTCAAAGGAGATAGGATTAAAACCAAGCATCACCTACCCAGCAAAACTGAGTATAATACTTCAGAGAGGAAAACGGATATTCAATGAAATAGAAGGCTTTCAAGCATTCCTGATGAAAAGACCAGAGCTGAATAGGAAATTTGATTTTCAAATATAGGAATCAAGAGAAACATGAAAAGGTAAACAGGAAAGAGAAATCATGAGGCACTTATTAAAGTTAAACTGTTTGCGTTCCTACATGGAAAGATGATATTTGTAACTCAAGAGACCTTTCTTAGTGTAGTTGGAGGAAACATAGGAGTGAGAGAGAGGAATGTACCAGGAGAAAGAGAAAGGGAGAGGTAGAATAGGGTAAATTATCTCACATAAAAGAGGCAAGAAAAAGCTTTCAATAGTGGAGAGGATGAGGTGGGTGGTGAGAGGGAATGAGTGAACCTTACTCTCATCAGATTTGGCTTAAGGAGGGAATGACATACACGCTCAACTAGGTATGGGAATCTATCTTACCTTACAAGTAGGAGGGAATGGGATAAGAGAGGGGTGGGGAATGATAGAAGGGAGGGCAAAAGGGGAAAGGGGGTAATCAGAAGCAAACACTTTTGAGGAGGGACAGGGTCAAAGGAGAGAATAGAATAAATGGGGGGCAGAATAGGATGGAGGGAAATATAATTAGTCTTTCAGAACATGACCATTATGGAAGTGTTTTGCATGACTACACATGTCTAATCTATATCGAATTGCTTGCCTTCTCAATTAGAGTAGGTGGGGAGGGAGGAAGAGACAGAATGGAACTGAAAGTTTTAAAAATGAATGTTTTACATGCAACTGGGAAATACGATATATGGGCAACGTGGTATAGAAATCTATCTTGCCCTACAGGAAAATAGAAGGGAAGGGGATAAGAGAAGCAGGGGGAGGGGGAGGGGAGGTGGTGATAGAACAGAGGGCAGATTGGGGGAAGGGGTAATCAGAATGCACACTGTCTTGGGTTGGGGGCAGGAAGAGATGGCTAGAAAATTTGAAACTCAAAATCATGTGAAGTGAATGTTGAAAACTAAAAAAAAATTCATTAATGAAAAGAAAAAAACTTGTTTTGCTTTCACAATCTGAAATAAGATAGCGTATTTTAGCTACTTTAGAACCTGTCAATATTATGCTAACCAAAAGATATTGCTCATGAAAAGGTGCATAGGCAAATATCTGTGACAGATGAAATATGATATATAAGATCACCAGCAATTACATAAAAGCTACCCGTAACAACCTGTTGTGGGAAAAATACAATGTACAATGTAGGATGACCTCTTTCCTCCTTAATTGAAAAAGTACTTTTGGATGTTTTTCAGAATTGTGCAAAACAGTAGTTGTATATAGGTCTGATCTAATGAAGGTCTTAAGGCAGACTTTCATCTGAGCTCTCAATTTTGAGATTTAAAAATATCTCAAAAAATATTTTTAAAAGAACTAAGGAAATTAAATTTTTTAAAAATAATAATAATATATGTACACACACACAATACATACATACATACATACATACATACATACATATATATATATATTCCTATAGCCTTCCTATGTAAGATATTGTGCTGGATGTTGTAAGAAATACAAAAAATTACAAAACATATTCCCTACCCTTAATGATAAAAACAAACATGACAAGGAAGTAAATAACAAATGAATGATATAGAAAAGGTATAGGCTACATGAGAGCAGCTAGGTGGCTCCATAAATACAGTACTGGACTTGGAATCAGATAGAATCATCTTCTTGAGTTCAAAACCGGCCTTAGATGCTATGTGTATGACCCTGAGCAAGTTGCTTAACCCTGTTTGCCTCAGTTTCCTCATCTGTAAAATGAGCTGGAGAAAGTAATGGCACTCTATTATCTTTGACAGGAAAACCCTAAAAGGGGTTGCGAAGAGTTAGATTTGACTCAACAACCGCAACAAATTATTTTTCTCTCATATTAATAACAATTATTAAATTAAGATTAAGGTTTTCCCTTCCTTTCTTCATTTAGAAACCAGCCCCTATAGGTTATTCAGCCAGTCTCTGAAGGACATTGCTGATAGAGGAGGTTGCCCAAATCCTTAGAGTATATGCTTTTCAGATCTTCGGTGGGACCCCACCCAATTAGAAGACCTTACAAACAGAATCCAGTCTAGGTGAGATCTTGCCCTTAGGTAACAAGCCCCTGTCCTTGCAATTTTCCATTAGAATTTAAGGTGACTCAGTTTATGAAGGGAAAAAATAGGCAGAGTGGTCTGGTAGAGATGGATTCTTTGGGCTCAATTGCTGGAGATGACTAAGTCTTATGATTAGGTCACATTCTCAACAGAAGGAGCTGAAGACATTTTGCCCACCTTCTCATTAATATGTCTACCCCCTCATTGATTTTTAACTAATCAGAGTTGATTTCCACCCTCAGATACACTCTTTTTCCCAAAGACATTTTAAGCATTCAGTGTTCTCCAGGCGGCATCTTTAGTTTACGAGAGAAAGCCTCTCTTATGTATTTGTTAGCCATAACTAATAATGTTATTATTAATTACCCAGAAATTACAACTCTCAGACTTTTCATTCATCACAATTTGGAGAAAGTGAAACTTGAGTTGCACCTTGAAGGATCAATCCTTCAAGGGTTCAAAAAGTCAGAAAGGAGAGACGAAGTTAGGCAGGGAGAGGGAAGAGTATGTGGTAATGTGTAGCAATGAGAATGCACTGAAGTCTATAAACCATAAATAAAGTTAATTCAGTACTGCTAGATACTTGGGTTTTATTTTTTCTTAGACACACTGGCACTAAATTATCTAAAATATTGTTTGGCCAATTTGAAAAAGAAAATGTGAAGCTATCACATACTAACCACACAATAACTTTTGACATATAATAATCATGTGTCTGGGAAGCATGAAATTTCCATTGAGGAAAGAAATATGTAAAACAGTAAGAAGCATAAAAGTTATGCTATTTCTAGTTGTTGTTTTTTTCAATCACAATAAGATCTGCTAAAGAGGAAATTATAAAAGTTGGCTTGAAGCTTAACATTAAAAAAGCAAACAAACAAACAAAAAAAAAAACAGACTAAGATCTTGGCAACTGGTCCCACCACTTCCCAGCAAACAGCAGAGGGAGAAGAAATGGAAGCAGTGTCAAATTCCATATTTTTGGCCTCAAAGATCAGTGCAGATGGTGACTGCAACTATGAATTTAAAAATGCTTTCTCCTTGGAATGAAACCTATGGCAAATCCAGACAACATACTAAAATGGAGAAAAATTACCTTGCCAACAAAGGACCCTATAGTCAAAGCTATGGTTTTTTCCAGTAGTGGTTTTCCAGTGTGGTTTTCCAGCCATGTATGGCTATGAGAGTTGGACTAAAGGGAAAGCTGACATTGCAGAATCAGCACTTTTGAATTGTGGTGCTAGAAAAGACAGCAAGTAGATCAAATCAGTCAATACTTAAAGAAATTAATTCAGGTTATTCACTGGAAGGTCAAACATTGAAGCTGAAGCTTAACTACCTTGGCTATATAATGAGAAGACAGGACTCATTGGACAAGACCCTGATGTTGGGAAAGATAGAAGGTAAAAGGAAAAGGGGGTAGCAGAGGATGAGACTGATAGATAACATCATGGAAGCAGTGAACATGAACTTGGACCGACTTTGAGAAATAGTGTAGAATAGAAGGGCCTGGGGTGTATGGTACATGGGCTCACAAAGAGTTGCAAATAAAGAACGAGATAGATTTCTAGAGTGTATGTTATTCCATCTTTGAGCTGATTCCAATGACAGTAAGGTTGTAGCACTCCCCTCTATCTCGCCTTTCTTCCCCTCAACTGTAAAAGCTTCTTTCCTGCCTCTTTTATGTGAGACAATTTATCCCATTCTACCTCTCTTTCCCCTTCCCCCAGCGCATTTTCTCAACCTTTAACTTTCCTTTTTGAGATATCATCCCATCATATTCAACTCATATCTGTATCCTCTATGTATATTCCTTCTGACTATCCTCATAATGATAAAGTTCTTAGAAGTTACAAGTATCATCTTCCCATATAGGAATGTCAACAATTTAACCTTATTGAATGCCTTATGATTTCTCTTTCTCATTTCCCTTTTTATGCTTCTCCTGAACCTTGCATTTGAAAGTCAGATTTTCTATTCAGCTCTGGTCTTTTCATCAAGAATGCCTGAAAGTTCTCTATTTCATTGAATATCTATTTTTCCCCCAAAAGATTTTATACTCGGTTTTTCTGAAGAAGTGATTCTTGGTTGTAATCCTCTCTCTTTTGCTCTGCGTAATATCATATTCCAAGCCCTCTGATCCTTTAATGTAGAAGCTGCTACATCTTGTGTTATCCTGAAGGTAGCTACATGATATTTGGGTGGTTTCTTTCTGGCTGTTTGCAATATTTTCTCCTTGACCTGGGAACTCTGGAATTTGGCTACAATGTTCCTGGCAGTTTTCATTTTGGGATCTCTTTCAATGACTATTTTACCCTCTGGTTCTAGGATGTCTGGGCAGTTTTCTTTGGTAATTTCCTGAAAGATGATGTCTAGGCTCTTTTTTGATCATGACTTTCAAGTAATCTAATAATTTTTAAATGCTCTCTGCTGCATCTATTTTCCAGGTCGGTTGTTTTTCCATTGAGATATTTCACATTGTCTTCTATTTTTTCATTCTTTTGGTTTTGTTTTATTGTTTCTTGATTTCTCATAAAGTTTCCACAAGCTGCATTCTATTTTTTTTCCTGAAGCCTTATTATTTATTGTCTGTATGAGTGTGTAAAACATAGCAAGTTTATTTGTTTTGATTGTCTTTTCCTGTGTTTTCTTTTTTTTTTTTTTGGTCTTATTTTATTTCTAATATTTATTTATTTATAGTTTTCAACATTCATTTCAACAAGATTTTGAGTTACAAATTTTCTCCCCATTTCTCCCCTCCCCTCACTCCAAGATGGCATGCATTCTGATTACTGCTTCCCCCAGTCTACTGTTCCTTCTCTCACCCCACCTTTCCCCTTACTTTCTTGTAGGGAAAGATGGATTCCTATGCCCCATTGCCTGTACAATATATTTCCCAGTTGATTGTAAAAACAATTTTTAACATTTGCTTTTAAAACTCTGAGTTCCAGATTCTCTCCCTTCTTCCCCCAGTCCCACTCACCCTCGTTGAGAAGGCAAGCAATTCAATATAGGTATAGTTTTGTAGTTATGCAAAACATTTCCATAAGTCATATTACAAAGTTATGTAAAACATTTCCATAATAGTCATAAGAGTCAAAGACTAACTATATTTCCCTCCATCCTATCCTGCAAGCCCCATTTATTTTATTTTCTCCTTTGACCCTGTCCCTTTTCAAAAATGTTTGCTTCTGACTACCCCCTCCCACAATCTGCCCTCTTTTTTTATCATACCCCCTCTTATTCCAAGCATATTCCAAGCTCTTTGGCCTTTTAATGTAGAAGCTGCTAGATCTTGTGTTATCTTGATTGCGTTTCCACAATACTCGAGTTGTTTCTTTCTGGCTGCTTGCAGTATTTTCTCCTTGACCTGGGAACTCTGGAATTTGGTGATAATATTCCTAGGAGTTTTCCTTTGAGGATGTTTTTCCAGAGGCGATTGGTAGATTCTTTCAATTTTTATTTTCCCTTCTGATAGAATATCAGGGTAGTTTTCCTTGATAATTTCTTGAAAGATGATGTCTAGGCTCTTTTTTCGATCATGGCTTTCAGGTAGTCTAATAATTTTAAAATTATCTCTCCTATTCTCCAGGTCAGTGGTTTTTCCAATGAGATATTTCACATTGTCTTCTATTTTTTTTCGTTCTTTTGGTTCTGTTTTATAATTTCTTGATTTCTCATAAAGTCATTAGCTTCCATTTGGTCCATTCTAATTTTTAAGGAATTATTTTCTTCAATGAGCTTTTGGACCTCCTTTTCCATTTGACCAATTCTACTTTTTAAAGCATTGTTTTCCTCATCGACTTTTTGGATCTCTTTTGCCATTTGTCCTAGTCTGGTTTGAAGGTGTTATTTTCTTCAGTATTTTTTGTGTCTTCTTTACCAGGCTATTGACTTTTTTCATGATTTTCTTGCATCACTCTCATTTCTCTTCCCAATTTTTCCTCTACCTCTTTTTTAAGCTCTTCTTGGCCTGAGATCAATTGACACTTCTCTTGGAGGCTTTGGATGTAGGAGCTTTGACCTTCTTGTCTTTTTCTGAGTGTGTGATTTGAGCTTCCTTGTCACCATAGTAACTTTCTATTGTCAGAGTTGTTTTTTCCTGTTGTTTGCTCATTTTCCCAGCCTTTTAGTTGACTTTTAACTCTTTGTTAAAGTAGGGCTCTGCTTCCATGATGGAGGGCACACTGTCCCAAACTTCAGAGGTTTTGTGAAGCTGTTTTCAGAGACACTTCTAGGGGATTATAAGTTTTCAGTTCTTCCAAGGTAATATTTTCTAAGGAGAGGTGTTAACTACTCTCCTGGCCTGTGTTCTGGTCTGTGAAGAAGAAGGCCACAAGAACTCTCTTCTGCTCTGAAACTGTGGAAACGGTCTCCCCTTCCACTGTGGCCACAAACTCTGCTATGCTAGTGTTCCTTTTCACCCTGGGACTGCCACTCAGGCCTGCAACTCAGATCTGAGTATGGGC
Source organism: Phalanger gymnotis (assembly GCA_028646595.1). Lineage (NCBI taxonomy): Eukaryota > Metazoa > Chordata > Mammalia > Diprotodontia > Phalangeridae > Phalanger > Phalanger gymnotis. The sequence goes on from CM053623.1 coordinate 173,386,460, forward strand.
AAAGCAAAAAATCCTGCTTCAATGCCAGCAGAAAGACCTCTGTAATCTTCTTCTGACCAGTTGTTCTATGTGGACTGAGAGCTGCAGAAGCAGCAACTGCTGTTGCAGTTGTGATTCAGTCACCCCCAAGGCCAGCTCCAGGTTTGCTGGAGCAAGAGCTGTGCTGGTATATCCTGTGCTAGACTGCACTCCACTCTCACCTAGGTGCAGTGGAACTTTTTTGCTGACCTTCTAAGTTGCCTTTGGCATCTGTAGGCTGAGAGGTCTGGAACCTGCCACTTCTGCCACTGATTCAGTCACCCCAAAGCCTGCTCTGGGTTTTCTGGGGCCTGGTCTATAGTGGTGCAGCCTATACCTCTCTCATTTTAATGTGATGATTCTTGCCAACCTTCCAAGTTGTCTTGGGCTGGCAATTTGTTTCACTCCATCTTTTTGTGGGTTCTGCTGCTCCAGAATTTTAGATTCATTTTTAAAGGTATTTGGAGAGGTTTGAGGGAGAGCCAAGGTGAGTCCCTGCCTTTACTCCACCATCTTGGCTCCATCTCCCTACTCCAGAATTTATTTTGAGGCATCATTTAAAGTTGTTTGCAGGGGAATTTGGGAAAGCTCAGGGGAGTCCTTGTCTTTTCTCCCCTATCTTGGCTCCACCCCTCTGATGGTCTTTCTTTTTCCTTGCATTTGTATTCCCAGAACTTAACATAGTGCCTGTCATTTAGTAAGGGCTTGTCATCAGTTAATCTAGAGTAATTTGGATGGTAACCTCTACAAAATGAAATAAGTATTATTTCATAGTTACTGTAAAAAAATTTGAAGTGTTCAATTAGGGTCCTACTTTACTTAAATGCTAAATTGGCAGAGGATAAAATACATTGTCCTTAAGGTAGTAAATTTATAGAGACAGTTTGGGATCTTGTGTACTAGACCAGTGATTTGACCTTTACCAATGAGAAACATTTCTCTGCAAATGAAAATCAGTGATTTATCTGGAACTTACAGTTCTAGAAAGCTGCCTAGGACAGTGAAAGTTTAAGTGACTTCTTTAGGGTTATAGGCAATATTTGAACCCAGGACTTCCAAATTTGAGGGTTCTCTGCCTACTATATCACACTAACTTTCTACAAGGATGGTACAATATTGAAAAGAGAAACAGAGCCAGGAACACTTCTTAGGAAAAGTATGAATGATAAGCTCATAGTTTATTAAGAGAAGCTAAATGTTTTGGGAGGACATCCTTAGCTTCCTGAAGGTGACATCATAAAGGATACTTAAATAATTTTCTTTGCTAGGAGTATTCAAGAAGGAGATAATTGATAAGAAATGCCTTCACATACACTAAAATATTGTTAGCAACACTTTCATATAGCAAAGAATTAGGAGCAAAGCAGATCCCTATCAATAGAGAAATGGCTAAAGAAAATGTGATATATGAATAAAATGGGATATTACTGTGCCATAATAATAGTTTGTATTCATATAGAGCTAACCATGTGCTAAGCACTGTGCTAAATGCTTTATAATTATTATCTCATTGGATCCTCACAACAAACCTACAAGGTTGATGCTATTATCCCCATTTTTGTTCAATTGTTTCAATCATGTTTGACTCTTTATGACCCCATTTGGGATTTTCTTTGCAAAGATACCAGAGTAGTTTGCCATTTCCTTTTCCAGCTCATTCTACAGATGAGGAACTGAGGCAAATAGGGTTAAGTGAGGCAAATAAGATTAAGCGACTTGCCCAGGGTCACACAGCTAGTAAATGTCTGAGGTCAGATTTGAGCACAGGAAGAAGAGTCTTCCTGACTCCAGGTCTGGCACTGCACCACCTGTTAAGAAAAACTCACAATTTAATGATGAGGAAATTGAGGCAAATGGGTTAAATGACTTGACTAGGGTCATACAACGAGTGTCTGAGGCTAGATTTGAACTCAGGTCTTCCTGATTTCAGGCCCAGCACTCTATCCATTACACCACCTAGCTGTCCCTATAAGAAATGAGAAATATGAATGAATGAATGAATTATTAAGAGCTTACTATGTGCAAAGACTGCTAAGAGCTGGGGATACTAACAGAAAAATAAGACAATCCCTACTCTCAAGAAGCTAACATTCTAATAGGAAAGACAAACATATATGGATGATTTCAACTGAAAGTGAGATGGAAAGAATCCATAGTCTTTTTTTTTAGCTTCCAATCACTTTTTTTTTAATTTTTTTTTTAGATTGCAACAAACAGTTCTACATAATTTTGGGTTCCAGATTTTCTTCCCTCCCTCCTCCCATCCCTCCCCAAGAAGGCATGGAGTCCCATATAACTTCCAGGTATAACTAGGCATTGAATTAATTTGTACATTTTCTCATGACTCATGAGAAAAAAGAAACAGAACCAAAAAAAAAACCACAAATACAAAAGAGAGAAGAAAAAAAAAAGTGGAGGGGAAAAAAGGCTAGAACGAAGTGTGCCTCGATTTGCATTCATACTTCGTAGTTCTTTCTCTGATGTAGATAGCCCTCTCCATCATGAGTCCTTTGGAACTGTCTCTGCATATTGTGTTGCTGAGAAGAGCAAAGTCTGTCAGGGTTAGTCATCACAGAATCAATATATATCCATAGTCTCAAAGGCACAATCACAAAGCAGATAGCAATTATTCTTCTTTAATGTCATTTCCACTGATAGAAGCATATTGATCTCTGATACTGAATCGAGGACTTTGTAACAATAGGGATGGATGTTGACATCAATAAAAACATTGATAAAAATTTATTTTAAGAAATATCCATATTTACTTTTTAAGATAATCTAAGTTTCCATGTCTGAAAAATTCATTATTCCATTGCCGACTTGGTAACAAACTTCTCCAAACTTAGATGATGGATTTATATTTTGTTACCAGGTCTACACTACATTGGCATCACTTTTAAAAATTAAAAAAACTGCTTTACACAATGAGTACTATTAGAGTAATTCTTCTGTGAAGATATAGGAGATATCCTCTCACCAAAAGTCCTTCATTGCTACTCTTCCTAGGTCAATTTGCCAGAATCTCTTGTGTTATTTGCAAGGTTTTGTTTCAATTAGTGAACTGATTTACACTACAACATGGCATAGTAATATATTTATTTTTTTAAAAAATGTGTACTTATCTGATGGGTTTCTAGTTCAGGAAGGCTGTGTCAATGAACAAAAATTATTTTCAGTGCCTTTACTTTTTAAAAAATTTCCTTTCAATTTAACTTTCACATTTTATTCTTAGGTTTATATGTCTCTTATTGTTTCAATAACATGTCAGTTCTTAGAGGTAACTCAAGTATTAAGTCAAACCTTAAGAATAACACATTCTGTTTGCCCCAGTAAGGTCAAACAGCTTTCTTTCCTAAAGGGTTTGATAAATTTGAGTCATGTTTACTTATTTTGTGGAAGTAGACAGGCTATAGACTATTTTCTAAAGATTTTTTCTTACATTTAAATATAATGAAAATTAGAGTAATTAGTATTAGAGTAATTCTTATTTTATGGAAGTAGACAGGCTATAGACTATTTTCTAAAGATTTTTTCTTATATTTAAATATGATGAAAATTAGAGTAATTAGTATTAGAGTAATTCTTATTTTATGGAAGTAGACAGGCTATAGACTATTTTCTAAAGATTTTTTCTTACATTTAAATATAATGAAAAGCTTAAGTTAAAAGCAAATGGGTACCAGAATACTTAACTACGTGGTCAGAGCCCATCTGTAGTAATTGTAGTTGGTAGGACAAGAAGATGAGACAGAGAGGAGAATGGCAGGTGGAGATTTAGCAAACCTCAGAAGCTGCACAACATTAGCAATGATGCTAAAATTCTGATTTACCTCAAAACCAAAATGAAAATATTCTACAAAGATATCATGAATCAATGCATGGTGGAGGCTATGAAGGGTTTATTTGTCCTCCATGATATTTTCTGCTCCAGGTTCCCATTCTGGGTCTCACTTTTTGTCTTGTTCTGGCTCATACAGTGGCTCCAGAAGAGGAAGCTGTGATGTATTAGGGGACTGAATATGCTCATTCTTACTCATTCAGCTGTTCTATCAGACATTAGTAATTAGTTGCCTTGGTTAGATTTTATCTTCATATGAACTTATACTTTTATTAAATAAAAGTTAAAAACGAAAGCATGTTCATCACTTTTAGGGTAATGGTCTCCTAGAAAAGAAAGTCATGTTTGAAATCAAACAGCAAAGCTTTTTCTGGCTGTTTATCTTATCAGCTTAGCTCAAAAAGTTTACTCTTTTGTTTCTCTGCCTCACTTGCAAGTCAAAATATTACTTGTGGTCACTGGTCGTCTTTGAAAATGAAGGACAAAAAACATAATTCTCTTATCCATTCTTTCTTTTTTTATCCTGTCCCCTCCTCAAAACTCTGTTTTGCTTCTCACCACTGCCTTTATTAATCTATTACCCCTCTTATCAACATCCCTACTACCATTTCTCTTAGCCCCTTTCCCTCCCATTTCCCTTTGGGTAAGATGAATTTCTGTTCCCAGCATGTATGTATATATAGTCTTTCCTCTATAAACAAGTTCAGATAAGAGTGAACTTCAAGCATTGTCCACTCTCCTATTCCCACATTTTTCCTTCCACTGTAAAAACTCTTCCTTGCACATCTCTTTTACATGAGATCATTCTCCCTATTCTTCCCCCCCCATCCCTTCTCCTAGTGCATTCCTCTTTCCCACGCTTCTTTTCTTCTTTTAAGATCATCCCAACATAAGAGACTCACACTCATGCCCTCTGTCTAAGTAGACTCCTTCTAACTGTCCTAATAGTGATAAAAGTTCTTTGTGATTAGATATATTATCTTCCCTTATGGGAATGTAAATAGCTCAACTTTGTTATCTGTCTTATGATTTCTCATTCATGTTTACCTTTTTTATGTTTCTCTTGAGTCTTTTGTTTGAATGTCAAATTTTGAGTTGAAATCAGGTCTTTTGATCAGAAATGTTTGAAAGCTTTCTATTTCACTGAATATTCACTTTTTTTCCTTTGAAGGATAATGCTTAGTTGTGCTGAGTAGGTGATTCTTGGTTGTAATTCTAGCTTTCATGTTCCTAAATATCATATTCCAAGCCCTCTGCTCCTATCAAGTGGTAGTTGCTAAATTTAATATGATCCTTACTGTGGCTCCATGATATCTGAATTCTTTCTTTCTGGCTGCTTGCAGTATTTTCTCCTTGACATGAGGGCTCTGGAATGTAGCTATAATATTCCCAGGATTTTTAATTTCTATTTCTTTCAGGATATGATTAGTGCACTCTTAATTTCTACTTTGCCCTCCTGTGCTAAGATATTTGGACAGCTTTCCTTCATAATTTTTTGAAATACGATGTCAAGACTTTTTTTTAAATCATGGCTTTCAGGCATTTTAATAATTTTTAAATGACTTCTCCCCAATCTATTTTCTATGTCAGTTGGTTTTCCTATGAAAAATTCTATATTTTTTCCAGTGTTTTGACTTTGTTTTGTTTCTTGATGTCTCAAGAAGTTATTAGTTTCTGCTTTTAATGTTTAAGGAGTTACTTTCTTCAGGGAGATTTTGTATCTCTTTAACCATTTAGCCAATTCTGATTTTTAAGGAGATATTTTCTTTAGTACTTTTTGTTCCTCTTTTACCGAGCTGTTATTCTCTTTGCAAAACTCTTTTGCACAGTTCTCTTTTCCCGATTTTTCTTTTACCACTCTCATTTGATTTTTAAAATAATTTTCTTTGCTCTTTTTCATGTTTTTCTTTTGCTCTTCTAGGAATTCTTGTAGGGCTTGTTTCTAGTCTGCATCTTTCTTTGAGATTTTGCTTGTAAATGTTTTCAAGTTATTGTCTTCTTTTGAGTTTATGTCCTGAGCTTCCCCTTCACTGTAGTAGCTTTTAATGGTTAGGTTCTTTTTGTTGTTGTTGTTGTTGTTCGCTCATTTTTTCCAGACTATTTCTTGACTTTGGACTTTATGTTAGAATTAGGCTCTGTTCACTTCTAGGGGTGGGTGGGAAGGAATTCTTGTCCGGGCTTCTGTCTTCTATATCCTTTTTCTGCTTTCACAGTTCATTGGGGGCCTGTAATTTTTTTTATGCTGTGTGATCCAGAAAAAAGTTCAGTCACTGCCTTCCTGTTCTACACTTTGATCCTTGCACAGATAGGGTCCCTGTTTCCTTGTGACTCTGATCTGGAACTGATCTAAAACTTGGTAATTCCCCCAATCCCATACCAGTGCTAGTACAGTGTTACCCTTGGGACCATCCATTGATACTTGGTGGCTCCTGGTGCTGCTTCTGCTGCCATTTCCACAATACCATATTCCTGACAGCCCTAACCATTGTGTTCACAGATCTCTCTTTCTGTCTTCCAAAGCTGCCCTGGGATGGAAAAATGAGTGTGACTTTGTGTTGACTTTCTACTCAAAATTCATTTGATATGTTTTATAAGTTGTGTGTGGGGTGTTGGGAGAGTAAGATAAAAACAATTGGTTTCACTCTGCCATCTTGGCTCTGCTTAGACTAGTAATCTTAGGGTAGACATTTCATCAGTCCTCTGATGTCATTTGTGGTTATTGAATTGATCAGAACTCTTAATTCTTTTCAAAACTATTGTTACAGTATATAATTTTTTCCCAGATCTGCTCGTGTTGGGAGCAATATTCCAATTCTCCAGTCACATACAAATTAGGCTAGATTTTCATTAAAAGGTATTGCAACCATCTTTAAGATATCATTGGCTTAGAAGATTAAAGGCTTAGGCTACTGGCATCACTTGTCAGTTGTCTGACTAGAAAATAGTCACATGAAGCTTGAGACATTCTCTAATGCTTATCTGACAACTATGATGGTCAACTCTGGCAGTGGAGGTTCACTTAGCTAACTCAACTTGGGGTGTATTCAGTGTATTTTCTGACTGAATATCCTTCCACTATGGCTAAGTAAATCACTTTTTGTTACATGCTAAATACCTACGAATGTCTTGTCTCATTTCATTCCAATACTAAAGATACCTGAATCAAGCCCTGCCCAAAGAAATTATCTCACTGAAGTGGGGTATAGGAATTGCAGAAGAAGGTAAGCCTGGATTATTGGTCTCCAAGTGGCTAATGATGTTTTTTGTGATGCTTCTAGAAAGAGTGATTAATTACACTGAAGTACCCCCCCCCCATCTTTGGGACATTAGATAGTTATCAGTCTGCAGATATTTAACAGGGAGAGACATGAACCTGGTCTCTAGTGACTGGAGGGAACTGGATCAGAGAGGTTTCTATCTTTCCACATGTTCAGCCTCAGATAGCAGTACAAAGTGTAAAAGAAGGAGCTTTCTTCTGCTGAATACCTATCATCTTGCTGTGAACTTGTTCTGCCTGGTCTCCAGCCTTCTGTTCAAAGAAGAGAATCACCATTATGTCTTACCAGTCTCCCAATGTTGAGGTGTGGGGATAGAGTGCCATCACATTAATTTTCCAGCCTATCCTGCTTTGGGGAAGGAAATAATCACATCTTCTGCTTCCAAGTTCTTGCCCCTTTGCTTTAACTGCCAAAAGCTCTGAAATATTTCACCCTTAGTTAATAATACTAAAGAATTCTAGAATCTCTAAATTTTTCATAGACTGATTAACAAACTCTTACTTGGTAATGGCCTCCAAATCCTAGAGATTCTGAATCCCTATAGTTCATTATTCAATTTCTATTCCCCACCACATGATTCTTAATTCCCATAATCCTCAACCACTTTCCTCACAATTACCAACCAAACACTACCATCTCTTCCACTGTGTCCTCTGAAATGCTTGCTCCATAGGCAACAAACTTATTTTCATTTAAAATCATTTCCTTTCCCATTCCTTCCACCTTCTGGCTCTCATTAAAATCTAATTCCTTGGTCTGCCTTTCTGGTCCTGACTGTACTTTCACAAATTCTCCTTAATTCACTGGTTGATGTGGAGGACTTGGAACATAGACAGTTCTTGTTTTACATAAATTTGCATCATGCAAATTCAACTTCAAGTAAAGAATTCTGAAAGACATCCACATTCCAAAAAAATCATCTATGTTGACTTTACTATACAGTACTGTGCTCTGTACAGAGAGCTCTCTGCTCCTCCCTGTCAGCTCAGCATTCTGTGGCCTCTCCTCCTCCAACAAAAACCAAAACAGAACAAAAACCCTAAAAATAAACCCTCCAAGAATAATAATGAACATGTGGGGAGACTTACATTACTGCTGTTGGATCAGAGACTTGGCTTGAAACCTCTGGTTCCAGAAAGGAGACCTTTGCTCCATTCCACCTGTCTGCATCCCTGCATATCTGTCTTCTGTCCATTTGTGTTCAGGTACTGTGTTTCTGTTCCTAAATCCCATGTGTTGCCTGCTCTCTTGTGAAGTTTAAAATTGTCCAAACTACAATAAAAGAAGCTGAGGCAGAGGTCTGAGCCAATGGTACTTTATTAAAAGGTCCATGGTCCTCTCTAATGAGGTGGACCTTAGATTTTCCTGTTGTTCAGAGATGTCTCTGGTCCCCAGGACCTTGTCTTTCTAGGGGTTTGATACCCAAATATGCAAAAAAGGCATGATAAAATACAGAATCTCATTGGTTAATAGACCTTGCTCAAGGGCCAAAAATTAAGACGGGCAAGGCAAGAGTCATCTCTGGTGATCAAGTGGTCGGTCGTAAGATGGTCATCTACTCATGTTGGGCAAGAAAGGGTGGTCTGGAAGTACAAAAATGAGTTGGAGACTTACCATAGAACCAAGGCATCCCATGCATGCTAGGCAGGGACATGGAATTTGAGCAAAACAGGATAGAGATATTTTTGTCAGCATTCTTGTGATTGCACAAATGACCTTCATAGCTGGAAAACAAGTAGTGAATATTATGTTAAAGTTTGAGGTCCATTATAAAGTCCTACTATAAGAACCTGTCTTATCTAATTATCCCTATTTGATTTATATAAAATATCAAACTGATTGAAGTAGAGTAGTGGTCCAAATGAATCATTTCTCACATTCAATAGGGGTCCAAACGAATCATTTCTAACATTGTCCTATCTGTGTTTGTGCCTGGCCCCCAGTGTCTGCCCCTTTGCATGTTCTTGCTCTTGGTTTTGAACAGGCCCCTACATATCTGCCCCTGGCCCCAAGTGTTCTTCCTCTTGCTCTTACTTCTCTGTCCCTGGCCCCTTTGTGTCCTTGAACCCTGTGCCGACCCCCTCCCTTTACAGTTACACAGTCCTCCCTTCGCCATGTTGTATTGGTAAGCAAAATGGGCTCTTTAGCACTTAGTTCCACAAAGTGTCCTTGAAGACTTTGGCTTTTGTTCCCTTTGAGTAATTCAGTGTATTTCATTGAGCCTTACTAGGTGCTAAGCCCCAGGCCCAAACCCCTATTAGGTGTAAAACCTTAGTGGGTGTGGATTGGCAACTAAGGTGGGGCCCAAGGTGGGGCTAACTCCAGGGAGGGCCTAGTTTACATGTCTGGGACAGCAGAGACTTTTAGACCACGTGGGTTTAAGTGGCCTCTTTGTGACAATTCTAGGTCACGTGGGTGAGTCCAATTTGTGACTCACCCCTGACACTGAAAAAGATATAAAACCAGGAGTTGGACTTCTCTTCTTTGGAGCTCTCACCCACAGCAGTGGTGGCACACATGACTCTGGGCCAGCCCTTGTTCTGAGCTCCCGGGCTGAACCTAGACATTGGTAACTATGCATCTGTATTTGGTCTATCTGTTGATGTTTGTAATTTGTTTGCAATTTGCTCTGAACTTCAGGGTGCTGGCTTTTCCCCCTGAACTAAGTGAATGATATTTGTATACTGAATTAAAGTAAGCTTGTCAACCCCTTCACCTTGCTTTCCTTAGTTAAGCAGATCAAAAGAACCTGTGCTGTTGGCAGTTTTCTGGGTGCTGGCTGTGGGTGGATCTTACACCCCCACAGAAGCTGCTAGCCGGATTGTTTAAACACATGTCTACAGGCAAATTGTTATTATGTAAAAATTGTTTTATGTAGAGGTCTGCAGAATGGTCCATTTACGCAAAGCATAAAGTGAGAACTATCTGTACTCCTTCTCCATTGCCACTTCCAGATTCTCACCCTACCACCATCATTCAGGAACCTCTTCTCCTTTGATATCCATACTGAATCAATATCTATCACATAATCAACATCTTGGCAGCTGTTGTCAGGACCTTGAGGACATCTATTTCCTTCCTCAAATAATTCAATACTTGGTTCACAGTCTTTTTCTCTTCCTGAGCTCCTGCCCTCAGACTAGGAAACTTCAATATTGACTCTTCCTCAAACACCGTAACCTCCCAATTCCTCAACCTACTCATTTCCCATGTTCTACTCCTGTAACAACAATGTGGCTAGCAGCTGCTGTAGGGGTATGAGACCCAACAAGACCAGCAAACAAGAGCTTCCAGCACAGATTCTTTGATCTGCTTGTCTAAGGAAAGTAACTTTAAGGGGTTAACAATCTCACTTTAATCAAACATACATATTTCATTCACTTAGTTCAGGGGGAAAAGCCAGCATCCTGAACTTCAGAGCAAATACAAATAGAAATTACAAACAGAAAATATCAACAGATCAAATAACGTAATTCAATAGACGCTTTGTCTGATCAAGACATCACACACATAGTTACCAAAAAGAGAAGCACCAACACCTGGTTTTCTTCAAAGTCGGGGCGGGGGTGGGGGGGGGACGGGGGTGGGGGCTCCAACAGCTACCCAGAGTCTCTACACCAACATTCTTCTAGTAAGTGAGAGCCCTAAACAAAACGCTAACTTCTGAGTTTATATACCCTGTTCAGGGACAAAGGGCATCACAACATGCAACTCAAACCCATGTGACCTAAAAGCTTCTTCAGGGTCAAGAGGCATCACAAACATGCAACTCAAATCCATGTAAACTAGGCTTTCCCTTGAGGTAAGCAGGTCATTAGACTCTTGATTTAACCAAAGAAACAAAGGCCAGACTGATCAAAGGCATTTGATTACCTAAGTGCTCCAAAAGACAAAATAGTAAAAAGAAAAAGTTCTACCTTAATCACCAATACAATTCCTTCACTCAACTTTGGTCACATACAAGATCCTTGATCTTGCCATAACCTACAAATGCTCAAAAAATTCCCTTATCTTTCCACTCTTCCCTCTACCTCCAGTACCAAACCCTGTTATTCATCCACACCATGACTTCTAATTCCTCAAGTTCTCTGCCAGGCCATCACTCCTGTACTAGCCACACACTCTTCCTTTCCCATCTTGACCCCTTGGTGAACTACTTTGATTCTATACTATCCTCTTCTGTTAAATCCCTTCCCTCTCTATATCACTGATTATGCTGTACCAAGCCTCAGTTTTAGATCACTCCCACAATTCATTACCTTGACTCGTGCATACATACTCCTGAACAAAGTAATGAAAATCATGAAAATGTCCTAACAAGGTCCACTACAAATTTATGTTACATAATCTCAGCTGGGCCCTCACTGCTACTTGGCAATCCCTTTGCACCTCCTTAATTAATTCTCTATGCCACTTCCCAAAACTTTTCATTCCTCCCCCAAACATCCTATGGCTTCCCTTCCCCCCACCCCCTTAGCTGAGAACCTTGCCTCATATTTCACTGAAAAAATTGAAACCCTTTGCTGAGAGCTCTCTCTTCTCCCCTCCTCTCTGTCTCATATCCTGCAGATTCCTTCTGCCACTATCTTCCCCTTCACTCCTTTTCCGCATGAAGAGGTGGCCCTTCTCCTTACTAATTCAGCCTCCCCCATGCCATTCAATCCCATCTACTTCAGCGGATTGCCCCCTCTGTCAGTCATCTTTTCTTATCTTCAGTCTCTATCTTCCGGCTGCTTCCCCACTGCTTACAAACATGCCCGTGTCTCTCATTCTCCAAAGTCCTCACTTGATCCTTCCATCTTCATAAACTATTGTCTCATATCTTTCCTGCTTTTTCTGGCTAGACTTCTTGAGAAGTTTGTCTACAATTGGTGCCACCACTTTCTCTCTTCTTGAGTCTCTACAAGCTGGTTTTTAACTTCATCATTCAACTGAGATGGCTCTTTACAAAGTTACTAATGATTTCGTAGTTGTCAAAATCAATGTTCTTTTCTCAATCCTTCTTGACTTCTCTGTAGCCTCTGACATTGTTGACCACTCTCTTCTTGATAATTTCTTCTCTCTGGGCTTTCATGAAATTGCTTTCTCCTGATGCTCCTCCTACCTATCTGACCACTATACCTCATTCTGCTTTTGCTGAATTTTCATCCAAATCTGAGGGCAACTAGGTGGCACAGCGCTGGGCCTGGAGTCAGGAAGACTTATCTTCCTGAATGAAAATCTGGCCTCAGACATTTACTAGCTATGTGCCCCTGGGTAAGTCATTTAACCCTGTTTGTCTCAGTTTCCTCCTGTGTGAAATGAGCTGGAGAAGGAAATGGCAAACCCACTCCATAATCTTTGCCAAGAAAACCCCAAATGGGGTCACGAAGAGTCAGCCACAACTGAAATAAATGAACAACACCCAGATCATGCCCCCTACCCATGGATGTCTCACAAGGTTCTGCCTTCTCCTTCTATACTACTTCACTTGTTGATTTCATCAGCTCCCATAGATTCAATTATCATCTCTTTGCTGATGATTCTCAAATCTGCTTAACTTGCTGTAACTTCTCTGATACCAATCTTACATCTCCAACTCCCTTTGCATCTCAAACTGGATGTCATGCAAACATCTTAAACTCAACATATCTAAAAGTCAATCTATTATTTTTAACCTCAAACTCTCCCCCTTCCAAACTTCTCTATTATTGTTGAGGGTACAAACATCCTCCCAGCCTCCTAAGCTCACAACCTAGGTTTCATCCTTAACTTCTATCTTTCACTTCCATATAAATTCTGTTGTCGAGGTCTATCTGTTTCACCTTTGCAACATATCTGGAATATGTCCCTTTCTCTCTTCTGATACTGCCACAATCCTGGTATAGGCCCTCATCTCCTCACTCCTTAACTATTGTAAAAGCCTGCTGGTTGGTCTGCCTACCATAATTCTCTCACCACTCCAGTCCATTCTCGATTTAGCCACCAAGGAAATTTTCCTAAAGCACAGGTATGACTATATTACCACTGTTCATAATGTACACTGTACATTCCAGCAGCTCTTACAACCTCCAGGATCAAATAGACATTTCTCTGTTTGGCATTCAAGGCTCTGTAATAGCAATTTAGATTTGAAGATCTTTCCCACTCATTAACAGGCCATGTGACCTGCTTATGTCACAGGAAGCTTAAGTCACATGTAGTGGGAGGAGATTGCTGGGAGGAAAAGGAAATTGTGTCACAGGAAATGCTGAGAGAGCAGTTCTGACAATTAGAGCTGAGGGACAGAGCAACTGTGATAGCTGTACTGTAGGTTTTTGGGAAGGCTCCAGCAGGGGGCAGAGATGGATGGGATGAAGCGGTTAGTTTGCTGTGATGTTGTGGATGTATTGGGTCCAGGATCTGGTTATTTGGTGTCTGAATAAATGGTTTACTTTTACCTTCTGTGTGGAGGGTCTCGTATATTTTGTGATACAGAACCACATAGGCTTTGCTGATACAGGCTCTTTGTAACTTACCTATTTTTCCCCCTCCACCCTACTCTTCCTCCCCCGCACACACACACACATACACTGAGACATACTTCCTGTCTTCTCACACTTTACGCCATCTACATACTCTTTGATCTAGTGTCTCCTGATTCTGAGCACTTTTACTAAGCTTGGCACATTCTCCTTCCTCATCTCCACCTCCTGGCTTTTATCAAATCCTAGCTATTTCCCCAATTCCTCTTATTTTAGTGTCTTCCCTCCATTGGTTATTTCCATATGTAGATTGTTTGTACATAGTTGTTTGCATGTTATCTCTTTCATTAGGTTTTTTTTCATCATTTCTTTTTTTTTTAATTTTAATTTATTTTTAACATGTTTGGTTTTCAGCATTGATTTTCACAGGCATTTGAATTACAAATTTTCTCCCCATTTCCTCCCCCCCC
>CM053623.1:173401009-173419642 GCA_028646595.1 Phalanger gymnotis
ATCATCCAGGCTGTCCTGGGCTGGAGCCCTGCTTCCCTCTGCCACTTTGTGGGTTCTACCGCTCTAGAATTGTTTCAGAGCCATTTTTTTATAGGTTTTTGGAGGGACTTGGTGGGGAGCTCACGCCAGTCACTGCTTCCCAGCCGCCATCTTGGCTCCGCCCCCTCTTTCATTAGGTTTTGAGCTTTTTGCGCTTCTTAAGAGCAGAGACTGTATTTCCCCTTTGTTTCCCTAGCACTTAGCACTGTGTCTGGTGCAAAGTTGGTGCTTAATAAATGCCTATTGACTGACTAAGCAATGGGAATATGCTGTGTCCTTAAGAACAATATTAAATTATCCTTTAGGCCCATCATCTACGCTGTCCTCAGGAATTCCAGACTAGTAATTTAAACCTCCAAATTCTACTAGAGGTTTCCTCAGAATTCAGTATAACTTTAAAGCAATCTAGAGGGTTTTAATCTTGTGAAAGTGATCCCTCCCTCAGTAGGAAAAGACAAAAGCAGAAAAATGAAATATGCCCTGGCATTGCTGGGAACTAATGTCTTTATATTGTTAATAGTTGTGAATGGAAAAGCCAGCTTCAAGAGCAGGCAACTGCCCTTGGCAACGAATGCAGCTACATTTGTGTGTGAATAGGGAAATAACTCTGGTTTTGAATGTTTTTTTGGAAATGACAAAGCCGAACAATCAGTCCAGTTCTTATGACCTCAGTAATGAGAGCAATGTAGATCACTGAAAATTTTAGAATTATCTAACAACTATGGGGAAGGAACTTTAAAAAAAGATTAGTATTTGAAAGGTCAACAAGAATTGTGCCACATGGACTTTTTTATGATTTTTTTGGACAATATATTAGACATGATGCAGCTAAATGATGCAGTGGATAGAGTGATGGGCCTGGAATCAGGAAGACTCATATCCATGAGTTCAAATCCAGCCACAGATACTTACCAGCTGTGTGTCCCCGGGCAAGTCACTTAACCCTGTCTGCCTCAGCTCCCCATCTGTAAAATAAACTGGGGAAGGAAATGGCAAAGCACTCCAGTATCTTTTCTAAGAAACTCCCAAATGGGGTCATAAAAGATCAGATACAACTGAAACAATTGATCAACATTAGTCATGAAAGGAAAATACTCAGTTCTCTGGAACTCAGAGACTTTTCTGGAATTGAGGATATGGAGAAATCTTCCAATTTTACTTTCAATTAGTTTGCTGAGGACAAGATATGCTGCATCAGTTTTAAAAGTTTTAAAACAGAGGAGAAATAGGAGCAACAAGGTGGCTTAGTGGATAAATCAACAGGCCTGGAGTCAGAAAAATCTGAATTCAAACCTGGGCTCAGACACTTACTAGCTGTGTGACCCTGGGACAGTCACTTAACCCCTATTTGCCTCAGTTCCTTATCTGCAAAGTGAGAACACACTGGAGAAGGAAATGGCAAACCACTCCAGTTTTTTTGCCAAGAAAATCTCTTGGGGTGACAAAGAGTCTGACATGACTGAATGATTGAACAACAACAAAAAATAAGGGAATAAGTATTTATTAAATACATAATATGTGCCAGGTACTGTGCCTTACAAAAAAGCTTTACAAATATTATGTCATTTCATCCTCACAACTACTTTGCAACATAGGTGTTGTTATTATTCCCATTTTACAGTTAAGAAAACTGAGGCAGACAGTGGTTAAGTGACCCAGGGTCACACAGCTGGTAAGTGTCTGAGGCTGGATTTGAATTCAGATCTTCCTGACCTCAAGCCCAGTGCTCCATCCACTGTGCCACCTAGTGTCTTCCTAGAAGAGACTGGCTTTTAGGAGTTCACCGGTTTTGCTTTATGTCTTTTCATGATCATACGTGGATGATCTTGAGACAGACATTTCTAATTTTGGTGATAGCATTACTAATTTGTGATGTCTGGAATTGCTGGTTCCCTCAGTGGTGTCCAACTACCAGCAGGAGGAATTTCCTGCATCAGAGAATTTGAGGACTGACAAAAAAAAGGGAAATGGGTGCCCTAAAATAATTAGCCACAATCCCTCGGATTTGCTTGAGCTATCCTGTGTTCCTGCCCTCAGCAACTGTTGTAGACAAGTTAAGGGTATTGCCTGCAGCACCCACAGAGTTCTTACCACATACAGGAGGGCAGTGAAAACACATACTCACAGCAATCAATGCATAGCAGGGAAGACTTAGGTAGAATCCATCCCCAGTGTGGCAGAACAGTAGCTGGCATGGGCAGTAGCAAAGTCAGACACACTGTAGCCCTTTCCTTACTATGATCTAGAATGAATTGGCTCCTTCATCTTGTTGTCAATATACGTCCCCAGGGAGAGCTTGGAGGAACAAGGGATGGCATTTTGGGAGATGGATTCTTGACTAACAATAAGGGGGAGGTGAAAATATCTACCCAGCCCCCACAGAAGAAGGGGAGCATCCCAAAGAGGACTTAAACGGAGCCCAGATTTTATATTTCTTCCTAATCCCCCATGGAACTCCCAAGGAATGGAAGATCTTGGCTAACGGGCCAAGTAACACTAAGTGCGTGGTGGTACAGGATAATTCTCCCTGAAACATCTTTGTAGTCCCAATGATCCTAAGCCTGCTTATGCTCATGGCCACCTCTTTATATTCAGAAATCCACTGTGAACTACAAAGATTTGGCATTACTCACCTGACTTGGCACTCAGTCTTTTCAAAGGGGAAGTAGAGACATAAAGCTTGGGTTTGCATCTTCATTTCCCCATAGTCACCACTTCAGAAGGATGTTAAATTTTTTATTTTGATTTGGTTTTGCTATTTATTTGAGTTTTTCTTTTTCTCTATTGGTGCTATCCATATCAAAATTTCTCGAATCCATGAAATCACAGTAGATAAAATAATAGCCCCAAAGTCATTTAAGTGATATAAGTTTTCTAAAATACCTTAAAGATTTTACTACCAAGGTATAGAGTATGGATGGAGCAATATCCCAACCCTACACTCCCCAATGTAAGGTAAGTTAGTTTTTACTTAAAAAGTTTTTTTTTAAAAATTGTTTCAATTTTTAATTATTTATTTTGAGTTTTCAACATTCATTTCTACAAGATTTTGAGTTGCAGATTTTCTCCCCCTTCCTTCCTTCCCCCTCTCCAAGATGGCATGTAATCTGATATAGGCTATACATGTGCAATCAGATTAAACATATTTCTATATCAGTCATGTTGCAAAGAAGAATTAGAACCAAAGGGAAAAACCACGAAAAAGAAGAAACAAAAAAAGAGAGAGAGAGAACATAGTATGCTCTAATCTGCATTCAGACTCCATAGTTCATCTTCTGGATGTGGATAGCATTTTCCATCATGAGTCCTTCAGACTTGTCTTAGATTGTTGCATTGCTGAGAAGAGCTAAGTCTATCAAAGTTGGTTATCACACAATGTTACTGTTACTAGGTACAATATTCTCCTGTTTCTGCTCACTTCACTCAGCATCAGTTCATGTAAGTCTTTCCAGGTTTTTCTGAAATCTACCTGCTCATCATTTCTTATGGAACAATAGGATTCCATTACATTCATGTACCACAACTTGTTCAGCCATTCCCCTCTATTTCCAATTCTTGGCCACCACCACCACTAAAAGAGCTGCTATAAATATTTTTGTACATCTGGGTCCTTTTCCAATTTTTATAATCTCTTTGGGATACAGACTTAGAAGTGGTATTGCTGGGTCAAATGCACAGTTTTATAGCCCTGTGGGCATAGTTCCAAATTGCTCTCCAGAATGGTTGGATCAGTTCACAACTCCACCAACAATGCATTAGTGCTCCAATTTTCCCACGTCTCCAATATTTATAATTTTCCTGTTTTGTCATGTTAGCCAATCTGATAGGTGTGATGTGGTACCTCAGAGCTGTTTTAATTTGCATTTCTCTAATCAATAGTGATTTAGAATATTTTTTCATGACTATAGTTTTATTTCTTCATCTGAAAACTGCCTGTTCATATCCTTTATCAGTTGGAGAATGACTTGTATTCTTATGAATTTGACTCAGTTCTCTACATATTTTAGAAATGAGGGCTTTATCAGAAACACTGGCTGTAAAAATTGTTTCTCAGCTTCCTGCTTCCCTTTTAATCTTGGGTACATTGGCTTTGTTCGTATAAAACCTTTTTAATTTAATGTAATCAAAATTACCCATTTCGCATTTCATAATTTTCTTTATCCCTTTTTTGGTTATAAATTCCTCCCTTCTCCATAGATCTGACAGGCAAACTATTCCTTGCTCTCCTAATTTGCTTATAGTGTCTCCCTTTATATTTAAATTGTATACCCATCTTGACTTAATCTTGGTATATGGTGTAAAATGTTGGTCTATGCCTAATTTCTGCCACAATATTTTCCAATTTCCCAGGCAGTTTTTGTCAAATAGTGAGTTCTTATCCCTGAAGCTAGAGTCTTTGGGTTCATTTAACAGTAGATTACCATAGTCACTGACTACTTTGTCTTGTGTACCTAACCTATTACACTGATCCACCACTCTATTTCTTAGCCTTGATGTCATTGGTCTTCTAAAAATGAAGGACAAAAGACAGCCAGGGCTGTATCAGTGGAGGGAGTCTCCTCAAGAAAAAAAAAATCTTTGTTACCAAGTGTAAGAAAAGATAGTATGGTATCTGGTTTTGCTCCCATAGAAGCTATACATATAGCTGAGTTAAAGTTTACCTCAAGACAATGGCCATCCAGGGGTCAGGGAAGCTAGAGAGGCTAAACCATTTGAACCAGTCCAAGCTTATCATGTCAGTTCAAGGGTTAGGTCCTGGTCAAGTGTCCAGGCCTACTAATCTGCATAATTAGGATATGTTAAAGAGGGAAGGTAGGGAAGTAAAGAATGTAGACTAATCCTAACTTAGACAAGAAAGATAGAACTAATTAACTTCACTTTTGCTTCTGTATCCTTACTATCCTACCTATGTAAACTGTATAACTTAAGAAAAATATGTAAAAAAATAAAATGTAAACTAACCATAACTCAAACAGAGGTGGAGGAGCTGGTAACTCTCACTCCTGCTTCTGTATCGGTGTGAGTGTTCCTCGTGAGCACTGTACCCACTCTCTCAAGGAGTGTAATAAACGCCTTTTTCTGCACACACTGGTCCTAAGTTCTTGGGGTGAGAACGGTCAAATCACATGGATCTTCCTAAGGTCATGCTACCAGGAAAGCAATGAGCTACGGAAGCACGTCTCGGGCTAACTTCCTGACCCTGCCTTGGGGACTCCTGTGATCCCCACAGCGGTGTTAAGGGGGGCTACCACTTGGGACTTCCCCAGGGAGCCCTGTGGTTTGCACAGCCTTCTTAAGGGGCTGGTACTGTGGTCTTCCGGCCCTGTCTCAGGAGCCTTGTGATCTTACCTCCTGTTCTAAGGGTGTTGCAACAATAGCAGCTGCTGTGGGTAAAAAAGCAACACAAGCCTGACAACAAGAACACTGCAAGCCCAGGCTCTTTTGATCTGCTTTGCCAAGGAAAGAAATGTTAAGGGGCTAACAATCTTACTTTAATCCAATGTACAAATATCATTCACTCAGCTCAGGGGGAGAAGCCAGCACCCTGAGCTTCAGAAGAAATATAAACAGAACAAATAAACACAAATCAACAGACAGATTTCTGTCTGACAAAATCACAATATACAATTACCAGAGAAGCATCAACATCAAAGCCAAGGGGCTAATAACAACAGCTGGCCCAGAGTCATGTGCCACCACTGCTGTGGGTCACAGCTCCAAAAAAGAGAAAGCCAACCCCTGGTTTTATATCTTTTTCAGGGTCAAGGGTGAGTCACACATGCAACTCACCCACCTGACCTAAAATCGTCACAAAGAGGTGACTTAAACCCATGTGGTCTAAAAGCCTCTGATGTCACAAACATGTCACTCAAACCCATGTAAACTAGGCTTTCCCTTGAGGCAAGGAGGTCATCAAGGACTCCTAATTTAATCAAGGAAGCAAAGGCCAAACTCTTCAAGGGCACTTGGTTGAATAACTGCTAAGAGCTCATCTTGATTCTCAATACAAAGGGGCCATCACTTGGGCCTTCCTCATTGTCTAATCCCTAGGGAGCCCTGTGATCCCCACAGTTAAAAGGGGGGCTACCACTTGGTCTTCCTCTGGGAGTCTTGTGGTCCTTAGGGGTGATCACATGGTTCTTCCTCAGGGCCTGACCCTGCCTAGGGAGGTCCTGTGATCCCCTTAGACTAAGGGACTATTGCCTGGTTCTTCCTCAGGGATTTGGCCCTGCCCAGGAAGTCCGGTGACACCCCCCCCCAAAAAAAAAAAAAACCCGTGGTTTCTCTATCCAGGAAATACTTGCAAGTTGTTAGTGGCATGTATTTGGACATGGGTATGCTGTAAAAACAAAAGGCATCAAAAACATTTCATTTTTAAAATGTCTAAAGTATATGTGCCCATATGTATGTAAGGAGGATTTTGTTATCCTTTTTAGAGTTCAGTTTCTCAGGATCCATGGCCATGGCAATGTATAGTTTCCTGGTATTAAATAATAACACCCAGAATAGCCCCAAGGATTCTAGATATTAATTACTAGAATCATAGCAACAGATAGTCCTACTAAGGCTGTGCCATGAGATATGAGGTGACATAATGCGATATGTACTACTCTTGTGCGGAATGACTATATTGCTAAAGTTAACCTGTGAGGCTATTGTTGGTAATATACCTTCTTTGTGTATTGCCCTATAAAGCAAGTGGGCAGTGGTCAGTGAGTGAGGAATCCATAGGGAACCCATTTGGGATTTGGGTGATTCACAGAGGAATGCATGTAGCTGCCTCAACCACACCCCTAAGTCCCCTCAAACCTCAATGGGGCCTGGTATGCTGTGCCCACCTTAATTGGCCCCATTGAGACATCCAGGTAGTTGTCCCCCTTTACTCTGGCCCCTTCGAGAAGGGTTGTTAGGGAATGCTGTAGGAGTTGGTACTCCCATTATCAGCAACTCCCTTGAAGAAGACTAGACTAGAATAAAGTAAGATTATTAACCCCTGCCCAAGCTGTCTTCCTGTCCTTGTCTGACCAGATCAAGAGTGAGCCTGTGAGAGGCTGCAGTCTGAAAACTCCGGTGCCTCCTGTGTGTTATCTGTGAAAAACCATAACTATCTGCAAGATTATGAAGTTCTAAAAATAAACTATATAAAACACAGGAGCACACAGAAGAATGAAGGAACTCACAATTTTGGCAACTCCTCCAACCAATGAGTTGAATCTTTGAAAATGAACATTATCCACAAAAAGTCAGCGCTAGGAGCCCTAAAAAACCTCTTTACAATGACTAACTTTCTAAGGAAATTAAGGCCCAAAAAGAGGGCTTGGCTAATTGAAAAACCAAAACTAAGTCTGCTGATTTCTAATTTCCGTTGGTGTGACCCCGGCACCTTTCACTTTAGTAAATATAATTGGCCTGTTTTAGTAGAGAATGGTGAACTTAAAGAAAAAAAAATCCCAAACATTAATGTAGTGTCAAAGAACCCGGTAATTTTTTTTTTAATCTTCATAATCGCTTCCTACCTTTTCTAATCTTCACTTAAGTAAAAAGAATGATCAATAAAGGAACGAGACAACGCACGAAAGCTAATGCAATCGGAAGTCACAGATAGATGTAGTAGTTGGGCAGAATGAAAAAACAAAAACCAGAAACGTTCAATTTAGAAGGGGCTCCTGCCTTCGCAGCAGGAAAATGAATGTTAAATATCTTTGGTAGTTCACGGAGCAAGGAAACAAATCGCAGACTGTGAAAGGAAGGAGTCGTTATTTTCCGCACAATACGTGGATTTTCTTTTTAAAGGGATTTGTAGAGATAGTTCAAACTCCAGCAGAGGCACAGTAGTTCCTGAGAAAGGAACTTCCTTTTTCTTTCCCGACTCGTCTCCATATTAAGGGGACTTCTGAGCAGGAAATCGACAAGGAATCATTGTCCATGTGCATCCTGTTCCAAATTCATCACACAGAAAAGGGACAGACGAGTGAGGGAGAGAAAGAAAGTGTGCGCCTCTAGACTCGAGGTCGGTGGATCTACGTGTTCTGTGCCCCTTCCAGCAGCCAGGGCACCCAGCGACCCCGGGAAGCAGGTGGGCGGGAGGCGAGGAAGAGGAAGGGTGAGCTTATGCCCCGCTCCCAAGCATGCGAGAATCCACCAGCAAGGGAGCCTCCCGGCAAACCTCTTCCTTCGTCGTCCAGCGTTATGGTTGGCCACTGTCACATACACACCCGTTGCAAGATAAGGGAGGGAGGAACGAAGGAGGAAGGAAAGGAAAGCGGCTCTTATACCCTGGTGCCACTCTTTGCTCAGATGTTTGAGAAAATAAAGACAAAAAAAGAACCAAGCCCAAACTCAAGAACAGCGAAAGACTACAACTTTGTTTGATATACCTTGCAATGGCTCAGGGGAAAGTATTTTTTTCCCCTCTTTAAAAAACAAACAAAAAAGGCGGAGGGGGGCGCTGTTTGTTAGACTTAACAATCTGCCTAACTCCCTTCTCATCACCTAGGACGAATGCAACTTCCTACGATGCTGCTTCTACTATGCATCTAAACAGGTCGTTCTCTCCAACACCCTGGGGAAAAAAATCCTCAATGAAAAATTTGTTTACCTTAAAAACATAAGATGTCCTTTATGAAAAGGTCTGGCTACCCTGCTGGGTGGCAGGAAAGCAGCAAAGATCCTGCTACAGAAAAGTGGGGAGGAGGGATAATCTATTAATATTGCTCAGCTTTGAAGGGTATGTGTAGAAGGTGAACGAAGAAAGTGCCGGCGCCCTCCGGAGCAGGAGCAGAGCAAGGAATAGGGCTGGCTCTAAACAGCTCTAAGCTTATCTTCCTCTCAGGGGGCAGATTGCACCAGATAGCTCTCTCCTCACCCCACCCCCACCCCCTACAACAACGCCAGCACATCAGGCCCCCACCCTCCTCATTCATCTCACTGGTCCCGCGCATTTAACATTAACTGACATGGGTGCTAGCCTTCTTGATCTTTTATTCTCCCCCAGGATCAACTGCCAACCTTTGTATGCTTTAGTAGGGCTTCACTCCCTTCTTTCCCTTCCTGGTTTTCATTCACCATCCTTCCCGGCTTGAAATAGCCAAAGCACAGAGTCACGGAATTACGCTCATCGCATGATGGCGCTGCTGCTGAAGCCCCTGCTTCCCTCTCCTCTTCCCAGAAAGGTGTTGCCTGCTGACAGAAACTGAGCATTTGTGAAGGCTGAGAAAGAGGTAGGACAATGTTTTTGCTTTGTGTATTTTCACTCTAACAACGTCGCAGAGGAGGATGCCCCTTTTCCCTGGACCTCTGCCAGTGATTCTCAGGGAGCCCTGGTAATGTTTTAAGAGAAACTACTGCAACCAGGCTTGGCCACAGCCAGAACTTGGGAGTTTGGTGAAGGGGGGGTGCGGGGAGTGGAGAGCTGAGGTTGTGGGAAAGAAGGAAATGGGAGAAGGAATTTGTGTGTTAGGGTGCGGAAGGCTATTGCTTCCTGAAGAACAGAAGGGCTTGCTAGCCAGTCTGGAAATTGCATTATGGGATGAGAGGATGAGGATGGTCGGAGAGGAAATTTAACGAGAACTATAGGCATCCGGAACACTAAGAAGTAGGTATTTGGTGCGCCAGCTACAGCGAGACTGCCCAATGATAATCCTGTCTGATTACATTTGTCTGCTTGTCTGGTACGGCTCACGATCCTTGGTCACCCCTCTTCTAAATGAAACAGAGACCTCTGCCGCCAAGAAAATGCCACGGGAAATCAGTGCCTTGGGGTTCAGTTTTTGCACTAGTCTTCATGGCAGAACGAGCGACAGACGCTGGTGAACGCTGGGTCTAACCCCCCCCCCCCCTTGATCCCTCCAGATCAAGTAATATTGGTCAGTAATATTGCTTATCCCTTGATAGAAGAGCTGACAGGAAGTTCGTTCACCTAAGTAGACTGCCTGCGTAAAGCCTCTGTCACTTCCTGCCTTCTTAGCGCTGTCTTATTTTTTAAGGAACCACCCTTTGGAACCTGCAAAGCCCACTTCTAAGAGCTGGAGTGTTTTTGGTACGATTTCCTAAGATGGAGACAAGAAATTCCAACTAGGTATTATAGACAGCGTTTGGGAGAAACTTCTCCATCTCAGAAGCTGGTTCAAATCTAGTGTTTCTCAAAAATAGGAAGGAAGAAGAATGACAACAGAACAAAGAATAACCTACCTGTTATTTCAAGGAAGCAGGTTGTTGTTGTTTTTGTTTTTTGTTTTTTAATAATGTAGTGGCTATGTGCTGGCTGACAGCAAAATGGAGAATTGAAACTGACATCTCAAAATCTTAACTCCAGTTAAAATTTGAATTTTATGGGACCATAAATTTAGAGGAGACCTTAGTCCGACTTCTTCATTTTACAAATGAGGAAATAGGGGCCAAGACTTGCCCTACACAAATGATAAGCAAATACACCTTGCTCCTTTGACTTCAAATCTATTCCTCAAAAAGCTACCAGTGTTTCAGATAGTATCATTTATTATAGCAGCATAGTGTAGTGGGAAAAGCTTGGACTTTGGAATTAGAAGGCCTAGATTCGAGTCCAGATTCTACCACTTTCCAGTTATGTGAATTCTTCTTTATTTGACTCAGTTTCCTTATTTACAAAATGAGGGGATGGGACTAAACGATTTCTAAGGTCACTTACAAAGTTCTAAACAGTCTATGGGGTCACTTTCTAGTTTTCAAAGCACTTTCAAGTACGTTATTTAGTCCTGTACCAAACTACCAAGAGGATGCTTTATGGGATTAAATAAAATAATAGCAAAATTCATTTTGGAAGAACAAAAGATCTAGTATGTCAAAGGAATGAAGAGTGCCTCCTGACCTCAAATTATAAAACAATAGTCATCAAAATTATTTGGTGCTGGTTAAAAAAATAGAAAAGTAGGTCAGTGAAGCAGATCAGAAAAGGAAGAATTAGAAATAATGGAACTCTGCTACCCAGTGCTACAAATTAGAAAACATAATTTACCTAGAAAAGAACTCCTTATTTAACAACAACGATAAAAAGACAAGGAAAACTGGAAAGCTTGCTGGTAGAAATTAGGCTTAGAGTAACATATTATAACATATACCAAAATAGACTCATGATAGATATATGACTTGAACATTAAAGGTTACATTATAAAAAATTAGAAGAGAACCAAATCAGCTTCCTTTTACAGCTGTGGCTAGGGGGTAAATTCCTAACTAAACAAGGGAGACAGATCATTACAAAATGTAAAATAAATCATTGCAGTTACATGATATTGAAAAGCTTTTTCAGAGACAAAATGCAACTAAGATAAGAAGAGTAGGGGGAGGAAATGTATGCATCAAGTATTCTGATAAAAGCATAGACAGGTAGCAAATTTATAAAACCAAAAACCATTCCTTGATAAATAAGTAGTCAAAGGATATGAACAGAATTCTCAAAAGAATTGTAAGTTCTTAATAGCCATAGAAAAAGATGCCCCAGATCACTAATACTAAGAGAAATGCAAACCAAAACAACTTTGAGGTTTCACCTCATACCTAGAGAGTTAGGAAAAATAACTAAGTATGGGAATAGTAGATATTGAAAGAATACTGGAAAGATATATATATATAATGCACTATTAGTGAGGCTGTGAATTGGTCCACTCATTCTGGAAAGAAATTTGGAATTATGTTATGAAAGTGACTAAAATGCCCATATTCCTTATTCCAAAGATCTCAGTGCTAGGCATGTATCTCAGTGATAAAAAGAAAGACCCAATATACATCCAAATATTTTAACAACTCTTTTTGTAATAGAAAAGAACTAGAAACAAAGCAGATACCTACATATCAACAGGTACAAGTTATGGTATATTAATGTAATAAAATATTACTATGTTGTAAGAAATGTTGAGAATAACAAAAACAAGTATAGGAAGAGATATGAAATAGAATCAGGGAAACTATATATATATATGTATGTATATGTGTGTATGTGTGTATGTAAATAGACTACAATAATATAAATGTGGGAAAAAAAAACCAACAAAACAATCAAAAGTGAATGCTGTGAAATTATAACGACCAAGCACAGCCCCAAAGAAGAGAGAGATAAGAAAAGGCACATCCCCCCTCTCTGCAGAGGTGGAGAATATGAGTATAGAACAGTGGCATAAAGTCAAACTTTTTAATGTTTTATTGTTGTTCAGTCATGTTTGGCTCTTCATGACCCCATTTGGGGTTTTCTTAGCAAAGATACTGGAGTGGTTTGCCATGTCCTTCTCCAGTTCATTTTACAGATGAGGAAACTGAGGCAATCAGAGTTAAGTGATTTGCCCAGGGTCAGGCAGCTGATAATTGTCACAGGCCAGACTTGAATTTAGGAAAATGAGTCTTCCTGACTCCAGGCCTGGTGCTCTACCCATTGTGCCACCTAGCGGCCCCTTTAATGTATTACTCAACTATATGTCTTCCTTTTATTTTTTTTTTTTTAATTCTTTGTCATAAAGAATAGCTGGCTGTCCAGGAGATGGAGAAGAAAGATATATTGGGAAATCAAGGTGTTATAATAACAAAAGACATGACCTAGAGTTACAGAATGAGGGACATTTTCAGAAAAGGCTGATTTGTGTATTTGCTTTTATTGACTATACTTGTTACGTGGAAAGGCTTCTATTGGGGGTGGGGTGGCGTGGCAGCTGGTGAGTAGTGATAATGATACCGCCCCCAAAACCACGAAAAGAACATCAATGAAAGATTTTGAAGATTCTTAGATGAGAACATGAGGAAAGTCAGAAGAATACAATCTGGGTAGTTACTTTCATTTTACATTTAATTTGCCCTTTAAAAAAAAAGCTATGTAGTTCAAATGCAGTTTCATAATCTTTCATGTTGAACATATTGAAATATTCATGTTGATCTTTCTTATGTTCATAATTAAATTTTAAAAGATATCAATAAATTTTAATATTAAATTTTAGTATAGTTATATAATACTTAGAATAACATTATTAAATATTTAAAGACACTTCTACATTACCTCGTTTAATTTCCTTTCATTTATGTCACCTCAAAATAACTCTGTTTTTGTTTTGTTTTCAGCCAGGATGGGGTCAAGAAAGATGCAAGGAAGAAAGCCCATGGTCTGAGCCTCAATACATGGTGCTCCCTGGAAACCA
The DNA here is from genome assembly GCA_028646595.1 of Phalanger gymnotis. NCBI lineage: Eukaryota > Metazoa > Chordata > Mammalia > Diprotodontia > Phalangeridae > Phalanger > Phalanger gymnotis. The sequence continues at coordinate 173,414,206 of CM053623.1, forward strand.
GCTGGTAAGCAGGGCACCCTCCCTAGAGCCTCTCATGATGGACCTATCCAGGTCTCAGAAACAGATATTTGGAGCAAAGCAAGACTCTTCCTGATCACATTTACAGAACAATTAAAAAGACCATCTAAATTTTCAGGGTCTGTGGGTGGGCTTTTCTTCTCCTTACAACTCCCCACAGCCCTGGTCTCCCTAAGCCCCCGGGGGATGGGGAGGCTGAGTAGCTGTCTGACCTGGCTCCAACTCTTTTCACAGAGCTCACCGAGTGGGTCTCTCTCTCTCTCCCTTAAGTGTCCTGGGGCAGAAGAAAGAGCATATTACCAAGGAGCAAGACTGAAACATCAGAAAACACTAAGGGTCTTGTTGGTCCAGTCACTTTCATGGTTCTGGAGTCTCCACTTTTAAAATAATTTTTAAAAAATAATATCCATCTCACTTCCCTTTCCACTCAATTTGAACAAAAAGGTAAAAAGAAGAAGAAAATCTTCATCATAAGCATATATAGTCCAAGAAAACAGATTTCATGAAAATGTATGTATCTCTCTGCATTTTAAGTTAATCACCTCTCTAGATGGTGGTGAGTGGTGTTTCATCTTTACTTTTTTGTACTCACAGTTTATCACTTCATTGATCAAATTTCTAAAGTCTTTCAAAGATTTTTTTTGTAGTGTTTCTATCATTGTTCTTCCACTTCTCACTTCACTCTGAATCAATTTATAGAGGTCTCCAGTTTTCTCTGAAACTGTCTGTTTCATCTTTTCTTATTACATAATAATTTGGGTCTCCCATTGCATCGTGGGTCATCTCCAGTTATCCTGATAGATATTTGGTCACTGGACTCAGATGGCTCTGGAGGAAAAAGTGAGGCTGGTGACCTTGCACAGCTCTCCCTCACTCAAATCAAAGTCAACTGCAAGTCATGTCATCATTTCCCTGATGTCATGGTCCTCTGAAACGAGGAACAAACCCAACAACAACAATAATATTCCATTGTATTTATATACTATAATTTAACCAGTCCCCAATAAGAAGAAAGTCCTTTGATTTCTAATTTAGAGCTACTATGAAAAGAGCCATATATATATAATACATACATATATACACACACACATATATATATACATATATATATACATATATATGTGTATATGTATATATATCCTTTTCTCTTTCTTTGATCTCATATTGCAGCTCAATCTCTAGCCTCCTTTTGGAAAAAGAGTATTGACTTTCACTCAGTGATGAACACCTGGCCATACCCTACATATCCCCATGATTTTGAACTCCTGTAGGTCATCATCCAAACCTCATTATCCATTCACTACTACTTGATTCCTTGATCCACTTGATTCCCATTCCCCTTAACCTTCCCATCCTCAAGTTCCAAACCAACATCAACCTCCCCTTCCACAGTGCCCCCTGGAATGCTTGACAACAACAAATTTTAGACAACAAATTTTATCCGAAATCTTTTCCTCTCCTGCTCCTTTCGTTTTATAGCTATTACTAAAACCCGGCTCCCCGGCCACCGTGCCATGCCCCCAGCCCCATCCCACCCCAATGACACAGCCACCCTACCCACACTTTCCACCACTTACTGGTGCAGTAAGTGCACCCTCACTTGTTCCCTTTAGCCCACCGGTTGAGGCAGGGGAGTTGGCATACTCCTTGCTCCCCATTGCCACTTCCAGGTCCTTTTCTTTCCTCCATCATTCAGTAATAATCTCTCCTCCTTTGAGCTTCATGATATTCATTTCTGTCACCCAATCAAAATTCTGGCAGCTGTTGTCTACAGACAGCTAGGTCATTCTCTTTTCTTCCTCAATTAATTTGATACATGTCTCACACTTTTTCTCTCCTCCCCAACTCCTGCTCTCATACTAGGGGACTTCAACATACATACTGACTCCCCCTCAAGCACTGTAACCTCTCAGCTCCTCAACTTCTCATGACTTATTCCTCTACCCCCACCCCAGTCACATGCAAAAATGATCATACCCTTGATCTTGCCATCACCCACAAAAGTACCACCTCCATGTTAAATAATTCCAGATACCTTTATCTGGCTATAATCTATTTGCTACAATTCTTCCTGTCTTCCTTTGCCAGATCCAACTCTGTCCACACTGTCACCTAAAATCCCTTGACTTCTGAGTTCTCTTTTAAATTCTCCTAACTCACAAATCTCTTCTGTACAAACACTCTCTCCTCTTTTCTCTATCTTGACATCTTGGTGGAGCAATTCAACTCTATGTTGTCATCTTTTCTTTAGTCCCTGGTGCCCAGGCTCAGCTTTGGATCACTCCCACCATCCATTGCCTTTGTCCCTGTACGTGTGCTGCTGAACAAAAATGTAGAAAATCATGCAACCATTTTAGCTGGGTCCACTACAGATTTATGTTATACAACTTCAACTGGGCCCTCACTGCTGTTAGGTAGTCCTACTATACTTCCCTTCTCAACTTATTATCCTGTTCTCCACAAAAGCTCTTCTAAATCTTTTGTCCTTCCTCATATGTTCCATGGCTTCCCCTACTTGTTTTACATTTAACAGAAAAAATTGAGGCATTTGCCATGAGCTCCCTCTCCTTCCATCTGCCTCATCTCATATCACGACTTCTGCAACCATTTCCTCCTTTACCACTATCTTATGCAATGAAGTGGTTTTTATATTCCTTACCAAGGCTAACCTGCTCAAGATCTTATTTCATCCCATCCCTTCCAACAGATTTCCACCACTGTCATTCCTACTCTCACTCTCCTCAGTCTTTCCCTGTCTACTGTCTTCCTTTCCTACAGCCTACCAATATGCCCATGTCTCCCTCATTCTCAAAATATCTTCATCTGATCCTTCCATCCTTGCTCATTATTGCCCAACATCTCTTCTGTCCTTTATAAATTCCTTGAGAATGGTGTCTGCAATTGGTGGCTCCACTTTGTCTCCTCTAACTCTCACTCTTAACCCCTTACAATCTTGTTTCTAACCTTATCGTTATGCCAAAACTTCTCTCTCCAAAGTTACCATTGATCACTTATTTGCCAAATTCAGTAGCCTTTTCTCAGTCCTCATTCTCCTGACCTCTCTGTAACTCTGTAACTGTCGATTACCCTCTCCTTCTTGATATTTTCTTCTCTCTAGGTGTTTAGGACACTACTCTCTCCTGGTTCTTCTCTTCCTACCAATCTGACTACTCCTCAGTCCCCCTTGCTAGATCATTCTCCATAGCATGGCCTCTGACCATAAGTGTCCCACAGGGGTTGTCCTGGGCCGTTTTCTCTTCTCTCTCCTCTCTCTATACTACTTCGCTTGGTGATCTTATCAGCTCCCATGAATTTAATTACCATCTCTATGCTGATGATTCTCAAGTCTACCTATCCTGCCCTAACCATCTGTTGACCTCCAATCTCACATCTTCAGCTGCCTTTCAGACATCTTTAACTAATATGTTTAACCTTTAAACTCAACATGTGCAAAACTGAACTAATTGTCTTTGCCCTAAACCCACCCTACCTCCTTCCTTCCCCATGCAGGGCATTACCATCCTCCTAATCCTATGGACCCACAAGCTGGATGGATGTCATCCTTGACTCCTTATTACCTCTCATTTCCAATTTGTGGCCAAGGCTTGTCATTTCCACCTTTCAGCATCTCTAGAATATACTCCCTTCTGTCCTCGGTCACTGTCACTATTCTAGAGCAGGCTCTTATCACTTCAAAGCTCTCACTTCTCCCCACTCCAGTCTATTGTCCACTTAGCTGACAAATTAAATAGACCTTCCTAAAATGCAGGTGGGCCCACTGGATCAAATATAAAATCTCGTTTGGCTTTTAAAGCCCTTTATAACCTGCTCCCTTCTTACTTTAACACCTGTCCCAAAGCCCATTAGCGTGAGACTCTCTATTCATCAGTGGAGATGAATGCCCTGCCCTCCAGGGCAGAGTAGGTAAAACTGAGAAGAGTTCAACTTAGAAGTTAGCTTGAACCCCATCATATCCCCTAGACTAACAATATTTAAGGGAGCAGATAGACATAATTCTAGTCTGGTACCTTCTTCCAACTTCCCCTCTGGCAGAAATTAAAGTCTCCCTTGGAGACGGATGGGGGAGAAGTTGGAAATGGCTCCTTTCAAGCCACACATTGTTTTCCCAGGCTTCTTACAGCTTACTTCTCTCCTTGCACTTTGTCATCCAGTAACACTGGCCTATTTCCTGTTGCTCATATATAACATTCCATCTCCAAGCTGAGTATTTTCATCAGCCGTCCTCCATATCAGGAATTCTTTCCAAGTTGATTGCTGCCTCCTGCCTTCTCTGGCTTCCTTGAAGTCCCAGCTAAAGTCTTACCTCTTGTGAGAAGTCTTTTCTAGGTGCAGTGGATAGTGTGATGAGCCTAGACCAAATCCAGTCTCAGACACTTAATGGCTAAATGATCCTGGGCAAGTAACTAAACCTCTGTCTGCCTTGGTTTCTATAAAACAGGGATAATAATAGCATCCCTCTCTCAGGGTTGTTGTGAGGATATAATGAACTAATAATTAGAAAGCACTTAGCACAGTACCTGGAATGTAGTAAGCACTATGTAAATGTTATTATTCATTCATTCTAAGATTATCTGTAATTTGTCCTATATGTAGTTTTTTTTTTTCTGGAACATGCATTTTCATTTTTATTCTTTTTTTTTTAAATTATTTATTTATTTATAGTTTACAACATTCAGTTCCACAAGCTTTTGAATTCCAAATTTTCTCCCCTTCCCTCCCTTTTCCCCTCCCCAAGACAGCATGCAATCTGATATAGGCTCTATGTATACATTCATATTAAATCTATTTTCACATTAGACATGTTGCAAAGAATTAAAACCAATGGAATGAACCATGAGAAGGAAGAAACAAAACAAAACAAAAAAGAGAGAGGAAATAGTATGTTTCAATTTGCTTTTGTACTCCATAATTCTTTCTCTGGATATAGATAGCATTTTCCAACATAAGTCTTTTGGGGTTGTCTTAGAACCTTGCATTACCGAGAAGAGCCAAGTCTGTCAAAGTTAGTCATAGCACAATATGGTTGTAGCTGTGTACAATGTTCTTCTGGTTCTGCTCCCCTCACTCAGCATCAGTTCCAGGTTTTTCTGAAGTCCACTTGTTCATCATTTCTAATAACACAATAGTATTCCATTACATCCATATACCATAACTTGTTCGGCCATTCTCCAATTGATGAGCATCCCCTCAATTTCCAATTCTGGCCACCACAAAAAGAGCTCCTATAGATAGTTTTGTACATGTGGGTCCTCTTCCCATTTCTGTGATCTCTTTGGGATACAGACCTAGAAGTGGTATTGCTGGGTCAAAGGGTATGTACATTTTTTTTTTATTTTTAAATTTATTTTTGACATGTTTGGTTTTCAGCATTGATTTTCACAGGCATTTGAATTACAAA
>CM053623.1:173420142-173440052 GCA_028646595.1 Phalanger gymnotis
GGCCTGGGGCCAGAAGCAACTGCAGCCTAGTTCTAAAGCTGCCCCACCTCCGCTGCCCCAGGGGCAAGTGGCCAGAACCGCAAACTCAGTCACACAGCTTTTCCCACTAACCTTCTCTGATGTCTTTGCTCTTTGTGGGTTGAGAGGTCTGGTACATGCCACAGCTCAGTATTTCAGGATGCCAGGGCACTTTCCGCTCGTCTCCTGGTCTGGTAGGTCCGCGTCTGGTCTGTTCGCGCTGTGTGCTGGGCTCAGCTCCAGTCCCCTCAGCTGGGGGCTGGGAGGTCCGTGTGGGGCAGACCTTACCCAGAGACCATCCAGGCTGTCCTCGGCTGGGGCCCTGCTTCCCTCTGCCACTTTGTGGGTTCTGCAGCTCTAGAATTGGTTCAGAGCCATTGTTTTATAGGTTTTTGGAGGAACTTGGTGGGGAGCTCACGCCAGTCACTGCTTCCCAGCCGCCATCTTGGCTCCACCCCCGGGTATGTACATTTTTATAGCCCTTTGGGCATAGTTCTAAATTGCTCTCCAAAATGGTTGGATCAGTTCACAATTCTACCAACAATGCATTAGTGTTCCAATTTTCCCACATCTTCTCCAGAATTTACAGTTTTCCTGTTTTGTCATGTTAGTCGATCTGACAGGTATGATGTGGTACCTAAGAGTTGTTTTGATTTTCATTTCTCTAATCAATAGTGGTTTAGAGCATTTTTTCACATGACTATAAATAGCTTTAATTTCTTCCTCTGAAAACTCCCTGTTCACATCCTTTGACCATTTGTCAACTGGGAAATGATTTGTATTTTTATAAATTTGACTCAGTTCTCTATATTTTAGAAATGAGACCTTTATCAGAGACACTGGTTGGAAAAATTCTTTTCTGGTTTTCTGGTTCCCTCCTAATCTTGGTTGCATTGGCTTTGTTTGTACAAAAAAAATTTTCAATTTAATGTAATCAAAATTATCCATTTTGCATTTCATAATGTTTTCTAACTCTTGTTTGGTCATAAATTCCTCCATTCTCCATAAATCTGACAGGTAAACTATTCCTTGCTCCCCTAATTTGCTTATAGCATCACTCTTTATATCTAAATCATGTACTCATTTGGACTTTATTTTGGTATACATTGTAAGATGCTGGTCTCTGCCTAGTTTCTGCCAAACTATTTTCCAGTTTTCCCTGCAGTTTTTGTCAGATAGTGAATTCTTATCACAGAAGCTGGAATCTTTGGATTTATCAAACAGTAGATTACTTATGGTCATTATCTGCTGTTTCTTATGTGCCTAACCTATTCCACTGATCCACCACTCTATTTCTTAGCCAGTACCAAGTAGTTTTGATGACTGCTGCTTTATAATACAATTTAAGATCTGGTATTGCAAGGCCACCTTCCCTAGCGTTTCTTTTCAATAATTCCCTTGATATTCTGAACCTTTTCTTCTTCCAGATGAATTTTGTTATTATTTTTTCTAGCTCTATAAAATAATTTTGGGTAGTTTGATTGGTATGCCACTGATTAGGTAAATTAATTTAGGCAGAATTGTCATTTTTATTATATTAGGTTAGCCTAACCATGAGCAACTGATGTTTTCCCATTTATTTAGATTTGACTTTATTTGTGTGAAAAGTGTTTGATAATTGCATTCCTATAGTTCCTGTGTTTGTTTTGGCAGGTAGACTTCCAAATATTTTATAGTGTCTACAGTAACTTTGAATGGAATTTCTCTTTCTATCTCTTGCTGTTTGGCTTTGTTAGTAATATACAGAAATGCTGAGGATTTATATGGGTTTATTTTATATCCTGCAACTGTGCTAAAATTATTTATTATTTCAAGTAGTTTTTTACTTGATTCTCTAGGATTCTCTAAGTAAATCATCATATCATCTGCAAAGAGTAATAGCTTTGTTGTTGTTTTTTTGCCTATTCAAATTTCTTCAATTTCTTTTTCTTCTCTTATTGCTAAAGCTAACTTTTCTAGTACCGTATTGAATAACAGTGGTGATAATGGACATCTTTTTTTCACCCCCAATCTAATTGAAAATGCTTCTAGCCTATCCCCATTACATATAATACTTGCTGATGGTTTTTGGTAGATGCTACTTATCATATTAAGAAAGACTCTATTCCTATGCTCTCAAATGTTTTTAATAGGAATGGGTATTGTATTTTGTCAAAAGCTTTTTCTGCATCTACTGAGATAATCATATGATTTCTGTGAGTTTTGTCATTGATATGGTCAATTGTGCTGATAGTTTTCCTAATATTGAACCAGCCTTGCATTCTTAGCTGGCAGCTGCTGTGGGGGTGAAAAAGCAACACAAGCCCAACAACAAGAATGCTGCAAGCCCAGGCTCTTTTGATCTGCTTTGCTAAGGAAAGCAGTGTTAAGAGGTTAACAATCTTACTTTAATCCAACATACAAATATCATTCACTCAGCTCAGGGGGAAAAGCCAGCACCCTGAACTTTGGAGCAAATACAAACAGAGCAAATAAATATGAATCAACAGATTTCTATCTGAAAAAATTACAATACACAGTTACCAAAGAAGCATCAACATCTGGGTTTTCTTCAAAGCCAGGGAGCTCATAACAACTGCTGGCCTAGAGTCACATACCACTCCTGTTGAGCTCAGAGCTCCAAAAGAGAAAGCCAACCTCTGGGTTTATATATCTTATTCAGGGTCAAAAGTGAGTCACACATGTGACTTACCCACGTGACCTAAAAGCATCACAAAAATTCGACTTAAACCCACACTGTCTAAAAGCCTCTGATGTCACAAACATGTCACTCAAACCCATGTACACTAGGCTTTCCCTTGAGGCAAGGAGGTCATCAAGGACTCCTAATTTAATCAAGGAAACAAAGGCCAATCTGTTCAAGGGCACTTGATTGAATGAGTACTAAAAGCCCATCTCAATTGCCAATACAGGTGTTGGCAGTTAGATATTGTAGTAGTCTGATAGTTTACCTGGTGCTGAGATGGAGGTGGTGTGCGCCTGGTGTTGGTGCTTGCTTGCTTCTCCACCCTGGGGCTCAGGGTCTCCCACTGGTCTGCTGAGGTGGGGCCTGCTGCTGGCTTGTTAAGAGACCTCCCATCCTGTACTGGTCCCTTTCAGCCACAGCAAGAGGAACCTTTGCTATTAATACCCCTAGCCTCCAGAGCTACAAGACTGCTGTACCAGTCTTTCTGCTGGCTCCACTATTCCAGGATTTTTCCCAGGGCAATATTCTCTGGGATTTTCAAGGTCAGCAAGGGAGGACGAGAGCACTTTACTGCTTACTTCACCATCTTGGCTCCCAGAAGTTTAAATAGATGACAGTCAAACCTTAAGTCTGTGGGCTGATAGCCCCAGGAGAAGCTGCGGCCCCCACTACAGGCCCTTGGCAGGACTTCATCTCTCTCACCCAGTCCTGATAGCTCCCCTCCCCCGCTCCTATTCTGAGAGGTCTGGGAATGGCCAATCATCACTGCTGCCAGAGATTCAGTGTGCTGGGGTCTGCTCCAGCCTTGCCACAGCTGAGTCTGTGCTGGAGCGGCCTGCACGCCAGACTGCACTCCTCTCCCAGCCTGGTGCAACTGATCCTTCCCATTGACCCCCCCACCCCCACCCCATCCCAGGCTGTCTTGGGCTGGAAATCGGCCACTCTGTCTCTTTGTGGATTCCGCTGCTCTAGAAATCATTTAGATTCACTTTCTAGAGGTATCCAAAGGAGTTTGTGGGAGAGCTCAGGTGAGTACCTGCTTTTACTCTGACATCTTGGCTCCACCCCGTGTAGCTTCTTAATATATAGTTTGTTTCCATGTTGTCTTCCCCCATTAGACTGTGAGATCCTGGAGAGAAAGAACTCTTATTGGAGTTTTGTTGTCATTATTTTGTTTTGCTTTGTTTCTCTAGCACTTAGCAGAACTCCTGGCACATAATAAATGCTAGTTGACTATGACTAAGTGATTAGAATAGACTGAGACAAATGAAAAGCCTGAGAGACAGAGTTTCTGGGTAATTAATAATCAATTTATTAATTAAGGTAGCTGATAATCAGTAAATTGTTGGTCAGTGGTTTCTCTCTGTAACTAAAGACAAAACCTTGGAGATCACCAAATGCTTAAATACCTTTGGACAAACAGGTGCCCCTGCTGGAAATCAAATCTGATTGCTGAAAAATTAATGAGGGGGTAGACTTTCAAATGGGGATGTGGGCTGAAAGCCTTCAGCAATTCCTGCTGAGAACCTGACTTGATCATGAGACTTAGCTGCCTCCAGCAACAGAACAAAGGAATCTCTACCTAGAACACCTTGGTTGTTCTTGGTTGTCTCCTTCATAAGCTGGGTCACCCTAAACCTCAGTGGAGAGGTACAAATGATATGGGCTTATTTCCTAAGGGCAAGATTTCACCTAGATTAGATTCTATTTACACTCTAAACAGAAATAAGCTCTTCTAATATAATTACTTCTCTCAAGACCAAACATAATTATATGACTCAATGAAAGAGCAAGTAATATTCCAACATAATCAAAAGACTGAAAAATTGAAAAAAAATGTAAGCTGATAGTTGGTTTTTATTTTTTTTAAACTCACCTGGAAAGTAGGTCAAGGAGAAATCATTTAACTTCCCTGAAAACCATGATTAAAAAATCCTTAACACTAAATTTAAAGAAATCATAAATAAACTGCTCACATCTATTAGGGCAGCTAGGTGGTACAGTGGATAGAGTGCTAGGTCTGGTTCGCATACAGCCTCGGGCATTTACTAGCTGTGTGACCCTGGGCAAGTCACTTAACCCTATTTGCCTCAGTTTCCTCATCTCTAAAATGAGAAGGAAATGGCAAACCACTCCAATATCTTTGTCAAGAAAACTGCACAAGGGGTCAAGAAGAGTTGGACTTGACTGACAAATGACTGAGCAACAAACCAGAGGGCAATAAAAAAAATAGAAAGAATCCCCTGATCCCCTCCTGAAAGAAGCCCTAAAAAGAAAATCCCAAGACTATCAGAGGCAACATCCAGGGCTTCCACGCCAAAGAGAAGATACTGCAAGGATCCCAAAGAAAGCAATTTGATTACAGTACAAAGGGACAACAGTCATGGTCACACAAAAGTTGGCAACTTCTACTTAATAAAAGGGAATTCTTGGACTACAATAACCCATAATAAAACAATACATAATACAGCCAGGAATAACCCTGCCATGTTTAAGTAAGGAGGATTTTGTTATCTTTTATAGAGTTCCGTTTCTCAGGCTCTATGGCCATGGCAATGTCTAGTTTCCAGGCGTTAGATAATAACTCCCAGAAGGAGTTATCCCCAAGGATCTTAGGTAGTAAAGAATCACAGGGATAGGCAGTCCTACTGAGGCTATGCTGTGAGATATGGGAGTGACATAAGTAATATTTACTACGTTTTGCCGAATGACGATATTGCTAAAGTTAACCTGTGAGGCTATTGTTGGCAATATGCCTTCTTTGTCTGTTGCCCTATAAAGCAAGTGGGCACTATTCACTGAGTGAGAAAACCACAGGGAATCCATAGGGGAACCCATTTGGAATTTGGGTAACGTATAGAGGATAGTGATGTCAAACTAAAATGAAAACAAATTTCTCTGGCGGGGTTTGACACCTCTGGGCTCAGAAAGCTACCCTGAGTTTTTCTTTTCCGAGCTCTGTTTTTTGTTTTCGTTTTTGCTGGAACCAGATGTTATGACCTGATTGGATGTTGCAGAATTTAGCTGAGTAAAGAGTTGGCTGGAGTTGTGTTTATTGCCCAAAGTTATTGTTAACTTTGTAGTTCTCTGACTTAATAGAATTGCTTGTCATTCTAATAACTAAACTTTTTTTCAGAGCACTTTTAAGTGTTTGTGACTTTAAAAGAGCTGACCATTTTTCATCAATGGGAGGACAGAGAAGCAGATTTGCCCCTGCAGGAGAGTAGTGAGGACTAGAAGCAGGAAAGTTAGCAGAGAAGCAACTTCTTGAGGGGAAGGTGGCTCCTAAATGGAAGAAGTACATCAAGCCCTGATGTCAAGGTTGTAAGTTGCTGTGAGTATGTGGATTTTCTTCATTTCTGCCTCCCTACTATGTTTCAATGTTTTTCTACTTTTTTCCACAGTTACTGCATGCATTAGTGAGAGAGTATGAACAAGTTTTGAGTGGATTGCTATATATTGTGTGTACTTTATATTGAATAACTATAATATAATGATTTATTATTGCTTTTTCTATATTGTTAAATAAGTATTGTTTCTCTAAGAGTAAGAGGTGTTGTATCCTGAGAATACAAGGGAAGAAGAAAGCATGGTTACAGGGGTCTTTTTGCTAGCACTGAGGCAGGACTCTGTTGCTTTGCTCATACTCTGATCCGGGCCCTGGATGACAGTCCCACAGTGAGAAGGAGCACTAGCATAGCAGAGCTTGCAATCACAGCAGAGGGGGGACCCTCCTCACAGTTCCAGGGCAGAGAAGGGTGTTTATGGTCTCTCACAGACCAGAGCACAGGGCAAGAGAATAGTAAACACTTCTCCTTAGAATGTACTACCTTGGAAGAACTGAAAACTTAAAGTTCCCAGAAGTATCTCTAAAACAGCTGCATAAACCCCCAGAAACCTGGGACAGTGCATCCTTCCACCAGGAAGCAGAACGCTACTTTAACAAAAACTTAAAAGACGACTATTAAGCTGAGGAAAGGAGCAAACAACAGAAAAAAACCTCTGGCTATTGAAATAAGAAATGGTGACAAGGAAGATCAAAACACACACTCAGAAGAAGACAACAAAGTCAAAGCTCCCACATCTGAAGCCTCCAAGAAAAGTATGAATTTGTCACAGGCCATGGAAGAGCTCAAAAAGGATTTTGAAAATCAAGTAAGAGAGGTAAAGGAAAATTTCTGAAGAGAAATGAGAGTGATGCAAGAAAATCATGAAAACAAGTCAACAGCTTGCTAAAGAAGACTCCCTCCAAAATATTGAAGAAAACAGCACCTTAAAAAAAGACTAACCCAAATGGCAAAAGAGGTCCGAAAAGCCAATGAGAAGAATGCCTTAAAAAGCAGAGCTGGCCAAATGGAAAAGGAAGTCCAAAAACTCACTGAGGAAAATAATTCCTTGAAAATTAGAATGGAGCAAATGGAAGCTAATGACTTCATGAGAAACCAAGAACTGATAGAACAAAATCAAAAGAATGAAAAAATAGAAGACAATGTGAGATATCTCACTGGAAAAACAACTGACCTGGAAAATAGATCCAGCAGAGATCATTTAAAAATTATTGGACTACCTGAAAGCCATGATCAAAAAATGAGCCTATGCATCATCTTTCAAGAAGTTATCAAAGAAAACTGCCCTGATATGCTAGAACCAGAAGGTAAAATAAAAATGGAAAGAATCCACTGATCACCTGCTGAAAGAGATCCCAAAATGAAAACTCTCAGGAGTATTATAGCCAAATTCCAGAGTTCCCAGGCCAAGGAAAAATATTAGAAGCAGCCAGAAAGAAACAATTCAAGTATTGTGGAGTCACAGTCAGGATAACACAAGATTTAGCAGTTTTTACACTAACGTATCAGAGGGCTTGGAATATGATATTCCAGAGGCCAAAGGAGCTAGAATTACAACCAAGAATCACCTCCCCAGCAAAACAGTATAATCCTTTATGGTGGAAAAGGGACATTCGATGATGAATGTCTTCATGAAAAGACCAGAGCTGAATAGAAAATTTGGCTTTCAAAACCAAAAATCAAGAGAAGCATAAAAAGGTAAACAGGAAAGAGAAATCATAAGGGACTTATTAAAGTTGAATTGTTTGCATTCCTACATGGAAAGATGATATTTGTAACTCATGAGACCTTTCTCAGTATTAGGGTAGTTGGAAAGTATATACATGCATATATACACAAACACACACACACACATATATACATACACATATATGTATATGTGTATGTATATGTATATATACATGTCTGTGTATGTATATATGTAGATATATGTATATGTGTATGTGTATATACATATATGTGTATATATGCATGTATGTATGTATATGTGTATGTATATAGATAGAGGGCACAGAGTGAGTTGAGTATAAAGGGATGATATCTAAAAAAATAAAATTAAGGTATGAGAGAGGAATATATTGGGAGAAGGAGAAAGGGAGAGATAGAATGGGGTAAATTATCTCACATAAAAGTGGTAAAAAAAAAAGCTGCTGCAATGGATAGGAAGAGGGGGGAGGTGAAAGGGAATGAGTGAATCTTACTCTCATTAGATTTGGCTTAAGGAGGGAATTACATACACATTCAATTGGATATCTTACTCTATAGGAAAGTAGAGGTATAGGCAATGGGGTATAGAAATCTATCTTGACATTCAAGAAAGTAAGGGGATGGAAGAGTGATAGGAGGGAGGGCAGACTGGGGGAAGGGGTAATCAGAATGCATGCCATCTTGGAGTTGGGGGGAAGGGAGAGATGGGGAGAAAATTTGGAACTCAAAATCTTGTAGAAGTGAATGTTGAAAACTAAAAATAAATAAATATTTTTAAAAGAATCCAGAATAAGTAAAGAAAATGGGCTAGTAGCAGGTGGATGGAGGAAATAACACACAAGGAGCATTGAGCCCCAAAACTCTGGTACATAAGTAAAGATCCTTGGAAAACTTAAAGTCCTACATACATGTTAGCTACTATCATTGCTTTGGGTGGTGGCTGTGTGTCAAGAGTACCACATACCAAGGTTATTACCATGTCAACTGGGCTAGTTTTTCCCTAAAAGATTTGATTACTCCAGGAGGCGGGCTTGGACCATTGAAATGACTTTCTTGTCATCTAGGACAAAGGTGTCAAACACATTGCCCCAACACTCCTAGTGCTTGAACTAGGTTAAATGAAATTGAGAAATATTTAATGAAAGTACAATAGAACATAGATAATATTAATAGGTGGTTTTCTAAATCAATATGTGTTAGGTTAGGGAGGCGTATCGTTATGTAAGGTTTGGTTGCCCTGAGTCTGTTTAAGTTTGACATGACTGATCTAGGGCATAAAAAGGTAAGCCCAAGAGGAACCAGTGCCCTGAACTCTTGACAGATGTTCAACTATTGTGAAAGGCAATATACCCTTCTTACCAGACATGCCAAAAGACATGGAGACAAGGGGACTTGGACTATCTGAAACCAATGCTGTACCCTTTGAGCATCCTTTCTGTGGTATTGCTAAGTAAACTTCTTTTTAAATTAAGTGTTTAGTAATTTAAGATCACTGAATCATTTCATTCCCATCCTGAGACTGAACTACCAGATTGTAAGTCTTTATTAAAGTAGGGCTCTGCTTCCTGAGTGGAGGCGCACATTGTCCCAAGCTTCAGGGAGTTTGTGTAACTTTTTGAGAGATACTTCTAGGGACCTGTAAGTTTTTGAGTTCTTCCTAGGTGGTATGATCTAAGGAGAGGTGTTTACTACTCTCTTGGCCTGTGCTCTGGTCTGTGAGTGACCACAAGCGCTCTTTTCTGCCCTGGCACTGTGAGGAATGTCCACCTTCCATAGCTGCCCCAAGCTCTCCTATGTTAGTACTCCTTGCCCTGGGAGTGCCACCCAGAACTGTGACTTGGATTCAAGTATGGGCAAAGTAACAGAATCCTGCCTCAGTGCTAGCAAAATGACCCCGGCAATCTCCTTCTGACCAGTTGTTCAACTCCCTTACCATCTGTGGGCTAGGAACTCCAGAAGCAGCCTGTGCTGTTGCTGCTGCTGATTCAGTTACTCATAGGGCCTGCTCCTGGTTTGCTTATGCTGGGGCTATGGTGGCACAGCCTGTGCTGGACTGGCCTTCATTCTCATTCAGTTGTGACATGCTAACCTTCCAAGTCATCTTTGGTGTCTGCGGGCTGAGAGGTCTGGAAACTGCTAATGCTGCCAGTGATTCAGTTGTCCTGAGGCCTGTTCTGGGTTTGCTGGGGCCTGGTCTGCACTGGCACAGCCTGTGCTGCACTGCCCTCCTCCCTAACCCTGATACAACAGACCTTTCCTGCAGTCCTTCCAAGTTGTCTTGGGCTGGGACCCACCACTTTTGATGACAAGCTATTCCCTACTGACAATGTGAACATACTGATTGTGGTGGCTCCAACAGATTGACCTTATGACAGACAGCAAGAATGAAAAAGTTTTTGTCAAGTACATCAACCATCAGAATACTTACATCCTTTCCATCCAAAACATATTTAGCCAGGGTAAAAATAGCCATACTATCAATCTGAACATTAAATACAATTCTTTTTAGAAACTTCAGGGATAAATTTTAGATACCTATAATACCAATAAATATGCCCTAACCATCATGTTTCTTTCTGGAGGGCTTCCATGATTCTCCAAAGGGACCCTGTGGTTACCTGTTGGTGAATATAAGTGCACCCAAAGAGTACCAGTTGAGAATCAGCCTTTTTGAACCAGGCTGTGTGTGTGTGTGTGTGTATGTGTGTGTGTGTGTGTGTGTGTGTATTGAGAAAATGTTCCGAGAAATTTTAAAGAGTTTAGGACTCATAGTCCTAAAGGGATGGCAGAGGATGAAATGGATAAATAGTGTCATGGATGCAATAAACGTGAGCTAGGACAGACTTCAAGAGATAGTGGAAGACAGAAGAACCTAGCGTTCTGTGGTCCATTTGGTCACAAAGAGACATATATGATTGAAGAACTGAACATGCTCTTCTCAACTCATCATTTACAACTGTACCATGAAATGTTTCAAATGTACTGCTGAAACAGCATATGCCAGGCCTGCACAACGTACAGCCCATGGGCCACAAGTAGCCCACCAAAGGATTTCAGGCAGCCTGCGAAAAATGTATGGTATGTAAAATAAAGTAAAGATGTAATGAGTGCTTCGTCCATGCCCCGCTTAACCTGCCCATCATGTAACTTGGCAGGCGGGTTACCCCTGTGTACTTTCTCCTGTTTGTCACTTTGTTGAGGGAGAAATTCAGGGATGGGAATACTGAGATTAAAGTTCCCAGATTAAGGGTCCGGACCACCTGTAATGAATTCACAGTCTTAAGTATTCTTTAAGTCAAGGTAGCAAAGATTTATTGTTACATTTTTCAGCAGGCAAGAGTTCTTAGAGAACTTGCAACCCTAGAGGGGCACAGATTAAGTTTACATGGGTTATTCTATAGTAAAATATGTGCTAAATATGCTAATTAGGTGTTTCAGGGTGGGATTAGGGAGTGGTTAAGGGATGATTAAAGGAATATGCACTTTTTGTATCTCCTGTGCAGGTATTTTACCCAGAGTTCCCTGGGAAACAGCCCAAAGAGAGGCTACATGGAGGTGTGGTTTTAGACCTGAAATGTCACTAAGTCAACTAATGGTCAGGGCTGACTGAGAAACACCCAGGCTGCTCCCATCAATGTCTAGTTAGACAAGATAAATGTAAGAGAGTATACATATATCTAAGTGTAGGATACATATGATAGGTCAGTGAGTAGTAAATATCTCTGTGACACAGTACATAGCCAGTTCAGCCAGTACACAGCTGGTTCAAACTAATAAATTCTATAGGTGCAGCTGGCTACTATATCAGGAAGAGATAAACATTTTTCTAGGACATGCTGTCCTGTTTTGCTAGAGAAAAACTGCTAGGGACAGTGTTTTGAGTCTAGGGAGAGATGTGATTTTGGAACTGGGGTCTAAGCACAGGCACCCA
Source organism: Phalanger gymnotis (assembly GCA_028646595.1). Taxonomy (NCBI): domain Eukaryota; kingdom Metazoa; phylum Chordata; class Mammalia; order Diprotodontia; family Phalangeridae; genus Phalanger; species Phalanger gymnotis. The sequence continues at coordinate 173,431,832 of CM053623.1, forward strand.
AGCACCCCATCAACATGACCCCTGGCAACCAACCATCATCAGTTTATCTCTAGTGTGAGAGGAACGAGAATCATACCTTTTTGCTGTGTTTTCAATCATTACTGGCGTTGAACAAGGACAAAGCGCATCCACGCACCAATGTAGCTGAGGCTTGCTTTGTGATGAGCATCAACAATGCAAGGGCTTCTTCTCCTTCCTTACTGTGCAGCCCCCCTCCAAGTTATATGAGTATCTGCTACTCTCTCCAAGGTCAGACCCTCAGTTCAGTATTTCTTTGTAGGTGGGAAATTGCTGTAGAGATTTTTTGATTCTAAAGTTAAAAGTTTTGGAGGTGACTTTGTAAAATGGCTGATAAAAAGAAATGGAAGATCAAATCAGAACACAGAATATTTAAAACAGAGTGGATGAATAGATACTTGTTTACTTACATGAGAGACAAAATATCGTGCCTTGTTTGCCAAGAAATAACAGCCATTCCAAAAGAATGCAATCTTTGTCATCATTTCGAATCAAAGCATCCTGACTTAAGCAAATAGGACACGAAAGGAGAATAAATTAAAGCATCCAAATTGTTGAAAAATCTCAGTGGGGAACAATGGTTTTTCAAGAAAGTATACTCAGAAAATGATGTGGCTACTAAGATTAGTTTTTAAATTTCTAAAGAAATTAATTTCAAACATGATTCTAGAGTACAATAAACTGATTACTGACAAGTGTAGTATGTCCCAGTAACTAAATGTAAAGAGTAAGAAAACCTGAAAAATGTATTAAAACTTGTGCCACTTAGCAAAGTAATTTTTTAAACATTAATGTGATTTCATGATAAGCAAAAATCTTAAGTAATAAGTATAAGAATTGATATTCATTGAAATTTTCCTTTTTAAAAATATGGTTTATTTGCAAAATAGTTTAATCATTAATTATACATTTACTTGGAAAGTGAGCTGTTAAAAACCTATCTGTGGCTCAAAAAAGTTTAAGCCTATTTTAATTTCGGCCCCTACATATTGCCAAGTTGTGCAGGTCTGGTATATGCCCTTAACAGAAAAAAGTCAGAAAACTAGTTTTAGCCATCAACGAACTCATTCTCAGCACAATGAAGGGCAGTAACTTCACATTGCTGCCATAACAGATACATATTTTTAAAAGGCAGTAAAAACTTACGAAATCCTGGATGACAATCGTGTCACCCTTAAAACCAAGAAATAGTTGGTGAAACAATTGAAATTTCCTGGAAGTGCTATTGAGTTTTGACCTTTCTCTATGATGGAATGCTCACAGAAGCTATATCTGCTTCTCCATTATCAGATGGAAAAACTAAGGCATAGGCTCCTACTCCCTAAGAAAAACATGATCACAAATATGATCCATTTGTTGAATTCTGCTGTACAAGACATGTTGCACTGGTCAAACTTAAAAGATTTTGAAAAGGTGAAGTATTCTATTTCATTGATGCAGAAATATCTCACTTATATCTCCAAGGGTGAACAAGAAAAGGAGACCATAAACCTTTCTCTACCAATTGGGGATAACTCTATTGGGCTAATCCAACAGATGCGAGATGGAACAGAAAAAATACAGATGCTTATGTACAAATTATAACACAAAGATGTTACATGATGAACTGAACAAAGGTCATTCATGTATAAAGGGAGTTCCATCTAGGGTCACTAATCTGGTACATTTTGTCAAGCAGACTTGTGTAGCCTACGTCCTCTCTAAAGTGTGGACTGTTTTAATAAGGTTCCTAGCGGAACTAAATATGTTATCTTTTGTCATTGGGAACCCTACTTACAGAAAACAGTTGTTTTATCTGAAACCGAAGTCACCTTTACATGGCATCACTTGTGGAGCTCCATAAATCACTGTTCCTCATATTCTCTCTGAAGAAGAGGTGAGTGCTGATGAGGTCCAAGACAACTGTCACCCAGGATGGGGTGGGGGAGGGGAACCTCAAGGAAAGTTTGGCTTAAGGTCTAAATAAAGATTTGTTTATTTTTACATATGGTCTGTACTGTATTTATTTATTTTCTTGGGTAGAAGAGGAATCTGTATTGATGAACTTCAGTGAGTTGTTTTGGTCAGAGATGAAAGGCAAAGAGTTGGGGAGTGGGAGAGAAGAATTCCATGAGGCACAATATAATTTGCTACTGATGAGAATGCTTTATTATCATCGGAGGTAAAATTCTTAAGAAGAGAATACTAGATACCCCTAACCTGGGGGATATTATGGTGTTAACAGTGTTTCTCTTATAAATTAAACTACCATTTGGCCATTTTAACCAATATTACCCAATGATGATAAAGGTAAACCACATGATGGTAGCCACAGTGGTAGCTAAGCTCTCTTGGAGCTGTCTATTCTGAAATGGAATGTCTTCAACATTTTTTATTAAGAAAAGCAATGAGAGATTTTGGAAAGCAAGAATGTTTAATAGAGTGTCTATAGGAGTCAAAAATCCCTTCACACCATTTCCAGCTAGCAAATGCTGTTCAAGTTTGATTTGTAAATGGATATTGATTACCAACCCCAGTGCTTTCCATAGTAACCTTTCTTTTAGCAGGGGGTCACTAGGCATAAACATTCAAAATTCCTCTTCACATTTGGAGATGGTTTAATCAAATGGTTGAAGGTCGTAACATGCCTGTGATCTGACTAATACTTGCTAGTTTCCCTGACACAGCTTCTTTCCCCTTATCCATAATAGGGGTGGGACCAGGCCTCTCCTTATTCCCTCCTTCAACAAGGATTAGCTTTTCCTAACAGGAGACAAAGGTGTCCTCAGGACCTGATTGTCTGGTTTCCTAATGTAGCTTCCTAGTCACCTAAATATATAAAAAGTCCTAGCTGTGGGCATTTGGGGCCCCTCTGACTTGGAAGATTTCTGAAGTCCATGGAGATCATCATGACCTTCACTATATCCTACCATAATGACCAGACATCTTTCCATATGGAGATGAAGGAGACCTTATCTAGACAAGCTAAGGGACACTGTATTTTTGTTGTATGAGACAAATTAAACCTCTTTTAATTGTGCAATGACTTATAAGTGCCTCATTTCACCCCAACATCCAATTTGAACTAAAGTGAGCTCCCTTCCGCATTTTGTTTTCTAATGACAGTTGGGGACCGGATGAGATGAACTTGTGGTTACATCGCAGTTGAGATGAGGGAAGAGACCTACAAATACAAAAGATTGAGTGATCAGATAGCAGAAAACCACATAATCCCTGATTACAAGAACTCTGCTGAATAGATATGTATGGGGAGTGAGCTGGCTCCCACAGTGGCAAAGGAATTGACTCAGTGGGTGCTGGAGGATGATTCCTGGGAGGGTAAAAAAAGAGTCAAATCCAGCATTTCCCGGTTATTGACTACCAGCATCAAAATGAAAGTAAACTGGACAAGTTTAGCTCTGCGAATTAAAAGCTGAGAGGCAGCTGAGAGGTGGCCACAGAAGTGAAAGGATCTCTCCTGACGGGGATGGAGACTGAGAGATCCTAGCCAGGAATCAGCCCTATGGTCTCTGAGCCAGAGGTTGGGGCTCCTGCTGAGATCAAAGGCATGAGACAGGGGAATAAGAGTAAACCAGAGGTAGAGACCTGAGAACTCCCAATGGTAGTAAGAAAACTTTGGTTGAGAGGATTCTGGGAAGATGGCAGAGTAGGTCAGAAAATTCTATACTCTCCAGATTTTCCCCACAAACAAGACAAAATAGCACCTCAGGGTGAACATACAGCAGTAAAAATAAACAAGAGTTGGGGCAGAACAGTGGTCCTTCTGAGACAACTGGAGGAGGTCCAAGAAAAATTCCAGGGCTGAGGTTTGGTCTCTGAAACACCTCCAGGCTAGTTCCACTGAAACAGCAAGCAGTGAGCCCTGGGGCTAGCTGAGTTGAGAGATAGCCTCGGCATCAGACACAGAAATTTTCACCTTCTGGACAGTGTGGGGAATCTGGTGTCTGAGCAGGGGAAGATTAAGGGAACTTCTGCTGGTAAAGGGATGCCAGGCCCACCTGTGTTGCCAAGATGCCACCCTGGGCAAGAAGGAACCAGCATACACTCCGTGAGTGCAGAAGCAGTGGGACATGGACTCCACTGGTTGTGGGAATCTACAGAAGGGTGGACTTTTTTGGTTCCAGGATAAAGGGGAGAACTGAAGGAGGATCTAAGGCCATTCCACATACCCTAGGACTAGAGGTAATTGCAATAATAAGCTGCCACGAATAAAAAAAAAAATGAGTAGGTAAGTGATAAAGAACCCAACTATAGAGAAGACTGTGGTCCATCTTCAGAGGCGGATATTTAAGCAAAGAAAGCTTCTTCTACTCCAAACAGTAACATCAAATGGTCAACTGCCCCCAAAAATTCATAGAGGAACTTTAAAAAGACATTAAGAATCAAATGAGAGAGATCGAGGAAATTCTTTTTTAAATAAACAAAGATCAATCCAAGAAAAACAAGAAGATTATGACAGTCAACCAACTGGAAAAAGAGATTCAGAATCTTAAGGAATAAAACAACTCCTTGAAAATTAGAATTGGGCAAGGAGTGGCCAGCAAAGTTATAAGAGACCAAGAAATAATAAAACAAAATATAAAAAATGAAAAAATAGAAGAAAATGTGAAACATCTCATAAGAAAAACAAATTATCTAAAGAACAGATCGAGAACAGAAAATATAAGAATAATTAGACTACCTGAAAACTATGATCAAAAACAAAATCTTGATACAATACTTCAAGAAATAATTTTAAAAAATTGTCCTGCAGCATTAGAACAAGAGGAGAAAGTAGAAATAGAAAAAAAACCCACTGATCACCACCTGAAAGAGATCCTATGAGAAAAACCTATAGGAACATCATGGTCAAATTTCAAAACCCCTGACTACAGGAGAAAATATTATGAACAACAACAAAAAAAAACAATTCAAATATGATGGAGCCACAATTAGAATCACACAAGACCTATTAGTGGTGACACTAAAAGACTGCAGGTCTTGTAACACTATATAATGAAAGGCAAAAGAACTGAGGTTGTGGCTAAAAGTATCATACCCAGCAAAGTTAAGCATAATCTTGGAAAAAAATGGACCTTCAATGCATTGCCAGACTTTCAGGACCTTGTTGCAAAAAACCCTGGACTTAAAAAAAATTGACATTCAAGATCCAAGAGAAATATAAAGTACACATCAAAGACTAATTATAATGGCCTCCATAATGACAGAGTTTACTTTTTATATGGTGAAATGTAAAGCATATATCTAAGGTTGTTATTAATAACTGGGTAGTTTGAAAGAAAGATTGGGGTAGACATGAGTATGATGTGATTCTAAAAAATAAAACCATTTAAGAAAAGGTTAAAAAAGAGTAATTAATCTTATGCAAATGAGGTGCAACAGGAGGAACTGACACAGAGGAATTAGATGGCGGAGGAGGGCTGCTAGTTCTGGAACCCTACTGTCATTGGGAATGTGTTAAAGAGGAAACAATACATATACAACACACATGCATACATTATATATATCACATATGTGTACATACATATATATATATATACACACACACACACAGAGTCTAGAAAGGTATAAAAGTGTTCAAAATTCAGAAAGAAATAAAAGACTAAGAGGATAGGGTGAGGGGAGAGGAAAAGAGGGATTTTTAGACAGAGCTCTATTCACATTAGATCTGGGTTAAAGAGAGAACAATATATACATTTAGAAGGGAATAAAAATCTTCTAAATTTATAAAGAAATAAGAGCATGAAGGAATAGGATGGCAGATAGAAGGGTGCCTGGATAAAATGGAATGGGATAAAAAGGGAATAACATATATTTGGAAGGCTATAAAAATCTTCTAAATTCAGATGGAAACAAGATGGGAAGGGGAAAGGATGGGGTGGGGAGAGCATAAGGGAAGGATCTTTGGAGGGAGGCAAAGTAACAGGAGGGCAAGGTAGTGGATAGATGTAAAGTAGAGGAGTCAGAAGGGATAGGAAATAAGAGATACACACAAACATAAAATAAAGATCAGGAGTAGAATTTATTGGGAAGAAAGGCAGGGGTAGTAATCATGATCTCAGACAAAGGTAAAGCTAACATAGATTTAATTAAAAGAGAAAAATAGAGAAACTGCAGTATATGCCAGCCATATCGATCAATATTATTTTAGACTATTTAAAATAAATAGACATCATAAGATTTAAATATTGCTATGGTGTAGGAAATGGTGAATTGGTGGACTTAGAAAAATATGGAAAGACCTAGACTTAGAAGAAAAATGTTATCCACTCTCAGAGAAACAAAGGACAAACAAGTATAGTACAGTGTTACATAGATGCATATGAATGTACATGTCTATATATGAGTATGATTATATGTATCTAATTATTGTATGTGTATGTAAGTATATTTATGCATGTGTATATATTTGTGTTTATATTTACATATATGTACAAATATATATATATCTCCATGCTTAATTATAGCCTCCTTGGGTGAGGGCTGGGCAGAGGAAGGAGGAAAAAAGAACAAAGTAAAAGTGCATAGTAGAGAATAAAAGAAAACTTACAAGGAAACAAAGAAAAGATGGACAGCTCTGAAGACAATATGTAGTATTCACTATATAGGCTTTCTTGAAATGGAAATTTATTGCTGTATATTTTGAATCTGCTCTTATGTTGTGCTGTGCACATGGCAATGCTTTTCTTTTTTTTCTTATTTTGTATTTAAGTTTATAATGTTTCTTTTTTATTGTGTATTTAAGTTTCAGTGCTTATGTTTAAAATAAATAATTTTTTTAAACTCTGGGATTGTCCCATTATTACTACTGGGAGGAGGGTGACTCCCTACCCTGAAGGAGCAGGGCATGAGTGTACTTTCTCTACCAAGGAGCTGATACTGTTGCAGGAAAACTGGAGCAATGGCTCCTGAGGGTATAGTCTAATGGAGCCACTGCTAGCCCTTCTCATCTGATTTCTATATGCTGAGGGAACTGTCTGAAGATACACTTTGTTGACTAAATTTATGAGAGCCTCAAAACAGGGGATGTTCTTTGTCCCTTTATGAGTAGGTGATATGAGTAGTTATTTGCACATAGCACTATAAAGATGGTTTTCCACTGCAGCAGCTGTCCATGGGATATTGGAAGGGAGTGAAGTTCCAAAAAGAAATGGGTTTGATATATTATATTTATACAGATCTCCTCCCACCCAACTCCCGAGCACACACATAACCTAATGTACCTGTGTGCCCAGACTGGCTCTGGGGCAATTAGATCCCACCTTTTGAGTGAAGCCCCACCCAAATGACTTCAGACTTTAGCCATAGGCCATCCCTACTACACAACTGTAAAGGTTTGGGCTAATCAAAATCAACTGGTGACATTTGAACAGGAAGTTGGATCAGTTGCAGTTCAAACAAATATTACTGTCAATATGATTAGGCAGTCTGAGAAAAGGAGAGGCATCGCGGGGCCTGATATACTGCTAGGTGAATAGAGAGCAATGATACTTTCTCTCAGAAGGAACGTGGTGAGGATCCTGAAACATGGAGTTGATATGAAGTAACTGATGGCCAGTCAATGGGTGTGCTAGTAAAATTGTACAGGAAAATTCGACACCAGAACACTAGGGATCTTTCAGCCCTACCTAAGCCTGAAGGCTCCTCTAAAGCATTTACCCAGTTTGGATCATTCAGGGGAGTTTACAGAAGGTAGACCATGGAAAAGTATTATGGGCTCAGTATCTGTGCAGGCCCTTTCAATGATTTCTAAATATGTTACCATCAGAAAGGACAAATTGGAACCCTTAAAGATACTCATCCTATGTAATTAGCAGCATATGGCAGTGGTTCTCCATAGAAAATATATTTTTTCTTCCAGCAATAGAGACAAAGGAACTGGAGTAGTTATATATGCCAACTTTCCTTTCAATAATCCTGTGTGACATATGAGCAAGGCAGATGGGCATCTGACATCTTACAGTAGACTACAGGGAGATGAATGAAATCATCATGGCCATCATTACAGTTGTTCCTGACCTTTTCAGTGTCATACATCAGGTAGCCCAGACTCAGAGTAAGTGGTATGGCGTTATCAGCTTTGGCAATTTTCCTTCTCTCTGTTCCTATGGCTAAGACAAGTCAGAAGCAGTTTGCTGTGTCCTGGGAAGGAATCCAACATACTTTCATTGTCCTTCACAAGGACTACTTGAACTCTCCTTCG
>CM053623.1:173440552-173495323 GCA_028646595.1 Phalanger gymnotis
ACAAGTGGGAAAAGGACCCATATGTACAAAAATATTTATAGCAGCTCTTTTTGTAGTAGCAAAGAATTGGAAATCAAGAGGATGCCCATCAATTGGGGAATGGCTGAACAAGTTGTGGTATATGAAGGTAATGAAATATTGTGCTATAAGAAATGGGGAAGATATGGACTTCACAATAACCTGGAAAGATCTACATCATATGATGCTGATTGAGCAGATCAGAACCAGGAGAACATTATACACAACCACAGACATATTGATTCTGTGATAACTAACTTTGATAGACTTGGTTCTTCTCAACAATACAAGGTTCAAAGACAACATCAAAAGACTCACGATGGAGAGTGCTATCTACATCCAGAGAAAGAACTATGGAGTGTGAATGCAGATTGAGGCGTGCTTTATGCTCACCTTTTTGTCCTCTTGTTTTTTTTCTCTTTTGTTTTTGTTTTTGGGGGGTTTTCTGGTTTTGTTTCTTCTTTCTCATGATTCATTCCATTAGCCAAGTTACAACTTGACTATTGTGTAAATAAGTTTAATGCGAAGTTATATGTCAAAGATATAACAGATTCCACGCCATCTTGGTGAAGGAAGGGGTTGGGGGAGGGAAGAAAATCTGGAACTCAAAATTATGTAGAACCAAGTGTTGTAAACTAAAAATCAAAAATCTCAAAAAAATAATTACTGCTTTATAATATACTTTGAGGTCTGGTATAGCTAGACCACCTTTCGCATTCTTTTTCATTGATTCCTTTGATATCCTTGAGCTTTTGTCTTTTGGATGAAATTTATTATTTTTTTAGCTCTATAAAATAAATTTGATCATTTGATTGGTATGGCACAGAATAAATAGTTTAATTTAGGTGGAATTTTCATTTTTATTATGTTAGCTGAGCCTACCCATGAGCAATTAATGTTTTCACAATTGTTTAGATCTGAGTCTTATTTGTGTGAGAAGTGTTTTATACTCATGTTCATGTAGTTTCTGAGTGTGCCTTGGCAGGTAAACTCACAACTATTTTATACTGTCTACAATTAGTTCTTTTTGAGTTTGTGTCCAATCTGCATTTTTCTTTGAGGCTTTGCTGAAATTGTCTTCCTTTGAGTTTTGTGTCTTAATCTCCCTACTACCATAGTAACTTTGAAATTTCAGGTTCTTTTGTTATTGTTATTGTTGTTTGCACATTTTTCATTCTATTTCTTGACTTCGAACTTTATGTTAAAGTTGGGCTCTGCTTAAAGTTGGGTGTGGTGAGACACTGTCCCAAGTTTCACGCTTTTTCATGCTATTCTTTTTAGAGCTAGTTCTGAGGGTTTGTAAGTTTTCAGTGCTTCTGAAGTGAGGTTATCCTAGAAGAGGTGTGATTACTGCTCTTCTAGTCTGCACTCTAGTCCTCACGCAGGAAGGATACTTGCAGCCACAAGTATTATTTATAAAGTTCTTCAGAGCCCCTGCTCCCTTATAACTAAATGTTCCTCTCTGCCCTAGAACTGTGAAGGGGAAGCAGCTTTGGGCAATGGAGTTGCCAAACGCTGCCCAATCCTTTTCCCAGTGCTAGCACAGGGTGGGGGAGATCCCCCATAATCACTTTCTGACTAGTTGTCTAATCCCCATTTCTGATCTAAGAGTTCCCAAAGCTTCTGCTACTATTGTTTTCACTGCCTCCAATGCCTATAGCTGGTGTTACTGCTTATGTGCACTCTGGGCCAGCCACTACTCCAATGTCACATACTCTCCTTCCAATTTCCTAAATTGTTTCAGGCTGGAAAAATGTCTCACCCAAACCTTTTGCTGGCTTTGTGTATTGGGAATCAAGCTGGGCTCTTAGCACTTATTCAATCAAGTGCCCTTGAAGAGTTTGGCCTTTGTTTCTTTGATTAAATTAGGAGTCCTTGATGACCTCCTTGCCTCAAGGAAAAGCCTAGTTTGCATAGGTTTGAGTGACATGTTTGTGACATCAGAGGATTTTAGACCATGTGGGTTTAAGTCGAATTTTTGTGATGCTTTTAGGTCATGTAGGTAGTCGCGTATGTGACTCACTTTTGACCCTGAACAAGCCATATAAACCCAGAGGTTGGCTTTCTCTTTTGGAGCTCTGAGCTACAGCAGGAATGGTGTGTAACTCTAGGCCAGCCGTTGTTATGAGCTCTCCAGCTTTGATGTTGATGCTTCTCTGGTAACTGTATGTTGTGATTTTGTCAGACAGAAATCTGTCTGTTGATTCGTGTTTATTTGCTCTGTTTGTATTTGCTCTGAAGCTCAGGGTGCTGGCTTTTCTCCCTGAGCTGAGTGAATGATATTTGTATGTTGGATTAAAGTAAGGTTGTTAACCCCTTAACATTGCTTTCCTTAGTAAAGCAGATCAAAAGGGCCTGGGCTTGCAGCATTCTTGTTGTTGGGCTTGTGTTGTTTTTTCACCCACACAGCAGCTGCTAGGTGAATTGTTGCAACACTTTGTCACTCCAGAATTCAATTTGAGACATTATTTTAAAGCTGTTTGGAGTGCAGCGTTGGGAGAACTCAACTGTAATGCTCCCTCTACTCTGTCATGTTGGCTCTGCCACCTTGGAGCAGGCTTTATATAGCTTTGTGGTAAAAACACAATTTCCTCAGAAAATAAGTTGATCCTAACCTCATCCAAATAATTTTATGATATATGGTGGCATATGTCACCATAAGGATGCAGCGGATGATATCAGAAGGAGCATGGCCTATCAGTCAGGTGGCGCCAAGAATTTTATTGACAGTGTGGGAGATAATTATTAGAGATTTTGAAATGGAGAGAACTGGACAAGAAAGAGCTCACTATGAATGCCTCAATTTTCTCAGTAAAATAAAAGACAGAGAGAGAAGGGGAAGTGCAGGAGACAGAAGAATAGCTTCTGTTTGGTGAGATAGGGAATCATCAAGGAATAAAAGGACTATCTTGCTGAAGCGAGGGTCCAGTTTTTAGTTTGGATAACATTAATTTATAATTTACCAAATCAGCACAATTGTGATACTTTCTCCAATTCTTTTTCATCAATCCCTGAGTAGGACAGGAGGAGGTAAATGGTAGAAGTACCAGGGCTGAGGTTTGCAAAAGCAGTAAGATCAAGAAGGTAAGGGGATTCATGAACAGAAAACAGTGTAGAGTTGAAATAGTATTGGTTTTAGATTAGATATGGAGGGAAGAGAGATCAAAGCAGGGACAATGGAATGAGAAAATACCACGGAATGGAGAGATTGGCTGTCTGGATGCGGGTGAGGAATAGGATTACAAGATATGAAAGTATAGAGGGAGAGGTGGAATGATAGGAGACTGTAGACAGAAGAATAACAGAATTTCTAATAAGTAAAACACTTATGAGTAATGGTGAGATCCAAGGTGTGACGAGATATGTGTGACTGAGGTATATTAAAGGAATAGGTCATGAGATTTAAGGAAGCTGAGAGGAACTGGAAGATTAAAGAGTGTGAGGCAGTAGCAGCAATGTAAATAGTACCATCTGGTATAAGAGCAGAAGTTGTGGAGGAGAGGAAGATGGCAAATCAGCTAATGACCTTGAGAAAGTGGGGCAAATGACCTGGGAAGTTAATGTATGCTGTAACCACAATTTAGATGGAGTGAAAATTTCTTCCTGAGATTCCTGCATGATGGAGGTAAAGGGAGAGTCTGGAAGTGCCAATGAGGAATGAAATGTTCCAGCTCCTTCTTTAGGACCAGTGTGTGTGGGGATTGGGGTGGCGGGGGTTGAAAGGCAGGGGGGTTGGGAGTTTGGGATGGAAGGAATGAGAGTATAGCGATTGCTGTAGAGCATGCCCAGGGACACACTGTCATTTGGGGTAAGTCATGTCCCAGTGAGGGTTAGTAGATAGCAGGAGTTTGAGGGAAAGAGTTCCAGGACCAATGGGGAGTTTCTCAAAGTTAACTTTAGTACACAGATTCCATCAAATGTTGAGGCCTCTAGTACCAGCTTGCATACTCTACTGTTTCAACTAGGCTATTGCAACCCTGCCTATAAGGACTTGGCTCCTGATTTCAGATAGCTCCACTCTCTATGAGAGGCGTGTGCTTGAACTTGAGGAGCTATTAATTTAGTAATGGGCTACCCTGAATGATGGAGGTTCTGTTAAGTCCTTGCAGTGGGCTGAGTTCTGGGTGCCATGGATCCTTAAGGGATTGTCATTCAGTCATTTTAATCATGTGCAACTCTTTGTGACCCCATCTGAGATTTTCTTGGCAAAGATAATAGAGTTTTGCTATTTCCTCGCTCCTTTGCTATTTCCTTCTCCAGCTCATTTTACTCATGAAGAAACTGAAGTAAACAGGATTGAGCAGCTTTCCCAGGGTCACACATCTAACAGATATCTGAGGCCAGATTTGAACCTAGGAAGATGAGTCTTCTTGACTTCAGGGACCAGCACCCTATCCACTGTATCACCTAGTTACCCTATATTCTCTATAAGGAATAGATATGTAGATAATATTTTCATCTACAATGCGGGGCAGAGTCAACACTGATTCCTGAGAAGTGGTTACCTACTTGCCCATGTGGTTTGTACTTTGGAGAGAACAGGATTAGATAATTAAATGCTCTCCTCTTTGGTGTTAGTACCAATGGAGGAATTTTGTTGATGCCTCCATCTGCACAGAGCTCTTTGTGAGGCGTGTCAGCGTCCACCATATATATCGTAATCAGTCCTCTGTTGAGCTGATCAAATCAAGTTGCTCATGTTTATGAGAATGGCAGAATTTGGGTAGTCAGCTAGACATGGGGGATATAATGACATCTTATGGCGAAATCGGGGCTCTGAAAGATCATGTCACAATCCCATGTGGTACCCAACATGCCTTCAACTGGCTGATTACATTGGCTCATTTTCCCCATCTCAGGGCAAGAGATTTGCCTTTCCTGGAGTTCATACTTACTCTGGATGTGGCTTTGCTGGGCCATTCAAGACTGTCACTACTGAACCTACCATACGATCTCTCCTAGAACATATATTGTCTTTCTTTTGAGCTGCCCTGCACCATTACCTTTAAAAGGGCATCCACTTCACTGTGAAGGAGGATGTACTGACATCATTTGAGTTTTCCCCCTCCCCGTACTGTCCTCAGGCAGCTGGTAATATGGATCTTGAAATAACAGCTTTGTTTTTATGTTTAATTATTGGGGTTGAGCATCCCACTAGCTGGATGTGTCCTCAACACATCAACACCATTCTAGGAAGTGGGAGGATGCTCCAGTTCTGAAGCATTTTGGATCCAGCCTCCAAGAAATTATCCAGTATGGATGGACTGCTTTACTTTTTCTCTTAGTCACCTGGATCTCAAAGTAAATTCTTCCCCCACCTCGTGCCACTCCCTCCCCCACAACTCCATACATCCTGGAGAAACAGCTCAGATCCTCTCAACTGGCAGCTCTTTCCTAGGGAATGGCCAATTACTTCACAGAACGGGCCTGTGGGATCTTGGGGAGGAATTTTTTGGAAATACTTTGCTTTCTAACCACATGGGAGCTAGTACACTGTCTCTGCCCAACTATGGTGAAGTGAATTTACCTGGAAGAAAGCAGATTCTTTAACCAACTTGGTGGCAATCCTAAGTCTCCGGATGAAAGTGAAAGGGAATCCTTATTACCCAAGCCCTGAAGAAGGAGAGTCTCTCATCAAAGGCCTATAAACAAAAATCTGTTATCACCCTTCCTACCTCTTTTCATGCGGCTCCCAGGGGGCTAGTTTCTGGCCAGCACATAGGGGAATAAGTGGTGGTATAGGGACTTATGACCCACTCATCATAGCAACTTTTCCAAACCTTTTTATCCCTTCTGAAGCCTACCATGGCTCCCTCTTCTTAGCTGAGAACTTTTCCTAATATTTCATTGAAAAAAAATGAGGCCATTCTGGCTCATCTTACATCTCAGATGCTTTCTCCTATTACCTCCCCCTTCACCCCTGTCTTATATGAAGAGATTGCTTTTCACTTTGCTAGGCTAACCCCTTTATATGCACAAGTAATCCCATTCCTTCCTATCTTCACCAGTAGATTACCCCTCAATCATTCCTACTCTAACACTTATTTTTACTATCTCCTTGTCAACTTCTCTATTGCCTGCAAACATGTCCAATACTTGCTTGTTTCCCTCATCTTGAAAAAAACGTTCTCTCTCCAAAGTTACCAATGATCTCTTAATTTCTCAGTCCTCATTCCCCTCAGCCTTTCTGTAGCCTTGGACACTGTTACCACTCTCTTTATACTCTCTTCTCTCTAGATTTTGGGATACCACTCTCTTCTGGTTCTCCTCCTACCGACCTGACTGTTCCTTCTTGGTCTCCTTTGCTGGATCTTCATCCAGATCATGCCCTCTAACGTGAGGTGTGTCCCTTCAGGTTTTGTCCTAGGCCATCTCTCCCTCTATACTACTTCCTTTGATTATCTCATCAGCTCCCATGTTACTATCTTTATGCTAATGGTTCTTAAATGGACCTGTATCCTGCCTCAACCTCTCTGCTGACCTCCAGTTTTGCCTTTCAGACATCTTAGACTGGATGTCCAGTAGACATCTTAAACTCAACTTGTCTAAAACTGAACTCGTTATCTTCCCCTTAAAGCCTCCTTCCTTTCTTTCCTATTACTGTAGTGTAGCATCACTCCGCCTTTCCTGTTGCTTTAGAGGGGAACACCATCCTCTCAGTCTCTCAGCCTCACAACCTAGGTGTCATCCTGGATTCCTCACTATCTCTCACCCCCATAATCCAATCTGTTGCCAAGGCCTGTTCATTTCACTTCTGTAGCATCTCTCAAATATACTCCCTTCTCTCCTCTGGTACTCATTACCTCATTCCTGGACTATTGAAATAGGTTGGTGTTTCAACAATTCAGCTAGCAGCTGCTGTGGGGGTGAAAAACCAACACAAGCCCAACAACAAGAATGCTGCAAGCCCAGGCTCTTTTGATCTGCTTTACTAAGGAAAGCAGCATTAAGGGGTTAACAATCTTACTTTAATCCAACATACAAATATCATTCACTCAGCTCAGGGGGAAAAGCAGCACCCTGAACTTCAGAGCAAATACAAACAAATTACAAACATCAACAGACAGACCTGGTCTGATTCAAATCTTAATGCATAGTTACCAGAGTTTAACAAAGTCTGAACATCTGGGTTTAGAAGCTGGAGGGCTCTTAACTACAGCTGCCCAGAGTCTCCACATCAGCACTCTGCCAAGACTGAGAGCCCTAAGCAAA
Organism: Phalanger gymnotis; assembly: GCA_028646595.1. Lineage (NCBI taxonomy): Eukaryota > Metazoa > Chordata > Mammalia > Diprotodontia > Phalangeridae > Phalanger > Phalanger gymnotis. The sequence goes on from CM053623.1 coordinate 173,447,783, forward strand.
TAACTCTGTTCTCTCTTTTTATACACTCTTTAGCTGTCATCAAATGTCCTCTGAGCGACCAGAACTTAGGTGCCTACTATTGGCTCTGGTCTTAGCAACTCCCCTTAGTACCCTGAGGGTTTCACTCCCACATAGGCTTAGCACCTAGTAGACAGGTGTTTGGGCCTGGGGTTTAGCACCTAGTAAGACTCAATAAAAGACAATCATTTTAAAACAGTAAGAAAATCTATTTCAGTCTCATTCTACCATTCCAATCTATTCTCCATTCGGCACCAAAGTGATTTTCCTAAAGCAAAGATGTCACCCCGACTCTTTAGCCCCCAGAGGCACTTCCAGGATCAAATATAAAATGCATTTTCATTTGATTTGGCATTAAAACCCTTCATAATCAAGCCCCTCCTAGTGACCTCTCCAGCCTTCTTACATGTTACTCCCTGCCACATACTCTGACCAAATGACACTGTCCTCTTTGCTGTTTCACAAACAAGACATGCCACCTCAGCTCTGGGAATTTCCTCTGGCTGTCCCTCATGTCTGGGATGCTCTCTTCAACTCCACCTATTGATGTCCCTGGCTTCCTTTAAGGCGCCAACTAAAATCTCATCTTTTAAAGGTCTGTCCCAACCCCTCTTAATTCTAGTTAGTGCCTTCCCTCTGTTAATTTCCTATTTATCCTACATATGGCTTGTTTGTACACGTCTGCTTGTTGTTGCCCTCATTAGATCCAAGTTTTTTCAACGGCCAGGATTGTCTTTTGCTTTTTTTGTCCCCAGTGCTTAGGACAATCCCTGGCACATACTAGGTAGTTAATCAGTGCTTATTAACTGACTACTCTTTCACTAATCCTCAGTCTTTCACTGTTTTCTGGCAAAACATGACTGTCTCCCACAATCTCAAAAAGTTTCACTTGATATTTCCATTCCTGTTAGCAATCTTTTTACATCTCTTTGCTACTGCACTCCTTCAGGGGACCATTGCATTATTTCCTTTTACCAGCAAAAAGCTCTTCCCTCAGTTGCTGCCTCTTTTTGCATCCCCCAAATCAGTTTTTTTTTTCCCCCAGTAATGACCCAGTGAGGTATTAAACTTGCTATAAAAGCTGAACTAGTTTTTTCTCCTCAAAGAAAAGCAAGCTGCTCTGGAACCCAACTGGTCCAGAAAATGAAGGCTCAAGCCACTGGCAATTTCCTGTTCATGTAGAGCATTAAAAGGACAGCCAAATAAGTTATTGCTCCTCTGACATGATCCCTTGACAAATTAATCAATAACTTCTGACAAGATGCATTTCTTTTTTATGCTATTGTTAAGAAAACGTCATTTTGTTAAGTGTTGGATAGTTTCATTTCATTTCAAGGTAGCTGGGCAGGTATCCTGGTGAGAAGTAACAATCCTTTTACCTAGCATGTGCTTAGCTGCCAGACATTTGTGTCTACGTGTGTAGTGGTAGGGAGGACTGTAGGGATATTCAGTTGTTTCAATTGTGTCCGTTCTTCAAGATCCCATTTGGAGGTTTCTTGGCAAAGACACTGGAGTGGTTCGCCATTTCCTTTTCCAACTCATTTTACAGATGAGGACCTGAGGCAGCATTAGGTGACCTGGGTCACACAGCTAGCGTGAGGCCAGATTTGAACTCGGGATGAGATTTCCTTACTCCAGACCCAGCACTCTATTTACTGCACTGCAAACTAGGGGCAGCTAGCCAAAGGGAGATTAATCCACTAACTTTGAAAGGTCCCTGGAATCTGACACATTGCCATTGTACTACTTAGTACTTGGTTTGAGTGAGGCAAGACCTACCTACGGAGGGGTCTGCAGGTGGAGGAAGAATAAGAAGACCTTTCTTCCCCCAGCCCCTGTGGCCATGACCACAACACTTGTTTCTTGTCTTTTTAGTTTTTCCTGCACGTAGGTGACCAAATATTCAGATGGAATTGACATTGCAACTTTGTGAGATCAAAGAATAGACAAAGCACCTGCTTGATCTGGACCAGCTAAGGAAGAGAACAACTTATTCAGAAGTAAACCTAGTGGGAACTCCACAAAAGGACTCCCAGCATTAGGGAAGTTTTGTAGTAACTACTTTGAGTCCACTCTCCAGGGAACAATTCTCTCTCTCTCTCTCTATATATATATGTATTTTGGTGTTCTTTTTTTCCTTTTGCTACAAGTAATGGAAAGATAGCTAGGTGGTACAGTGGATAGAGTAATGAGCCTGCAGTCCTCTTCTTCAGTTCAAATCTAGCCTCACTGACTAGCTGCGTGAGCCTGTGCAAGTCACTTAACCCTGTTTGCATCGGTTTCCTCATCTGTAAAATGAGCTGAGAAGGAATTGGCAAACCACTCCATTATCTTTGCCAAGAAAACTCCCAAAGGGGTCATGAAGTCAGAAACGACTATAACAACAGAACAAATGATGCGGGATGGGGGAAGGGAAGGAAGACCATATTTGGAAATGATGATAAAAAAAGGCATCAATAAATAACTAGATAAAAAAAATCCGCAACTAAATTATGTATATTAACATCCTGCCAAACCCATTTCTACTAAACATAACATATTTACAGATTACACACATATTTATTTTAGTTTATTTAAAACATACAATGTTTCATTGAAACGGTGAAGCACTCTTTGCCAACAAACCATACCTGAATTGTTGGACCTTACAGTACAGTGAGTATATACAATATGTACAGATTTTTAACACCTGTGTAGGAAGGCCTTTTTCAACAGATCACATTTGTAACTACTGCATTTTAAAAAATAAAACCTCCATGAAACAAAAATGAATCTGTTCTATTTTGATTTCTTAAAGGTTTCTGATTTATAAGCTTGTTTATTGCAAATACAATTTAAATTTTAGTATGTGTTCTTACACAACTTGGTAGCTCATGTCGTTGTAATTGTCCATACGGCAATTTTTAGGGGGACGATACTTACAGAGGCATAACATCATAAAGAAGTAATAAACTAAGAAGAGTATGTACATTTAAACCCAATACCCAAACCTTCATTATGTACAACCTATTTACAAATATATACTGACACATGATATATATACAGAGTATCATAAATATTGAAAAATATGTTAGCTTTAATGGATTAATGTTGTTCTATAAATTATATTACAGTTATGACTGAAATACCTGTGGAAGATAGTAATGTAAAAACAAGGTGACAAGACAGTGGTTTAATACTGAACATCGCTCATTAATGAGGATATGTTTTAGGAACCTCAAGGTAGACAGGTTAACTTGTAGGAAAAATCATGCATTGGAGTAGCCAAGTGGTAACAGCCAAAGATGATGGGGGAGACTTCTGACATCCTTCTGTTGTAAAAGGAATTGTTCTTTTGTTCCTGATTTTGCTGGGGGAAAAAAACCCTAAAATGATCTCATCCATTTAAGAATGAGATGTTAAAAAAAAAAATCTTCACATGGCATTCCCTTACAGTTTTCAGGTGCTAATTTAGCAATTATTTCCAAGAGCTCAAAGAGGAATGCTGATTCTCGGTTTGAACTAGAGTTGGGCTCTGGAAACCATATGGGGTATTGATGGCCCACTCAAAAACGTATAAAAGAAAAACAACAGTGCATATTCTCTAGATTGTACCTAATAATTTTAAATATAAAATTAACCCTTGGTCTCATTCAATATATCATTACTGGTTATCTTCCAGTTGCATGAGATCTATAGATTACAGATGTTTGTGGTCCATAGAGTACATAAGAATGCTAAATGACATAAACCATGTCTGCCAAATTCTGACTCCTAGAACTAAACATAGTTCGGTTCAAGAGAAAATTGAGTCAGATAATTTCAACATTTGCTTCTCCCAACCACTAATGGAATTATGTAAATTCAGGTTTCTAGACATTATGCCAAATGAGTATAGTACCACAATTGTTTGATAACATATTCACCATACACCTTAACACACCATAAATGCGTTCTTAGAAGCCAGGTTTAAATTCACATTTTTCTCTAACTGGGATCAAAATGAAACAAGTGAACATGCAGAACCAAAAGAGCTTCTTATACTCACATCGCACTAGTTTCTTTAGCCACTGATCAGACAAACAATTCTAAAGTGAACAAGTGTGAGATGACAATACAGTGCATATGAGTTTAAAGAAGCATCACTGCATGAGTATTCTAATTGCCTGTACAAAGAGAACTTGTATCATAGACCAAATACTGGTATAACCCATGTATTAAGCCTCTAGTGTAGATAAGACAATAACAGAACTAAACAGTCATTAATCAAGTAATTCACACTTCCAATAGTGGATAAATAATGAGAAATCCTGTTAGTTCAGAAGTTTCTGAATACAATGGTTAACACCTACAGCAAACAGATCCTAGTCATCCACTGCTGTAAGTCATTTGCAAAGAGCAAATGAATTTTCAGCTGACTGAAAAACCTAACCATAGCTGTCAATGTAACTCTAGAAATAGGTGGTGCAACTGAATAAACCCTGTTTTACCCAATTGCACTATTTGGTACCTTGAGTTCTATATATTAGTTCTTTATTTACCATAGAAATAATTGTTTCATCATCTTCCATTTTAATGGGGAGAAGTCTTTAAAAATTTCGTAATTTGAATCTTTCAGGTTTTAGGGGGATATAGGAAGAAGGAACACAAAAAATAGACTTAACATCTGATTTGGGATAGAGTATCAATTAACAAATGTTTAATAATTTTACCTTTTAATTAATGGAGATTTGAATGAAATCTATGCTTCTAGTCAATGATATACTTTTGCTCACATTGGTTTGAATGTATAATTTTCTTTAAAAATTACTTGTTTTGGATAAAAAAAGTATTTGGCTTATTATGCCTATAAAAAGGCAAGTTAATTCATAATACTAATAGTTTTAAACACTAATGAAATATTTTTATTTGGTCTATTGACCTTATCTGGATAAAGTTCAAAAAAGCAATTTCTTAAAAGTAAAATAGTGCTTTTGAAGTCTTTGTATTTTTTGGTACAAAAAATAATAGTGTTCTCTCTAATGGTTATTTCAACACTTCACTGCAAATTAATAATTATTTCTTACATCAAATGGTTCCATTAGGCACATTCAAGTAAAATCATAAAATATCCAAGTTAAACAATGAAAAAAAGCCAAACATGTGGCTTGATAAAAGTTAAAGTTGTCCATTCTCTGGAATGGAATAAAATTGTCACTTCCTCTAGCAGGAGACTCATGCGGTGTGTTGTTAATTTCCATTTCTTTCATGCAGAACAGCTTCTTAAAGAGTTCATTAATTCTGCACAGGAAAGAACCAGCAAAAAATCTGCATTGCAAAAGGAAGTGAAACTGCAAACATAAGTGAAGTTCCGTTTTAGTAGAGAGTTGACTGGTATTCAAGTTTGTCGTTATGATAGCTAATGGCCATCTGAAGAGGCATTGTGGATCCAATCAAGAATAATCAAAGTCATGCTTCCAATCATTACAAGAAAGCCACTTAGCAAGAAGAATACAGCCTAGAATAAAGGAACATAATTTAAAAACTGGTCAGTAAATCTAGAGAGACTATCCTTATCAAGTGAAATCTACTAAAAAGGATCTTGTTATCACTGCTAGAAACATTTCTAAAATTTTCTACAATACCCTAAAAAAAGCTTTAACTAATAAAATTTTATTTAACATTTTCAGGAGGCCTTAAGAACTAGATGTCTGATCACCATATAAACTCTGAATTGCCAATACATAATACTTTCAAGGACTACAATAATTTACAGAACAGATGAGGAAATTTTGAAAAAAAAAATTGAACCATGTTCTCAGTGGCAAGAAAATCAGGTAAAGTTTGGTCCATCCACCCGTGTTACATACTAGCCTTTTAAATTACTTTATCCTAACAATTCTTTATGATTACTAATACTCCATTCACTCTTTTGTAAAACCATTCCTTTCAACTATCTTAGGTTACAGCTGTTTACAGGATGCGGGCTAATCAACCAATTATTACCTAGAAGTAATAACAGCAAGACAAAATATAAGAGCATACATGTGAGCTTTCCCACTACACTGGCTGCAATCAACAAATTAAGGTAGTATTACAGAAAATAGTTTCATTTTATTCTGTATCAATCAGTTTGGCTATAAGCAGCCAGCATAGGGTAAATTATTAATTGCTGCTATAAAGTCGTCATGGATTTTTTTCCTCACTCACCCCAATCTTCTGCACAGATTTCATTGATTCTTTCTTCACTAGTTTGATATAAAAAGCAGAAGGCAGAATAAAAATCAACATGGCAGCAGCAGAGGCACCTATTTGCAAAAACAAAGTTTTCATAAATTAAGTATTAGGCATGTCAAATGGTTATCAAAATCACACTTTCTGGTACCTAAAAAATGTAGAATTGATTTAATTCAAAACTTACCAATGAAACCAAAGATATCTCTAATGGTTGGGACAAAGATGACAAGCAAATTGGTAAATCCCAAGATAGACACAGTAATAAAACTATGACGCCACCAGCTGAAATCCTTTGCTGCGAATAACAATTGAATGAGTGAACTCCGGATCTACGGAGGAAAGGAAAAAGAGAATTAGTAGAAATATTAATAAGCTAGTAGAAAAAAACAAAATGAAGTCAACGATTACGAGGCAAAGTGCAAATTTACTTTTCCAATTAACTACTTTTCTGAAGTGAAAGTTCTCCCTTCTGCTCCCTTGGAAACTTGAGGTTAGGTTGCCATGTTTTTGACTATATAAAAATGCCTCAGACTGAGAAGTCTACAGGTTTTTTTTTTAAGTCTTTATAAGCAAAACAGCAAAAACTTGGGAATATTTAACAATTTAACTTAGGTATTAAAAAGGAAGAAGAGCCATACCCAAAATCTCAAGTTCACATAAAATCACACGAAAAGAGATTCATGGTTATATTACTGATGTGACAATACTTACTGGGAAAATCACTACAGGTACTGTCAGTGTAACAGCCATCAATACTGCCAAACGGACGATGAGAAGAATAATATCAGTACCCAGGACTGCAGAGTAAGTATGAAGCAGTTCTGGTTCAACATGTCCTATGAGGAAGATGAAACAAACTGACGTCATAATCTGTTTTCAAAGGGATAAATTGTGCCCATTAGATGCTCGAAATGACTTCAACAGGATCTGTGGACGAGTAACTGAGCAATATTTGGCCCAAAAGTTGGTAGCTACTCACAAAACAAGGCTGTAAGAGGCCAATAAGATTAATTTGGAATTATGTAGTTAATACAATTAAAAAAACATTAAGTGGCAAATTTTTAAAGAATCAAGTGTAGATTTAGCCACATGAATTCCATTAAAAACAACAGGAGCCAAGTGGCTAAATCTTAATGCTTGGCTTAAAGTACTTTTTTTTTTTCCTGTGGGGGGAGGGAGAATGAAGGGTGGAAGGGTAGCTAAGCAGGGGAAAGAGTTTCTTTAAAAGGGATTCTACTTAACTTTGAGTGCTAGTAAATGGATAATACACTAAATTCGTAGAGTCTAAATCGCAGGATAAATTATATTATCCTAGAGAAGAGAAAAAAAATCCTATTTTAGGTTTGTACTATATAAGCTACCTTCAAATATTAGAAAAATGGCACATTAAAGGATTAGATTCATTCTAGGGGTTACAAATAAGTCCCCCCTCCCTAATTTTAGTGTAATATAAGGAAGAGCTTCTTAATAATAAGCTATCCAAAAATGGAATGAGCTGATTTGCTGGGTAATTAGTGGAGCAGGAGGGATGTTTCATCACTAACAGAGCAGGAGGGAGTTAACTGGAGACCTTCATTATATTCATGCATTATGCAGAGAAATTAGGGGTTAGATTAGACATCTCTAAAGGTCTCTTCTGAGTGGGATTGTATTATTCTGTGGTAGATCCAATAATGCAAGTTCTTAGCTTTATTTGTCTTTGGGGTGATGGACTTTTGAATGCTGTATTCTTTGATGTTGGGGTATAAAAATAAGGATCAATTTCATGGTTAACTAATCAATGATTTTTTAATTGTAAACTGGACATTATTTACCGTAAAATGTCAAGTATCCAAAGATGGCGGCAAGCAGGTACATGAGAAACATGGCAAAAAAGGAAATCTTGGACACATTCATCATTCTTCTACGACTTCGGCTATTTAATTGGAAGGAAACATGCAGATAGATCTTTAGCAATAAAAATGCACAGTATGTTACCTTTTCCCATTTTTCCACTTTTGCGTGTACAAATCAGTATCAAACATACAAAATGCTTACCCCTTCAGCTCTTCATAAATAGGAAGAATGGCAGGATGGCAGACGAATGAAAATGTCAGAATTGGCACAGCATAGACAGTCTGAAAAGCAAATAAGAAGACTGAACATAATGATGTATTAGCTTATCAATAGCTACTGAGGAAGTCAAAGCTTAATTTTTTTTTATTCATTTACAAAACTCTAGAACTTCTTATCCTTCCAATTAGTTTACTGGGTAGGTGACAGCATAATTTTTCTATTCTAATTTTAGTTACCTGTATTGCTCTGTATTTTTTTAAAAAATCTGTTTAAAAAAACCAATGCTTTCCATGGAATTCTCAATGACCAATTAGTTCATCTAATCACTATTTAAGCGATACAATCTTGTTTATTCTTTTGATTAACATATTTTCAGTTAAACAATTTCATTTCTCTCTTAACTCTATACTCGGACTTCTAAAAAAGAAAGAATTATAGACAGTTACCTGTGAGTTGAAGATAAAGTACCGTGGTTCACAGGAATCATCATGAGTCATGTTAAATGAAGTTTCTGGTGAAGATGTAAAAGTTGCTGTCAATTGTGTTACTGTGCTATTTAGTGTCTCATTCATCAGTGCAGCTTCAAAAGGACAAGAAATTTGAAATTTCTTGCACATCACCTAAAAATAGAATTATGGAGGCTTTATATTTTGTTGCTCTATATGACAAAACATCACAAAACAGCCCCATTTAAAAAGTGATATCATACATGATGCAGTCCAAGAATGAAATTATACGTACCACAATCAGAAAGAACACCATACACAGCAAGGAAAAGCCACTTGTATATCCTAGATATCCTGTAAGGGCATGAAGAGGGAAATCAGGCATTAGAGGAAATGTGTTTCAGACAAAGGTGTTTTTCTCTGAGATTAAAAAAAAAAATCTTTACTTTTGCTATTTGTGAAAAGACTAAGTACCAGAGTTCACTAAAATATGGATATATTCAGGTAGTTTTGAAACTGGGTCTGAAACCAAGAATGTTAACAGTGTAACTTATTTATGTGAAGGTTTTTTTCAAAATTAAGAGGCTGTAGTTTAGTAATTCTAAACTGCAAACAATCCAATTTAAAGATTAAAAACTGATACCTGGTTAGGACTAGGGAGTAACATTTCTTATGAAATATGCCAAACAAATACCAGTAAAACTCAACATTGAGGAGCATTCCTAAAATTGACTGAAGCCTTCTCTTATACTAACTGCAAACACCTACCAATAGCACTAATCTTCAAAGTCCCAGAGTCTAATCTTGATCTTTAACAAACTATGATCCCTGCACAGATGCTAGGCCCTCCTGGGAATCCTTCACCACCTTTTCCAAGTGACAGGCCTGTTTCAAAGTGCCAGAAATAATTTATAACTAATTTTTCTCCTAAGTGTTTAAAGTTAGGCTTACTTACCTAAATTTCTCAGCAATGACAAAGGAAGAATAAGCACCAACGATACCAGCAAAACTAAATAGTCACCATTCAGGTACCACTCTCTGAATAAAAAGAAAACAGTAATGTTCAAAACTGGTTACATATGAAAATTTGGTTTCTCCTCGAAAGTTCATCTGGCTCCTTTAAAACTAAATGCCTACCTCAGAATAAACCTTTTAGAAATAGCTACCATAAACCCTAGACAAGAATCATTTTTGGACTTAAAAAAAAAAAACCGAAGGACAAGTTTGGAAAAGCCTGTTCTTCTAAGGAGTTATGGGAAAGTTACTCTGGGGAAGAAAAAAAATAATTGCTATACTTTGCTGTACTAGATGGCTATATTCACTTAGTTTAGAAACTGGTCTGAAACTAAGAGGGTTAACAGTATAACTTTTGTCCCACTGTTTATTCTGGGAGCACCGCCAACTAATTCATAACATAAAGTGTTCCTTAAAGGCTTGATACTAATGCCACAAACAAAGCAGCACTGTTAAGCAAGTAATCTTATCTTCAAGCATTTTTACAAAGATTATACAACAACTTTGTCATTGCTTTGGCTTGCCATTTTTGAAACTGAAAACAAGGAATTATGTAAGTCTTTCATTTGTTAATAAACCCAAACATTTCAACAAGAAAATATTTCCACACTAAGGGAAAATATATACATAATGATGAAGCAAGAGCTCAAAATATTGGGAGACTTTCTCTTAACTCAAACAGTAAATCGATTTTAAAATTTTTTCCTAAGCTCATAGGAAAAATTTATAATATTAGATCTGCTTACTGTACATCATGGGTTGTCACATTCCATAGGAGCATCAGATATTTCTTTCTATAACTTAATTTTTCTACTAAAAAAATACTCAAAACTCTGTTTCTATTATCCTATATCATCCTAAGATTTCTATTTCTCACTCTTGAGATATTAGCATATTATCACAGAAAACTGTTATTTCAAGGTTTAAGTTAACAACCCAGGTTTCTGAAAATTTACCACTTGCCTATCTTTTAAAATATTTAAATCTAATGGAATATTAATATGTGATATCTTACTCACAGAGTAAAAAAATTCTTTGCATGTGCACTTTAGATAATACAAGCTAGACTACTTGGCAAAACAACTTTACTACATATTAGAATAGAGCATTAAGTCTAGCTTATATGACAAGTATCACAATAAAAGAAAAAAAATTAGATTCTAAGAACTAGGATGAATTTATTATCCATACAATTAAATGGCTGATTAAAAGTTCTCAAGTCATTTCAGTTCAATCTAGTAGAGGGTTTTCCTGGACCATATCCAATTTCTTCATGGAAATTAGATGGTAAATCATAAATGTTCACGTTATAGCCACCTTTGCTGAAATTCATCTATTCCATAGAGTAATGAAGCCTAAATAGTAATGGCATTTACCAGAGAAACTAATACTAGTAATTATGTGATAACTTGTAGAGAAGCATTAAAGTACATTTGGGCCCTAAAAATATACTTAGTTTGAATTTTCCATTATTGTTTTTAACCTGTAAATGTTATAAAAATCAAATTCTGCACATACATTCTGCACTTTAATACCAGCCAAAAAAAAAAACCTGGAGACTTGCTATAGGTAATAAGAGTAAACTGAGTCAAAACAGTAAAACTTAAAATTTCATTAGAGCTTTAGTAGGAAATATAACTAATATAACACCATCTATTACTACGGAAAACCAGCCCCAATTCCTCTAACTTCACATACTACATTTTTAATATTAAAAAATTCAAATTCCTATGTTAGTTTTCTTTTTGAGTCTACAATGGTTCTCTTATGAAGAATCTTAACACCTACCCTTTATTTTCTTCAATGCTCATTAATGCCTGGATCACCAATGGTAACTCATATTTCACTATGAAGAGGTAGCTTGACATCGCTAGAGGAAAACAAAATTATACCATTACATATCTAGAATCTAGTACATGGTACGAGTCATCAAATGGTGTCAACATTCAAATATTGAGGTGAGGTGTGCTATGGCCATAAATTGAGAGGGGGAGGAGGGAAAGAAGGCAAGGGAAGACCAACTTCAGTGAAAGTACAGCAAGCTTCAAATGACTTTTTAGAGCCCTTACCTCCAATGTTTTGCATTGTAATTGACCCAGAAGCTGCAAGTTTTCCAGCCATACCAAATGCTTTATGTCCTAATTGCTCATATAATAGAGACCCTGTGAATTTAAACACAGAGTTATAAGTATGTATTTTAACAAAAAATAGCTATACTTCTCCAGAAAAAAATAAATAATTCTACTATACCTCCTTCATTAGCTGTCTTCAAAAGGAGATGAACAGAATACAGGGAAAATATTGACACAAATGTCAAAAGAATTCTGGTAAAAGAAAGAAAGAGCACTCAGCTAATCAAAAAGTATAACTATGTTTATGTGCTGTACAGAATTTGGCAGAACAAGTACAATTCTCTTATCCCTGTGAGTGACGCATGCTTGCACACACACAACCATTATATACAAGAAATAAGGTACGCATTAATGGGAAATTTTTGTGGTCCTTAAGATAGGACTGGTGATATTTTCTGTGCTAAACATAACCCTGTCCTTAAGAATTATATATTCACTTTTTCCAGCAGTAAGAATGAGTCTTATTTGCACCTGGAACTCAAACTAAAATTTATCAAGGTAACAGACTGTCCATGATATTGCCACTTGCCCAAATCCTTCCTCTTCTCCTTCACTTGATTGGGCAGAGGAAAAAAATGCTAAAGGAAGGAGCTTTAGGACTGAATTTGACAAAGAACTTCCGTGATGTCCCCTATTCTTCTTTGAGGGCAAAAAAATCAGGGAAAAACAGTTCAAAAGTCAAAACAGACTTTCTAAATAGACTACTAAAGTAGGTATGATGGAAATCTGTTTCCTTTGGCTTATGCAATCCCAAAAAGCTGGTTAAGAATCCATATCCTTGAAAATTGGGGGGAACCCACTTAGTCTTATTCATTCAATGTATCTTTAGATGTTTTTGAAATTCTATCATCCCTGGGCCACTAAATAAGAGATAAATTTTATAGGAGTACCTCTTAAAATACAAAGTGATTTCCAAAATGCAAAATCAGCATACCTAAGAATTTGTTTTCAAATTTTATCTGGTCCTCATTTTGAAATACAACCAATTTCTCTGGCAATACAAATCATATTTTTATAGTCACCAAGACTAAACAAGCACTAACTTAACAGAGTGCAGATTACTGAATTAGACTTTTTAGCTCTGTATTATGTATATGCAAACATGTATGTACACCCACCAGTATATGCACCCATACAGACAGACAGACAGACAGACAGACAGACACACACACACACACCCTCCCTTCTAAGTACCTCAAGAGATCACTATAAATCAAAGCACCAATAATTGTATAGTTACAAATACAATGCCCTGAAAAGGGCAAAAAAGCATTTAGCAAGTTACCAACTTTATGATTTGAGGTTTGGGGCTTTTTTTTCCCCTTCTTGCTCCTCTCTATTTAGAACACCTACCAGATGTCTTAAAATTTGGTATGCCCCTAATGAAATTACAAGACTCTAGAGTTTAGGGTTTTAAGTTTCAGGCCGGTGAAATTTTAACATGAAGCACAGATTTGCAAAAGTTGATTTGTTCAAAGTACATATTTTCCAATCAAATGGAAAACACAAGAAGGCAGTGTGTCAGAATGTTTACAGTCAAAGTTGCTTGAAACAACAAAATGTCAAATAGGGTATAGGTCAATCTCTAGGACCCTTCCAGCTCTAATATTCTCCAGATCTAAGTCTCTATGCTAGAACATTCAGAAAGAGCTGATTCCAACTGGGACAACCTAAAGATAAAACCCATTCACCACCCATTTTGACAAAATGTGACAGTCTCCCAACAATCAGAACAAATTCTATCATTTTGAAGAAAACGAGAATATTTCATTTAAAACAAACAAGTCTAGTTGTGTAACTACGATCATTAAATCCTGCTCATTAAAAGTGGTCCATTTCTTAAAGAACTTAAGGGGTGGAGGAGTCACAACCTTCAAATCTAGTTATGGTTAATAAACTTGGCTTCTGACTAGAAAAAATAAAAGGGATAAACAAACACAGCAATTCCAGTGTTCTTAACAGCATAAAAGAGTCCCAAGATGTATTAGATATTCTGGACTTATATTTCAATAACTAGAACATACGCTAAAGAAAAAAAAAACAAAAAAAACTTAATAAAGATACTGAGACATTATAATAAAAAACATATTTTATTTTTTCGAAGGATCTGAACTGCTAAATGACACTATAAAATTTTATTATGTTAATTATGTAGCATAACCAGGTATGCTAATTTTTTATAGATACTTACACAAAAAGGGCAATTCCAGTGTTAGCCATGGCATAAGAAAGCCCAAGGATTCCACTGCCCACAATAGCATTGCTGAGATTAAATACTGACATACCAAAAGAAGTTGTACCTGGATGCTGTCAATTCAAAGGAAAAATAGAAACCAAATTAAAAGAGAAAAATATTAAAATTTTGAAATCTAGGTATAAAGCTATTGCTGTTTTTCCACAAAACGACACATATTTTTCTATTGCTTTTGACTTACAAAGTCTGTTTCATACTTCTTCTTTCCCAAATTCGATTCAAGCAAAAAGTTTTGATTTTCAGGATCCATGTCTACATAATGGCTGCAAGAAAAATTATTTGAAATGAGACTGTTTCATAACAAACAAACATCCCAAATATAACACTTTTTATTTAACACAAAAATATCATGTGGATCATTCATGCAAAAAAAGGAAATGTTTCTCCATACTAAATTTCACAATGGGAAAGTGAATTCCCATATCCCCTCCATAAGAAACTTCTAAACCGAGAATCCCTGGAAAGGCATTTTGAAAAGAAAGAAAAGTGCTTAAATTCTCCTGACCTCTTCTTCATAGCAGCTTGTTTGGTGGGATATGAATAGGTGTAATCATTGCTGTTGGAACTGTAGCTACTGCTGTCTTCATCTGGAGAAATGTTAAACCTGCCCATTTCTGCTTTAGTCATGATAGGACGTAAGGGGAGGAGAGTGCAGAGGAACCTGTCTTAGTTTGGAACGAAGTCAGTGGTCCCTTAAGTGCTGCTCCCTTCTGTTTATGGAATCAACCCAAAGGTTCAGCTCAGCTCCTTTTGTCCTTTGCGGCTGGGTGCAGCGCACACTCGCCCAGTCTGGGGAAGGTAAAAGGGAAACGTCAATACTGCAGTGGTCGCCTAGGCTGGGTCACGTGGCAAGCTGCTGCTGCTGCTGCTGCTGCCGCCGCCGCCGAGGAAGCTCATCAGGGCTGATTCATCCTCAGCCAGAGGAGTGGAAAAGTACCAGAAGAGAGAGGGGCGGGGGAGCTCGAGGAGGGAGAGGAAAAGTACAAGACACAGTCTATGGAGGAGAACAAAGATAATCTCCCACCACTACACACTAAAGTGATTCATCCTCCAAAAGGCAATAAATACCCTCATGCTCATGCGGAATTTCATAATTACATCAACCCAATTGGATCAGCCCAAGAAGTACTCTTGGGGTTTCTTTTTTTTTTCCTTCTATTTTCTCCCTCGGACATCGATATAGAAGGGGTGCGTGAGCCACACATTTCATACTGTCTTAGGTGTTTGCAATTTTAGTGGCCTCGAAGCATCTCCCACTTTTTTATCATGTTCTAACCCTTCCTATTCCTCTCCGCCACCCCCCCGTACTTTGCTGGGAACCGCAAAAATTGGAGTATAATCTGTGGCAATATAATTTACTTTAAAAAAAAATCAACTAACCAAAAGTTCCCATTCGTTTCTTAACAATGAAGAAATGCTTAACTAAACGACCAAATAACCTCCCAGGCCATACGGGCCGTAAAGGCCCGGTCTGTTTACACATTTACAGGAACAGGGTTCAAACACACCAGCTTTCCGCCCAGGCCTTTTCTACGCCAGGAAACTGATGCAATATTGATCGTCGATTGTCACACATCCTCCGACCCGCATTTCTTAATTATTCGCCCAAACCTCTATTCTCCACTCCCCACAGAACCTGGGCCCCCAGGATTTAAAATGATAAATGCAAATTAGTCACAAGACCGCACCAGAGGGATCGCCAGCTTCGGGGCTCCCCTCCCCCTCCCTTAAAAAGATGCAGCAGCGGCGGCGGCGGCCTCCCTCCCCCCCTCCCCCGCCCGTGCCCAGAGGCTCGCGATCCTCTGGCTGCCGGCCTTCAGCGGCGACCAACGCCCGCCAGCCGGCCAGGAAGAGGCCCAACAATGACCGCCGACAGGCAGACGCCGAGGACTAGATCTCCGGCTTCCTTCGACTCTCCCACTCGCGCCCTTTCCCCCGCTACTGTGGCCCCTTCAAAGACGATTCAGTTCGGGGGTTATTACCTTAGATGATTTCGGGGGTTCTTGGCTCTGGCTCCAAATCTCACCAAAAGGGTTTTGCCAATCAATTTTCAATGAAACTCCGAACCGTAAAACAAAGAACTACAAACGGCCCAAAACAAGAATCGAGCGGAAAACAAAATCCTGAGTCCCCACCCAAATCCCGAGCGGTCCAGAAGGAAAAGGGGGCGTAGGTAGGTGTCGGCGGAGCAGGGCGGACGCGTGGTGGACGGCGGGGCCGAGGCGGACTCCCCGGTGATAAGGACAGGCTCGGAAACAACGTCGCGCGGCTCTGAAGAATTTCTCTCAGCTCTGGGTTATAGGCTCCAAAGTAGGAGACTACGTCAGCAGGAGGGAGGAGACAGCCCGCCGAGAGCTCTCTCCTTTGTGTATCAACACCACCTGAGCTCCGCCCCCCGCTCCACCCACTCCTCGACCTCCCTTCCTCCCCAGCCCAGCCGAGCCCAGGGGCCTGCCCACCCCTTACAACAACCCTCTACCTCTTTGGGCCTCTGCTCCTCTCTTCCTTCTCTCTGGGGCGCCCAGCCCTTCTGTTCCCTTACCTTTTCTACGTATGTCATCGGTTCATTCTTGTGACAGGAGCTCTGTGACCCGGGGCTCCACTAGCTTCCTTCGCAGAATCGAAATAAATTACCCCCAAACACTTCCCATTGATAGTTAATTTCGACCCAAATTCAATTCCTTTCTACTGTTCTCCAAATCCCCTTTCTTCCAAGTCTCTAGGAGCAGCTTTCCACCACCTCCTAAGCCGTTATAAGACATAGACACATACTGGTTTCTCTGGATTGGAGCTGGGGAGGAGGAGAGAGCAGAGGAGCAAGAGTAAGAACTGGACCAACAAATTAGAAACCTGGACAAGGTGTCTTCTGGGTACCTGAGGGCTTCTCCTCAGTCCATTCTCTGAAGTATGTCATCATACTTTTGTTTGTTAACTTATTACCTCTTTTCCCCTCTCCCCACCCTTTTCCTTCCATTTAAAGTTTTCTTTTTTGTTTTTTACTGGGTTTGTTGGAATGTTAGACCGGGATGTTTTTCTTCCTTAATAATCAGCTCTACCTGACCCCCTTTTCTTTATAATGGTCTCACTAAGGCATAAACCCCCACAGGCACCTGCATTTTGGAACCAGAAGGTCAAGATTCTCAATGTTGAAAGATAAGACCACTTAGGATGATCTGACCAGTTGCTCTTTCTCTCTGAACCTTGGGAAGCTAGGTAGAGCACACAAAGGTGGATATGAAAAGATTTTTTTTTCTTTTAAGGAGATATGTATAACTTTCTATTTTGGTAGCTCAGGGGATTATCAATCCTTTGTAGTCTTTCAAAGCTTTATCTCTTGCAATAGATGTGGAAGTAAGGGAAAGACATCAGAAGATAGTATGATTTTCCCTTTCTGTTAGTATATTTCCCTGACTCCAAAGTCTCCTCATGGTCCCCCACAAACCCCATGTTCCTTTCCTGCTTCAGGACTTTTGTTTATGCCAGAGGGTAAGTTCTCTCTCCACTATAACATCTACCCTGCTTTGATCTCTCCCTTCAATAAACTTCAATAAACTACAGATATTGTCCATACCAGAGAGTCAGTTGAAGTAGTGGAAGGAACTTTGGACACAAATTCAGGTTTCTGTTTCAAATTCTGCTTAAGACTAAGGGTCTCAACTTTCTAATCTGTAAAACAGGAATAACAAAATTGTTCTAGCAAAGTACTTTGTAAATGTAGTTGATACATGTTTTCAGGATCTTTATTTCAATTCCCATCTTCACAAATGAGTCTTAGGTCCTAAAGTAAGGCTACCTCTCCCCTTCAGGGTTCAATGGCTACTCCTGACCCCATTATTCTCTAGTGTCATCAACTTTATTCCCCACCAGGGCACTCCCCGCAGGATTATCATTTAAGAATCGTTTTAGTCAGCTGGCTTCATTTAAGTAGCTTTCAGAAAAGGCTATTTACTTTTAGAAAGGGGTGGTTCAGTAAGAATAATTGCAATAAAATATTCCCACCTCAGAAGTCTGTGATGCACTTTCACACAAACACATATACAGCCTGGGAAAAAGTGGGCTCAGTCAGAGAGTATATTTGGCAAAGGGGTAACTCATAGCTACTGGATGCTGGAAGTCCTCTTTCATTTCTGGGTGCTCAAGAAATTTCCTTTAAGTATGGTGCAGCTTCTTCACTGGGCTCCTTGTGGAAACAAAGCAGACGCTGCCATTAGATGTTTCAGGGTTGCCACTAGGACACTGTGGGACAACGGGAAAGCCCAGCATCCTTGGTATCCTTCAAAGCTCAAAAGGTCCTTGGAGTGGGGGGAAGAGGTTTGGGAAGCAGACCTAGGCAGAAGCTTCTCCTCACCCAGGCAGTTCCTTCTCAGAAGTTTGCTGAAAAGCTATCTCTCCAGGCTGTTTCAGCAAATCCTTCCACAAATTAGAACTTTTCGGTCATTTCGCTTCATCCAATAGCTTCCAAAGACTTTTCACGCTAGCTTATGATTGAGATCAAGCATCTTTTATCACTTTACATTAAGTGGGGTGGGGTGACTTGTTTGATTTACTCAATTGCCTTACTTTTATACAAATCTTAAAGTATTACTTAAATGTGAATTATTATTGCAACTTAATTCAGTACTTTATTATACATGGTTTTGGTTTCTCATCGTTTCATGTATGTCTTCTGCTAAAATCCTGTTCCTAGTACCTCACTATGGTGTGGAGGTGACATTAGGAAAAGCACTCTGGGCTGAAAACTGATGCAAAAAAAGTGATAGAGATCTGGTTTCAAATCCTAGCTCTTAACTGCTTATATCACTATGTGACCAAAAAGTCACTATATGACTTTGGACAAGTCATTTAGCCTCCTTTGGCCTTAATTTTCTCATTTGTAAAATGCTGGGAATTTCAAAGGTCATTCCCACTAAAATCTTATGCTGTATGTCTTAAGTGTGATGAAGCTTCACAGATGTTAGCTATTCTGTTTTGACTTCCTGTTGGATTCCATTGCAACACATCTTAGAGTCAGGAATCATTTGCATACATACAGAAGCTGTATAGCTTTGCCCTTTTAGTCTTTTTCTGAGATCATGAACACATGTAAGTTGGGCTGCGAGTTGGGGAACTTTTTTCCTTGACATTATGATTCATGATTTTAACAGGGTCATTTTGAGGCACACATACTTATTCAAGTATTCTAACATTGAGGTCAAGAGTATCTGACTCTAGCTGACATTATGCTAGAGTGAATGGTGCAGTGTATAACAACTTGATTTCTAGCAAACTTAACCAATGAGTATCAAAGTATATCTGGTCAGAAGCACTACAATTTTATCTAATTTCCGAGCAAACTCAAGATAAAGCTTATCACCTCTAATATCCTAGCCAATAATAATAATAATAAAATGTTTTCCCCTAAATAAGGGCCAGGCTCAGTAAATGTAATCTGAATTTAAACGGATAAGTTATCCAGGAAAATTCTCAAGCATTTTTTTTAGAAATAACCTATGCACTATCTTTCTTGGACAGTGTTAATGCAGTTCTGTCTGATGAAGCAGTGTAAGGCTCAAGATATTTCCTAATGCTGGAACTAACTGTTCTCTACTTTATGTGAACAGCTATTCTTTAGGATGACTTTTAAAATTATGTCTAATTCCCATTTGGTTCAGTACACTTGGCCTGATACATTGAGGATTTTCTCAGTGTACACTCAACTGATAGGGATCCAGTACGCAGAAGTCAGAAGGCTTGTGATTTACCACTATTTCTGGTACAGCCCAGGCACACTTCACTTTATTTCCCTGTCTCCAGTCTTATTCTGATTCCTGCCTTGCCTTTATTGCATATACTCTTCCACCTCCTCTCTATTACATCTAGTTTTTCTTCAGTCATGTTTGACTCTTTGTGACTCCAATTGAGGTTACCTTGGCAAAGATTCTAGAGTAGTTTGCCATTTCCTTCTCCAGCTCATTTTATGGATAAGGAAACTGAGGCAAACATGGTTAAGTGACTTGCCCAGCGTCACATAATTAGTGTCTGAGGCCAGATTTGAACTTAGGAAGATGAGTTTTCCTGACTAAAGGGGCATATCACTCTATTCACTGGGCCACCTAGCTGCCCCTGTCAGATCTAGAACCAAGATCAAATCTATTCTGCCATTGTTCCTAAAAGGAATATGTCAATCTACTTCCCCATGGCCCCACTTAGCCATCCCTAGAACCAAAATTCCTCTCTGTAGTCACAACTCTCATATGTGTATTGGCTCCCTCATTAGACCATAAATTTCTTATGGGCAGGAACTGTCTATGCTTCTTTTGTATCCATAGCAGTTAGCACCATGCTTGGCACATAGAAAAGCCTTCATAAAATTATTTCCATTCATCCATTCTTTCATTTCATTCATTTGGAAATAAACAACAGGCTAGGTGTCAGATGCCATAGTTTCTAGAGATGTTCTATTCCAGATAGCTATGCACCCCGAGATTCTTAAACCCTTTGTGTCCCAATTTTCTAATATATAAAAATGGGGCTAATAATTTCTATCATCTCTGTCTAAGGGTACTTGTTTTTAGTTGAAAAAAATTGGTAATACCAAAGAGACAGCAGGTTTCCAGAGACAGAAAAAAAGGGCCTCAGCACTAGGAGTGAGGACTTCAGAATCTCTATAGGGAGACCCACTCCAATGCCAGAATAGTCACTTCACAGAACGCACTTTATTCAGTTCTTCAGGATTTCAAACAGCTAGAAACAAACATAAGGCAAAAATAATATGCCAATATATTGTCATATAAATTGGCAAAAAAGTATGTATCACAATAATTCTAAGATGTAAATTCAAATTCATTATGTTTATTTTAAAACTTAAACAGAATTAATCCATAGATCTTCATCCTGCTGTTTCTCCAGGATTTCCAGCAACCCAGCTGGTCACTATAGAAGTATGAAGGTCAAATATTCTGTGTCTTTATCTGCCAAGGTCACTTTCGGAACGAATCTTAGGCTAGCCCTCCAAGCCGTAAGATCCTCTACTTCCCTTTGTGATAAAGTAATAAAAAACATCTTATTTGACTAGGAGTAAGTAAAGGATACAGGGGTGGACAAAAACTGAGTCACAGGAGACAAGTAATTAAAATGAGGTAGAGTTACAAAAACCATTTTTAAGGTTTAAAAGGGGTGATATAAATTCAATTAATATTCAACTAACATTTATTAAAAACCTGCTTTGCACAAATTGATGGCCTCTAGCTCTAGATAACAGGGTATCTCAGGTCTTTGTGATGTTGTATATTTGGGGTACCTTGTATTAATTGATCTAATCTAACTGCTTTCCCCAAATTTATTTTCTTTAGTGCCATTTTAAATTCCTGTGTAAGCACCTCAGGGACTGTAATGTTCAAGTCTTAAGTGTGGTGGTTCCATTGCCTTTGATAGAGAAAATAGTTTGTTGTAATAACTTTTGCAAATCTTTTCCATTTCTCTATTTTCATTCTTGAATGCCCTTGGGATGACTTTGCTTAATGGTATATCCTGCCAAGCCTTCTTTAGACTGAGTTGACTCTCTACTGCTTCCCTCTGCTTTACAAGATTATACTGTTCATAATTATCATCCTTTTTCAGATTTTACAGATGAGTTTATATTCTAATCCAGTGCTACCTTTGGCAGCCATCTCTCCCTATTTGGCAAGGAGGTAAAATGTTTGCTAAGTTGTTTTCTGGAGTCCTCTGGACTCCTTTTTGTACCAATTAATTTATATGGCTTTAACATCTGGGAGGAATAGTTATAGTAGGTGTCAATGTTGTTGTAAATTTCCCTTTTTTTCCACTATGGATAAGGATAAGGACTGTATCTGTAATTTCACTGGCACAGGGAACTCCTAGATAATGAAATTGCTTCTACCTATGCAGGCTAGCATTCTCTGCAATTTAAAGTCTTCGAGAGCTACCTAGAATGCCAACAGATTAAAGGCCTTGACCAGGATCACATGGTGTTCAGGATGGGACTTGAACCCAGGTCTTCATTCTTCAAGACCCAGCATTCTATCCACTATGTGCCTCTCAGTTGTTTAATTCAGATTTAAGTGTACTTAATTGGACACCGTATCTTTTTCTCATTGTTATTCTTTCTTATAAGCTCTGAATTTAGCTCTGATGGTGACTCAGCAATAGCTCCTTTATCTATGACAGATCTTATCCCAGTTGTTACAATATAGTCAATTTCATTTTTTGTGATATTAATTGGTTATCTACCTCTACTCTCATAATTTTGGATTTATCTGTATTTACAAATATTAATTTTATTCTTTACAAGCTAGTCCTGTATTAAAAGAATAAATTCCTCAAAGTCAACAAATCAGTCAGTAAACAATCATTTACTAAGTACTTACTAGGTTCCAGGCACTGTGATAGGCAAAAATTGAAGACGGTAGCACTTGTAGGAAAGAATGCTGAACCTGGAATCAAGATTTGTGTTTAGATCCTGGCTTTGCTCACTGTGTGACAGTGATCAAGTAAGATAATTTATCTAAGCCTCGGTTTCCTTATCTGTAGGATGGAGATAATACCTTCATCACCTACCTCACAGATTTGCCAGGAAAGTACTGTATAAAGTGTCAGGTAATCTTTTTCCTGTAACTTACAGCCCAAGAACAAAACTAGCTATTCCATAAGCAGCAAATAAGTATTTTTGGAATGTTGCCCTGTTGAACTACCCCTTTGTTTTGATGTTCACTTGTTGCTATGTAAGGTGTAAAGTTCTCATTGTCACGCTAAAGAAAAATAGGGATAATATCTCTTTGGTTTTCTTGTTTTGGATTGTCTGGCTTGTCATAAAGGAAGCCTTAGCAGTTCTATGCCTTGTCTTGCTTTTGCTTGACAATGAAATTCTTGAAGTCTGTTTTTTCCTCCATACAAAAAATAAATAGGGTAAAACGGCAATCAGTGATATTCTTAAGATCATAGTTCTTATTGGCAAAAGTTTTATTGTTATCAAAACATTTCTTTAGCTCCTAAATATTGACAGTGTTTCTTCACAATAAACCTATGAGATTCAAAGTGAAAGTTGTTTTATCCTCAATTTACATATGATGAAATCAAGGTACAAAAAAGGCCAAGTGAATTTTCACTTGGCCACATAGCTGGCTGTCAGAACTAGCATTCATACTCAGGTATTTTGACTTAAAGACCAGTCTTCATTTCACTATAACATGCTGCCTCTGAGGATTATAGGATTTAGATTTGGAATAAACCTTAGAGATTATCTATTCCAATGCCTTCTAAACAATTTTATTCATTTTTTATCAAGCTGCTCACTGAACCTCTCCATTATGTCCCAGAAACCTCTTCATCCTGGAAGATCACTTTTGTCCTTAAATTTTCACCTCAGAACTTTCCTCCCAGAGGCCTCTCCTTCTGATTGGATGACTCCTCTCAGAAAGTCTATTTAAAGAGAGTGCTGGCCAGCCATCTCTCCATTTCTCTGGGGCTGCACTTGGGACTTCTCCATTGGCCTACCCCACTCCAGGTACCTTCCTCTTTCCCCATACCCCATCCTACTTTCATCTTCCTTTTATAATTAGTCTTCCCCCATTAGAATGTAAGTTCCTTAAGGGTCGGAACTGCCTTCCTTTTTGCTGCTGTTTGTATACTTAGCACAGTGAACTTACACATAGTAAGCACTTAACAAATGTATGTTGACTACTAACTAATTTTTTTTAAAATGTGGCTATTATTAAACAATTTTCTGGGTGGTTTGTGAGCCCCAAACATTTAAATATAATGTTAATTTACATCTTGAAGTTGACACCCTAAGCAGCACAAATATATTAATGACACAGAAAAAATTAAATGACACAAAATACTATACTCTTCCTCTCTGTTTTTTGGGCACCAGTGCACCACTTGGGCTATCCATCTGTCATCACTTGTACTTGTTTTCGTGATTGACCCACCTAATTTTTCCATCACACATTTCCTGGATTGATATTTTCTCTCCTAATCATAAGATCACAGATTTAGAGCTAGAAAGAATTTAGGTGCTATCTAGTCCAACCTCCTCATTTAATGGATGAGAAATCCATTAATAAATAGCAGAGCTAAGATTTGAATCCAGGCCCTGTGTTTCTAAATCTAGCTTTCTTTTCTATTGTACTACACTGCTTCACATTTTGTTCAAGCCACCTTTGGTAATATGCTGAAGCCTACATGTCTCTTTTTTGGTCACCCACAGATGACTGGTGATGGCCTAGGATGCAGTGGAAAAGGGGCAGCTAGGCAGCTCAGCCTTTTTAAGCTAAGGTATTTCCCAGGTCTCAGTTTGTCTGAGGCAACACCCAGTCAGTGATTAAGGGGTTAGTAAGAACTGATCCAAAAGACGGCCTATTTTGTCATCACAAAAGAATCAGCCTAGAAGGGTGAGACCCTCAGAATTTCTGGCCAGAATGGAAAATAATTACTGTTTATACTCACTTAGAGCCATCAAAACTCAAACAATAAGTAAGAGGTTTGGGCTGGACCTATTACTGGCTAATCAATGAAAGCCAAAGTGATTTGCGTTTAAAGGCAATTTTGCAAGGCCTGTTTTATCAGAGCTATTTCAAGAAATCATAAATGAAAACTATATAAAACAAATTTACTTGTCCCAACTTTTTGAAAAAAATGATAAATGGGAGGGAAAATCTAGCCCCCAAACCCCAAGATAACAGGTTCATGGAAAAGACACACAAAACATATAAGAGGTAACTTTTCTGGGGAAAACACTAATTGCTGGGGGAAACAGGAAGAACCTTATGCAGAAAGTGGTGCTTGAGCTAAGTCTTAAAGGGAGTTTGATGAGGGAGAGCATTCCTACCATACGGGTACCTATGCAAAGGCACAGAGATGGGAGTATCATGTATGAGGGACAGCAAATAAGGCAATAGAACTCTGGAATGTATGGAGAAAAATAATGTGTAAAAAGACTAGGAAAGTAGAATAAGTTTATAAAGGGTTTTAAATGCTAGATAAAAGAGTTTCTATTTGATCCTAATGGGGATAAGGAGCCACTGGAGTTTGCTGAGTTCGGGGGATAACATGGTCAGACCGGTGCTTCAGGAAAAATCACTCTGGCAATGGGTGGTGAATAGATTGGAGTGGGGAGAAACTTGAGGCAGGAAGACCAATTACGAAGCTATTACAATGGTCCAAGTGAGTGGTAATGACAGGCTGAAAAGGAGAGAAGGGACTGTGGGAGATATTGTGGAGGAATAAATGACAATATTGGCAACTGTCTGGAGTGACTGAGAATGAAGAGACAGGGATAACAACTGGGGTTGTGACCCTGGGTGACTAGAGTAGAGGGCCCAGGACGGAGCCTCTAGTGATAGAGATTGAGGAGCAGTCAAGCAGGCTGGAGAACTAAAAAAGATCAGTGTTACAAAAACATGCAGAGAAATAAATATCTAAGAGGAGATGGTAGTCAGCAGTTTCAAATGGAATGTGTAAAAATAGAAGTTCTATCACAGAATAGCTTGGGATCATTGAAAGTGCAGCAAATTTACCAAATCCAACCATCTTACTACTTCTCTTACTCAGTACTGGGTCTGAAATTGGGAGAACCTGGATGAGAAATGAATAGGATATTTGAAGGATATTTATACTGCATCCTTGGGGAAATTACCCATGTAGATGGATACGCTGAAATATTAAAGTATAGTAAATGCCAGTTTTATGCCGTTAATAAAAAGTGTTTCTCTTTCTCTGTGTGTGTCAAATGTGTTTGTAATGCACAAAGGCAACACTTATTGCATGATCTTATTTTTGACTTAACAGATATATTAAGTGAACACACACACACATATGAATACATTTGATGCTGATATATTCTCTTCACTTAGAAATCAGCATCATTTTGGACATTATATTTCAAATTTAAGCACTAACTTTGTTTTATTGGCTGTTTTTTTACAAGGTTAAAGAATTTTGTATAAACACTTGATTCATTTGAGGGATATTTAATGAGTTTCTTTATTTCAATAAAAAAATTTGCCAATTCATTATCCATGCCTATTGAGAGGTACATTCACTGACTTCTGTAGTTTCTTGCACTGGTTCTTCATCATACTATGACATTTGACTATTCCGTACTGAAATCTGAGCATTTTTAGTTTTTTCTCAGTGGAGAGACAGTCTGATGTAGTAGAAAGAATGATGGACCTGGATCCAAATCCTGCTTCTGACACTGTGACCATGGGCAAGTCACTCAACCTGTCTACGCCTCAATTTTCTCATTTACAAAATGGGTATAACCCACCTCCCTGGGTTGTTATCAGACTGAAATGAAGTAATGTACATAAAAAGTGTTTATTATTACTAGGGCATTTCTGGGGTTATGATCATAGGATTTAGAGCTGGAAGGGACCTTTTGTCTTGTTCAGTCATCACCAACTCTTCCTAACCTCTCGTGGGGTTTTCTTGGCAAGGATGCTGGAGCTGTTTGGCATTTCCTTCTCCAGTTCATTTTAGAGATGAAGAAACTGAGTTAAGCAGGGTTAAGTGACTTGCTCAGGGTCACAGAGCTAATAAGTGTCTGAGTTTGGATTTGAACTCAGGAAGAACTTAGTCTTCCTGACTTCGGGGCCAGCACTCTTATCCACTGTGGTACCTAGCTGCCCTGAAAGGACCTTGTAGAGTCTAATAAACCATTCTTTCTTTTATTCTGAGACTGAGAAAGATTGCATTGCTGTGAGAATTCATTCACTCCATTCAAGAAACATTTATTGGATATCTATCATGTGTAAGGATGTACAGGATACAAAGCTACAGAGATGCTTTCGCTCTGGCCTTGCTAGCTATATTGATGCCTAAATCAGAGGACTTGTCCTGTAGGTCTTAACCCTTTCAGCTCTAGAACTCCTGCTTTGACCCCAGTCCCCTCCTACATCCTAGTTAATGTCTCATGTGGGTTGCTATATTTTGGCTAACTCCAGCCATGTTTCATTTTTATCCCCAGATATCTTCTTGCCAGGTGCCTCATATACTGCCATCTTATCCTTTTCCAGTGCTGGAATTTTAATCAAATCAGTATTCCTACTGGAAAGGGTGTCAACTTACTCCCTTAAGGCTTCACTTACTCTCCTCACTCTACTTTCCAAAACATTCCCCTGGCCACCACCCCTAAATATGTGTAATCTCTCTCTGATAGAATATAAGCTCCTTAATGACAAAGATTGATAACACAATAGTAATCACTTAATTTTTTTCCATTTATTTGTTAATGCTGTTTCTGCCATCAAGGAACTTAAAAGTTTAGTGTAAGGGTTTGAGAACTTGGAATCTGTAGTTCACTGGTACAGTTTCCCTCTTAGGATTGAGAAGCAACTTGGAACTATCGGATGTCTTGGAGCAGGAAGGCAGAAATGAGTTATGTCCCTGAGTTCTTAGAGACAAAACTGGGTTCCTACCTGGACTAGAAACAGGATCTAGTAACTACTGATATACTCTCTTGGGAGAGTATAAGATATTAAGTATATGACATAAAGTGGGATTGCTAAGTTTGCAATTTAGATTTTACCTCGATTTTGCACAGCCTAAACAAACTCCCCCCAGGTCCATGCCATCTTTCATGTCAAATCAGGATTTGGTCTCATTCTTCTGATGGTAGTAACTTTATTGGAGAAGCTGGGGCCTCCTCTTTAAGAGCCAGTCAGTGATGGCTAAGGGACCCAGTATCTCCAGCCCTATTGAACTCACAAGGATGCCTTTATGGCTGGCACTGAAGATCATAAGAAACAAAGCAGAAAGTGGTGGGGGGCGGGGATCCAAGGCCCAGGCTCATCCGTTCTTGTTGAGGCCCCTTGCTCTAGATGCCACATGCTCGAAGTTGCCATTTCTGCTAAGGCAGGAGAAAGAGTACTAGTTGCTTTCTCCACCCCTCATGGGAAAGGGTGGGGTGAGAGAGAGAACCACTTGCCACATATTGAGTAGAAGGAAAAGAAAGGCAGAGGGTGGATCATTCCCTTTTTAAGGTGCACTGAGTCATTACCTCTTCCTGCTTCAAGGCCAGTATAGAGATGATTTCTTAAATTGCAAAGTCTTCCAATGCTGAGCCACAGAAGTTCTCAGAAGTTGTTAGGGGAGCTCTACAGGCCCACCTTTGAACGCTCCCTGGGGTACAATCCCTGCTACCCTTGCTTTGTAAGTTTTCTCTCTCAAGACAAACAAGAAATTATTTCACCTCTTTTTTAAGCAGTTCTTGAAAGTGCAAGGGACATCTTATTTCATGTTACATACAGTGTAAATTCCTTCCCTCTCTGCTCCAGGACTTTTTTATTATTATCACTTTGCAGAGAGACAGGGCATCACACCAATTCTTGTAATTGTTGGGAATTCAGATTATTAAGTAGCTTCTAATGCAGGCTAAGAACTAATTTTTGGTTTCTCTTTGAAGGGGGAAAGAATAGAAGAGCTAAGTATCTGCAGGAGAGACCCCGTTTTTATTGTCAATGTGTGTCATGTGCTGAACACTCAAAAACAACTTATAGGAAAACAAAAGGGAGTATGTTTCATACTTTTCATGCCATTGAACGAACAAATAGCAATAAGACAGGAATTAGAAAAACTTACCTTATCCACATCACAAAAATGTTGCCCTTACAACTTGTTTTTGGAATAACCTCTTGAGCAAAACTCCATTTTAGTCATTTTGTTGTTCTTACTAAAGTATTGAAAGTAACTTTATTTTTGAGCTGTTCTGATAAAAAAAGGTGTGCTTTTCTTCGTCACCTCATTAAAATTTTTTTCTCAAATTCTCCTACTGCCTTCTTTTTAAAAACAAGATTCACTTTCCTTAAAAAATAAGCCATAGCGTGATTCCATTGCTTTGTTCATCATTTTCAGTGGCTCCTTATTACTTACTTGATACTGACATTCAAGGCCTAACACAATCTGCCTCTCACCTGCCTTTTTTTAGCTTTATTTCCAGCTAAACTCCTAAAGAACGCTACAGCCAATCTGTAATTTCTCTTAACTTGCATTATGCCTCCCCACCCCCATAACTTTCCTAACTCTTTTCTCCTACCAAGGAAGATTGATCTGGCATGTCATGGTTTACCTTTTTATTTGTTAAAAGAGAAATGACAGCAGTACCATGACAAGCCTTCTCCCTACCCCACTTTGCTTTTCCTAAAGCTGAGCCTATTCCACAAGAAAATCACATTTTTGGTTTTGCTAGTCACTTCTGGATCTTTCTTTGCCTAAGGCCAGAAACCAGGAGTAGAGTTTTATTATCATTAACATACCTGCAATTCTTGTTCCCTAAAAGGAAACCATGTATAAATATGGTTTGAATCTGAATTCCTTACTCAGGTAAAACTCCCACTGCTTTGGCTGAAGTCACTGGGATTTTGCCCAAGTTAGACTGCTGCATCCCAGCCCAAGTGAACTCCAGGCGGTCTTCCAAGGCCTCTGTGGTCCACTCTTTGCTGTGACACCCTGGGAATTTTGTTTAACTTCCCTGGAAAAATCTATTCGTTTTTGTTGTTTTGAATTGAGTTTTGCATAAAATCCAAATGTGTATTTCAGTATCTCATGATGTAATGATAGCGTGGGTCAAAAATGTTGCCGTCCTAGGGAATTCTTACAGACAGAAAATAAATTGGGACAAGGATTATTATTAAAGGGTAGGAGAAGCTCCATTATTTTCCTGTTTGAGACCTGAGCTCATTGATATAGGAGACTTCCTGTGGGGAGAGGTTATTTAGTCCTATGTACTGATCTGCAGCTGCTCTGAAATCTCGTTATCTGGGACACTGAAAGGTTAATTAACTTGCACTATAGTATCAAACTGCCAGAATGTCAGTGACCAAACTTTAAAGAACACAGGTATTAAAAGCAGATCAGGAAAAAAAATGCATTTTGGATCATCTTTTCAGTTTCTCCAACAGTGTCCCCCTCCCTGGGGCTCAATTAAGAGACTCGGACACTCTGATGCGCAACGCTCGGCTCCCCAGCGGTCACTCGCTACGGTCAGAGGCAGGCCTCACCGCACCGCCAAGCGCCGAGAATAAAGGTTCGTTCAAAGAAAGCGGAGGCTTCCTGGAGCATGAGTCCGCAAGCCCGGGGCGTGAAGCAGGATGGGGCGGGGCGAGAAAAAGGAGCGGGGCAGCGGCGGAAGGGCGGGGACGTTAGAGGAGTGGGTGGGGCCTGGCTGGCAAGGCGAGGCCTTCGGAAAATTTCCACTCCTGGTGGCAGCCCCCAGCGGCAGCCCCTCCCGCTTCCTCTGCTTTCCGCGCGTTCATGTGATCGGTGACTCAGTCAGCACCGCCTTCTTGCGTCTGGCGGCGGGCGGAGGGAGGGGAAGCGAGTGTGCGCAGAGCCCACGCTTGAAATGGGTGGCATGTTGGGGCTTTTTGCCGCAGCTGCAGCACGTTGCGGATTGCTCCGTGGCGCCTGCCCTCGGAGAGGCCGCGGAGGCCTCTGCTGCCATGCGCGCCAGCTCCCGACGAGGAGAGCACGTGACGGGGAAAGCCCTGAGGGACCTACAAGGTCAGGAGGAGATTGCCCTCGCGGGCAGTTTATTAAGGTCTCGTAGTCTGAGCTCCCAATTCAGGACCGGGCAGAAGACCTCAGAAACGAGCTACCGGGGAAGTTGTGCTGCGGTAGTTTCAGCCCTGGAGACAAGCAGGCTCCTGCAGTAGTCTGTACTGGGCCAGGCTTGCCGCGGGAGAAAGGTGGAGCTTTGGCAGGAATTCACCCAGCCCGGAGGCGTCAGGACTTTCCCCACGGAGTGATTCCTTGTAGCGTTCTCAGGATATGAAACCCAATGATTTGCGAAAGACGAGTTAAGCTACCGAGTCTCCAAAGAAAGAACCTTGAAGGGGCTGCAATTTTGGAATTTGACCCGAAAAATGTATTCAAGTTATGTTTACAAGTCTTATTTTCTCATTAAGAATTTAAAAATTAAAAATTTTTAAAAATCAAGACAATTCATCAGTTTAATCGTTATAACCATAATTCCTCCAACCCCTTACACTGAAAATGCCTGCTCTAGGAAAACACTAATTGTTGCTTTTTTTTTTCCCTTGTTATACTACTGAAGTCCTGAAATTTAGTTTTTTAGACATAACTTCCATTAGAAAGTAAACAACATGCTCTGTTTGCTGCACCACCTATCTGTCCTTATATTACGAATTAGAATATTAATAACTGGCATCATTAGCTTACAATATTTACCTTTTCAAAAGAAATAGTGTGAACTGAACTTTACACGGAACCGTACAGAGCCAAAATGACTCTAAATTTGGATTACTGTTACAACCCACATGACCACCCCTTACAATTCCATGCCCCAGTCTAGGATCTCATCACCACTTGCCAGGCTTAATAGTCATAAGACCTCTGGGTGGTTCAATGATGGAGTTATCAGGCCTGGAGGAAGGAAGTCCTGAGCAAAATCCAGTCTCAGACAGTAGCTGTGTGACTCTGAGCATGCCATTTAACCTCTTTGCCTCAGTTTCCTCATCTGTGAAATGGGAATAATAATAGCACCTACTTCCTAGGGTTGTTGTGAGGATCAAATGAGAGACTTAATTATAAAGTACTTAGCACAATGCCTGGCACATAGTATTTATTGTAAGCAGTGCATAAATGTTACCTATTAATATTATTAGTCTGCTAGTTGGTGTCCCTTTATGCAGATATTCCTTTCTACAGTCCATCCTCTACATAGCTACTAAATTGATATTTCTAAGAAACAGGCCTGACCGTATCATTGCTTTGCTCAGGGAGCTTTCATTGCTGTTAGGATCAAATCTAAAGTCTTCTATTTGGCATTTAAAAGCCTTCACAGTTTGGTTCCAGCATATGTTTCTGGGCTGATTTAATGTTTCTTTCCCCATGCTCCAGCCATGTATTGCTATTCTCCACATGAGACATCCCATTTCTTTTCTCTATGTCTTTGCACAGGCCGTTGTCTTCCATGCCTGGAATTCTCTCCCTTTTGACCTTGGCCACTTGAACCCTTATTACCCCGTGTGATGTTTAAAAAGCTAGAGAGACTTGGTTTCTGGGTAATTAACTACTTTATTAATAATGCTAGCATATTACCAATAAAATAGGTCAGTGACATTCTGGAATGCTAAAGGTAAATCATGGGACCTCCCAACTTATATACCCTTGGAAGAGTGGGTGTTCCTTAGGGTGGCAATCAACTCTGATTGGTCAACAATTAATGAGAGAGAATGAATATTACAATGAAAAGTAGGCCTATTCTAATGAGGGGCTAGGGGTGGGAGTTGGGATATAACTTTGAAATTGCCTGTCTTGGGCAATCTAATCAAAGAATTTATCCCCACCCAAACCTGTGTAGGCTTCCCCACCAGGGTGGGGTCTGAACCCCACCTGAGGAGAAAGTCAATTCAGTCTCATCAGTAATGTCCTTCAGAGACTGAATAACCTACAGGCTTCTGAAAAAAAACTCATCTTCCTTATTCAATAATTGCTTATTAATATGAGAGAAATAACCACTTCTCTCACCTGCAAGCCTCAGCTCATGTGCCACTTCTTTCAAGAGGCCTTTTTTAAATCCTCTGATTCCGGTTTTCACCCTGTTCCAAACCACTTTACATATAACCTATATTTACTCATCTATGAACACATTTAAAAATTTTATTATTTATTTATTTTTAACATTCTTTATCTTTTACATTTTAATTTTCAAATTCTCTCCCTCCCTGCCAATCTCTCTTCCACTCACTAAGAAGGCAGGCTATATGATATCAATTATACATGTAAATCATGCAAAACATTTCCATATTGGCTGTAATTTTTTAAAAAGAAAGAAAAACAAAGTGGGAAAATTATGCTTCAGTTTGCACTGAGTTTATCAGTTCTCTCTCTGGAGATGGATAGCATTTTTTCATCATGAAAAAAAATTTTTTGAGTTGTGATGGATCATTGTATTCATCAGAGTAGTCAAGTCTTTCACAGTTGATTATCCTTACACCATTGCTATTCCTATACACAATGATCTTTCAGTTCTTACTTCACTTTGCCTTAGTTCACATTGGTCTTGCATGTTTTTTGAAACCACTCCCTTCATCATTTCCCACAGTGCAATAGTACGCCATCACGATTATATGCCATAACTTGTTCAGGCATTCCTCAACTGATGGGCATCCCCTTGATTTACAATTCTTTGCCACCATAAAGAGAGCTGCTATAAATATTTGTACATATAAGGTCCTTTTCCTTTTTATTTGATCTCTTTGGGGTATAGACTTAATAGTGGTATTATTGGGTCAAAGAGTATGCACAGTTTTATAGTCCTTTGGGCCAAATTCCAAGTTGTTCTCCAGAATGGTTAGACCAGTTCATAACTCTACCAACAGTACATTAATGAGTCTATTTTTCCCTCATCCCCTCCAGGATTTGTCATTTCTAATTGGTGTGAGGTGGTACCTTAGAGTTGTTTTAATTTATCTTTCTCTAATCAACAGTGATTTAGAGCATTTTTCATATGACTACAGATAGCTTTAATTTCTTCTTCTGAAAACTGCCTTTTGCTATCTTTTGACCACTTATCAATTGGGGGGTGGCTCTTATTTTTACAAATTTAACTCAGTTTTATACTCAATATGTATATATGATAAATGAGAAAAATGAGAGAAAGTTGCTGTAAAATTTTTTGATGTTACTTCTTTGTTTATGGTATCTTTTAACAAAATATAGTTTCCCTTATTGGCTCTTTTAATTAGGCCTGTTGCTTTGTTTGAGATCATGATTGCTCCTCCTGCCTTTTGTTATTTCAGTTGAAGCATATTAGATTCTGCTCCAGTCTCTTTGTCTTTTCTATTTCACGTGTCTCTTGTAAACAGGTTGTTGTTGTGCTTGTCCTTCGTTCTCAGAGAGGAGAGATGACATGAAGATGATGACATGACCTGTAGTTGACTTTGATTTGAGTGAGGGAGGGCTGTGCAAGGTCACCAGCCTCACTTTCTCCTCCAGAGCCATCCGGGTCCAGTAGCCAGATATTCATCAGGACGACTGGAGCTGGACTAGGATGCAATGAGAGAGACCCTGGCCTTTTTAAGCTAAGGCCTTTTCAAGATCTCACTTTGAGTTAGGTATCATTTAGTGAATAGGCCTCTTTAAGGAGTGAGTCAAGGGATGGATGGCCCCTTTAATTAAAAGAAAAAAAAAGACTGAAACTGGGAGGGGAAGACTCTTAGGACTGCTGGCCAAAAAGGCAGTTACTATTTCATTCGCTCTGAGCCAAGAGGGCCCAAAAATTAGCCATTAAGTTAACCATATTGTTGGATTCTGGTTTCTAATCCATTCTGCTATCTGCTTCAGTTTTGTGGGTGAGCCCATCGCATTCACGTTCATGGTTACTTTCTATTTCCTTCCACCTCATTTCTTCTTCTTCTTCTTCTTCTTCTTCTTCTTCTTCTTCTTCTTCTTCTTCTTCTTCTTCTTCTTCTTCTTCTTCTTCTCTTCTCCTCTTCTTCCTCCTCCTCTTCTTCCTCCTTTTCCTTTTCATCCTCCTCCTTTCTTTCCTCCTCTTCACTCTGTCTCTTTCTGTCTCCTTGTCTCTGTCCCTCTCTTGTCCCTCCTCAAAATTCTATTTTGCTTCTAGCTACTACCTCCCTTAATCTGTGCTCTCTTTTATCACCCCCTCATCCCTACCCCATTCCCTTATGCCCTTCTACTTCTATTTCCCTATTGGGTAAGTTACATTGCTATACATAACTGAGCGTGTATAGGTGTTCCTCCCCCTCTTTGAACCAATTCTGATGAGAGTGAAGTTCAAGCATTGCCCACCACCCCCCACTTTCCTCTCCATTATAAAAGCTCTTCCTTGGGCACCTCTTTTATGTGAGAAAAATTTCCCCATTCTCCTTCTCTCTTCCCCTTTCTCCCAGTGTATTCCTCTTTCTGAACCTTTCATTTTTTTGGAGATCATTCCAACACAATTGATTCACTCCACATTGTCTCTTTGTGTAAAGTCCTTTTAACTGCCCTAATAAAGTTTTTAGGAGTTGTATGCATCTCATATAGCAGCGTTTACCTTTTTATGCTTTTTTTGAGTCCTGTGTTTGAATGTCAAATTTTCTATTCGCTCTGATCTTTTCAACAGTAATGTTTGAACGTAATCTATTTCATTAAATATCTATTTTTACCCCCTGAAGGTTTATACTGTTTTGCTGGTTAGGTGATTTTTGGTTGTGATCTTAGCTCCTTTGCCTTCCATAATATCCTATTTCAAGCTCTCTGCTGCTGTAATATGGAAGGAGCTAAATTTTGTGTCACCCTGACTGTGGCTCCATGATATTTGAATTATTTTTTTCTGGCTGCTTGCAACATTTTCTCCTTGACCTTGGGGTATTGGAATATCATTATGATATTCCTGGAAGTGTTCATTTTTGGATTTTTTTCAGGACATGATCAGTGGATTCTTTCAATTTCTATTTGGCCCTTTGGATCTATGATATAGGAACAGTTTTCCTTGATAATTTCTTTTTTTTAAGTTAATATTTAATTTATGGAATAAAACAAGTATTTCCACAACATAGTACAGTAAAAAAGATGATTGTACATGAAACTGCAAATCTGCTATGCATAACTTGCTATTCTTTTCAATATACAACAAAATTATCATGTAAATTTGTTTTTTTTTTCTTCCCTCACCCCTACCCTAAGAGATGGCTTCCATTAGACACAAATAAATATATATATGTATACATATGTAAAATTATTCTATACATCTATTTATCAGTTCTTTCTTTGGATACAGATAGTATCTTTCCTTATATGTCCTTTATAGTTAA
The DNA here is from genome assembly GCA_028646595.1 of Phalanger gymnotis. Classification (NCBI taxonomy): domain Eukaryota; kingdom Metazoa; phylum Chordata; class Mammalia; order Diprotodontia; family Phalangeridae; genus Phalanger; species Phalanger gymnotis. The sequence goes on from CM053623.1 coordinate 173,483,679, forward strand.
TTTGAGTATTTATAATAGACAAAATAACTTTGTTTGCTCAAAGTCATTCTTAAAAAAATATTGCTGCTACTGTATACAATGTTTTCTTGGTTCTGCTCATTTCATTCTTCATTATTTTGTGCAAGTTGTTCCATGTTTTTCCAAAATCACTGAGCTCGTCATTTCTTATAGTACAGTAATATTCCATCACAATCATATACCACAACTTGTCCAGCCATTCTCCAATTGATGAGTATCCCTTCAATTTACAGTTCTTTGCTGTTTCTTGAAATATGATGTCTAGACTCTTTTTGCACATAGCTTTCAGGTAGTTTCCAATAATTCTTAAATTCTCTATCGATCTATTTTCCAGGTTAGTTGTTTTTATAATGAGATATTTAATATTTTTTTCTATTTTTTTTTCATTATTTTGACTTTGTTTTATTATTTCTTGATGTCCCATGGATTCATTCTTCTAACTTCTACTTGCTCAATTCTAATTTTTAAGGAATTATTTTCTTTTGTGAGCTTTTGTACTTTTTCCATTTGACCAATTCTGTGTTGACCAACTCCTTAAAAGGATTCTTTTCTTCAGTAAATTTTTATACCTCCTTTTTCATTTCCATTTCATTTTAAAGTATTTTCTTCAGTTTATTTTGTTCCTTTGAACATTTATGAAGCTGCTAATTCTCTTTTTATAATTTTATTGCATCACTGCCATTTGTTTTCCTAATTTTCTGTCTACCACTCTTCTCTCTTTCTTTACCTCTGTATCAGTAAGGCAATAATAACAATGCAGATGATAATTGTCAAAATGCCTATGTGGTTCTGTTTCACAAAGTATTTAAGACTCTCCACATAGAAGGTAGAAGAAGTAAACCATTTATTCAGACACCAGAGAATCATATCCCATAAGCCACCCAATCCATCAGAGCAGTAAAGTATTCAATACATAATATCACAACATGGAGCCTTGCCATCCCAAATTCTCTCTGCCTCCTGCTGGGGTCTTCCCAGAAACAAACTCACAGTACAGCTAAGTCAGTCTGTTCAGCTCTATCATGACAGCCCTTAGCAGCCATAACAGCTCTCTTTCACACAGCATTTCCTATGACCTAACTTTCTTTTCCTGTCAGGAAGCTCCTCCCATTGCATGTGACTTAGGCTTCCTGTGACTAAGCAGGACACATGGCCTATTAATGGGTAGGAAAGATCTTCAAATCTAAATTGCTCCTACAACCTCTTCCAGGAATTCTTGTTGGGTTTGGGTCAAATTAGCATTTTTCTTTGAGGCCTTATTTGTAGCTGTTTTTAAATTGTTGTCTCCTTCTAAGTTTATGTCTTGGTCTTCCTGTCACCATAGTAGTTTTTTATGATCAAATTCTTCTTGTTGTTTGCTCATTTTCCTACCCTACTTCTTGACATTGGACTTTATGTTAAAGTTGGGCTCTGTTCACTTCGGGTGGGGAGGCACTATCCCAAGCTTCAGGCTTTTTTTGTGCTACTGTTTTCAAAAGCTCATTTTGAAGGTCTGCAAGTTTTTGTTGCTTCCAAGGTGGTGTTATCGTAGGAGAAGCATGGTTACTACTCTTCTGGTCTGTAGTCTGGTCTTTACTCAGAAACAGCCCATGGCCCCCTGAAACCATAAGCACTAGCACTCTCTTTTCCTTGGAACTGCAGCCAAGACCCTAGTCCCTTGTGACCCACTCCCAGCACTCTTCTCCACCCTGGAACTTCAACCCAGAGCTGTGTATAGGCAATAGAGTTGTGAATCAGTGCCAGCTGTATCCAGTGCCAGTGAAGGATTCCCTGTTATCTTTTTCTGACTGGTTTTCTTACCTCCTTACTGTCTCTGGACTGAGAGCTCCTGAAGCTGCTGCTGCTTCTAATAGGGGAGACAACATGCAAATAAATGTAGATAAAAGTAAGCTATGTATAGGATAAGTAGGATAAAATTAATAAAGGCACCAGAATTAAGAGAGTTTGTGAAAGACTTCCAGTAAGAGATGGAATTTTAGTTGGAACTTAAAAGAAGCCAGCGAAATCAGTAGGTGGAATTAAAGAGAGAGAGCATTCTAGACATGGGGGTCAGCAAGAGAAAATGCCCAGAGCCAAGGGATGGAGTGTCTTGTTTGAGGAATAGCCAGTAGGCCAGTTTCGATGGATTGAGAAGTACATGGTAGGGAGCCAGGTTAAGAAGACTGGAAAGTTAAGAGGGTACTAAGTTATGAAGGGCTTTCAGTGACAAACAGAGCATTTTGTATTTGATTCCGAAGGCAGCAGGGAGCCACTGGAGTTCATTGAGTAGGAAGGTGACATGATGTGACCTTTCCTTAAGGAAATTAATTAGTGGCTGAAATATGGATGGATTGGTGAGAAGAGACTTGAAGGCAGATGCATTAGCAAGCTGTTACAGTAGTCCAGGTGCAAGGTGATGAAGGGCATGAACTAGAGTGGTACCAGTGTTAGATGGGAGAAGGGGAGAAATTTAAGAGATGGGAAGGTGAATCTGGCAGGTGTTGACAACATTGGTTCTGGGGAGTGAGAGATAGTGAGCAGTTGAGGATATCTCCTAGGTCATGAGCCTAAGGGACTGGGGGGCTGGTGCTGCCCTGTATAGTAATAGGGAAAAAAGATGGGGGCAAGGAAGGATTTAGGGGAAAAGATAATGGGTTCTGTTTTGGACATGATGAGTTTGAGATGTCTACTTCACGTGCAGTTCGAGTTGTCTGAAAAGCAGTTGGAGATGCAAGGTCAGCAGAGAGTTTGGGGCAGGATAGGTAGATTAAGAATCGTCAGTATAGAGAAGGTAATTAAATCCACTGGAGCTGATGAGATCACCAAGTGAAGGAGAGAGGAGAAATGGGCCTACAACAGAACTCAGAGGGATACCTACAGTTAAAGGGCATGATCTATATGAGGATCCAGAAAAGGAGAGGACTGGTCAGAGAGGTAGAGGGGGAGCCAGGAGAGAGTCATGTCTTGAAAATCTAGAGAGAAAAGAGTATCAGGAGGAGAAAGTGATTTTCACTATAGTCCAGGTATGGGGAACCTGCAGCCTTGAAGCCACATGTGGCCCTCTAGGTCCTCAAGTGTGGCCCTTTGACTGAATTCAAACTTCACAGAACAAATCCCCTTAATAAAAGGATTTGTTCTGTAAAACTTGGCCTCAGTCAGAAGGCCATACCTAAGGACCTAAAAGGCCACATGTGGCCTCAAGGAGGCAGGTTCTCCACCCCTCCTCTAGTCCATCCTCCACACAGCTGCTAACCATATCATTCTTCTTCAATCAACACAATTGGCTTCCTATTACCCCTAAGAAAAGATATGTTTATTCATTTAGCTTTTAAAGTCTTAAAAGATTAAAGAATCAGTTTAAGCATTGTTTTCTACATAGTCTTTCCTAATCCCCTCAATTGTTGGTCCTCCCAAACTACCTTATATTTTCTCTGTGTCTCTCTGTCTCTGTCTCTGTCTCACCCAGACTTTAATTCATTGGAGGTATGAATTAGATGTGAACAAGGCCAAATTAAGTCCATTGAATCAATCCATTAATTGCTCAACCCCATTTAAATTAACTATCTTAACCAAGTAAGAGCATTTCTAATGAATATAAATCAACCAATAGCATTAGACTGAGGTGAAGAAGTCCTTGAAAAACTGTTGAATGAAGAGATGAAATTTAATCATGTTTTACAGTAGGTGTATTTGGATTTTCTGAAGAAAGTTTTGCTCTATGGATCTTGTACAAAAAAACAAGCTAGTTTGGAAAGTAGTATTCACGCACCTGCCAGAATAGAGAGCTGTTGCAATTAAGATTCTAAGAGAGAATCTCTTCATTTTGAGAGAAAATGAACTGTGGTCCTCTTGTTCCCTGGCCCTTCACACAGCTTGATCAGAGGAGGGCTTTTTGAACTTTGGAGGGCAGTAGTTCTCACAGTATCCTGAGAACATGGGCTTCTGGTCCAGGGACCGCCCTGGGAGCAAGGACAAACTAGACACACTGAGGAAAGGCAGCTACAAGGAGCCCAGCAGAATGCTGTGTAATGCCCAAATGAAACTTTATGAGTACCCAACAAAGGAGAGAAAAGACCCTCCAGTAACCAAGAGCATTGGGCTGCTCCTAAAAGGGGCATCTACTTCCTAAGCTTGAGCCTATTTTCCCCTAAACTGTATGTACTGTTTGGAGAGTGTTTCACACACTTGGAGGGATGTTTTTGTGCCAGCTGTATCAGTAATTACTCTTAGAAAAATTAATTAAAAGTTTGATTGAATAATTGATATTCATAGATAATCAATAAGGGAGGCCCACTAATGGGGCCTTATGAGCTATATCTTTAGAAATACCATTCCTTTCACCTTCAGATCCTCAGGATATCCCAAATAAAACTAGCAGGTACCCTCTGGGACCCTAGCCTACAAGTGTGAGTGGAGGTTGGGAGAGTAGTTCCAGAGTCTGAGCGATAAACACACACACACACGCACACACATATATGCATATACACATACATACACACATATATATATAGACGTATATACATATATGTTACATATATATGCATATATATAATGTGTGTGTGTATATATATGCATATATATATTCTGTATATACATCACATAGTGTATAGAGAGCTAGCCTTGGAACCAGGAAGACCAGGGGTCATGTCCAACCTCTAAGACAATCTCTAAGACCTTTAAGATGTGACCCTAGGCAAGTAACTTAACCTATTAGTGATGGAAGCAACTCTCTAAGACTTACAAGTTCAGGATAAGTTGCTGCCCTGAATTAGTAGAGGGAGTTTCCTCATTCAGGAGCTCCTCATAAACAATAAAATCACTGGTCCAGCACTTAACCTAGTATGTACATGTGTACGTCTTTTCTCTCCTATTAGTAAGTTCCTTGTGAGTAGGAGTTGTTTAATTGTTTTTTTAAAAAATATTCCTGGCATCTATCACTGTACCCGGCACATAGTAGGTACTTAACAAATGCTTGTTGATTGGTTACTATGTACAGTTATTGTGTATTTTTTAAACTAACTATTGGTCCTTAGAACTTATTTTTCTTGTAGGGAAACAACTGACTGAAGGCTCTTCAAATCTTCAAAATTATACATTTTAAACAATCTGGATAATAATAATGACGGTTGGAACCCCTCGCTTGCCTCTTGCCATCTCCTTCCTTTCTTCTCACCTGAGGTTTACTTAATGCAATTTCACCTAATAGAGTTTCTCCAATTTATGATTTCTTCAGGATTTCCCAGTGAGACTGTACAAGGCTCCTATCCTTCTCCTCAGGGCCTTTTCTATCCCTCTTCCACCCTATTATTGCTTCCCCTGGCATTGCCTGTCAAAATTTTACCCCAAAAGATCAAACTGTCTTCTATTCTTCACCTGTTTCTCCTTTCTTCACCTCTTTCATGGGATTGTCCCAAATGTAAGGCCATATCCTTCTATCACTCTATCCTTCATCTCCTTAATGCCACTTGCTTCCCTCCATCATTGCAACAGCCTGGGGATTTCTCACTAGGGTAGCCAGTTTTCAGGGGGTGGGGTACCTCATTCTCCCTCTCCTTGCTGCTTCTCAGGGAGAAGTAGCCCGAGAGGGGCTATATTGGAATGAGGCAAAATGTCTTCTGTGCCTCACTCCATTCTTCACCACCCTGATGGTTTCAGGTAGACTCTTTTCTTCACCCCACCCCAATTCTTCTACCCCCCATTCTTTAATTTTATCTAATCATTAAAATTCTCAGTTATAGCTAAAGACTGGCTGTGGAAAGGCAGAAGCCAGGCAGCAACATCTTTGTATATAAAAAACAGCATGTTTTTTTTTACTTTTTATATGTATCAGTTCATCTCTCATGTAGCTGTCTTCATTTTTGCAAACCAAATAGAGTAGTATAACTAGTGGTGTGCTGATAAAAATTAAAAAATATACAATGGATATACCTTAACTTTAATCTGCATTTTTAAAAATTATCTTCATTTCCAAATTCTTTCCTCACCTTTACCCCCTTTCTCACTCATTAAGAAGCCAAGAAATATGACATCCATTATAGTCATGCAAAAGATATTTCCGAATTAGCCATGTTCACTCCCTTCCTGTCTCCTCTGTAAAAAGGGCCAGAAAATAAAGGAAAAAATATACTTCAATCTGTACTCAAGAGTCCATCAATTCTCTGTCTGGAAGTAGACAGTATTTTTAATCATGAGTTCTTTTAGTTATGGTAGATCATTGTATTGGTCAGAGTTACTAAGTCTTTTACAGCTGATTATCTTCACAATTCTGCCTTTACTGTGCACTCTATTCTTCTGGTTCTGGTCAGTTTATATAACATTTTATATAAAGTCTTCCCAGGTTTTAATGAAACTATCCCTTTCATCCTTTCTTATAGCACAATAGTATTCCGTTACATTCATATACCATAACTTGTTGAGCCATTCCCCAAGTGATACACATTCCCTCAATTTCCAATTGTTTGTCACCATGAAAGGGATACTATAAATATTTTTGGTACAAATGAGTCCTTTTCCTTTTTCTTTGAACTCCTTGGGGTTTATACCCAGTAGCACTATTTCTGGGTCAAAGGGAATGCACTGTTTTGTGGGCCTTGATTGGACTAGTTCATAGTTCCACTAACAGGGCATTAGTGTGCCTGCTTTCCCACATCCCTTCCATCATTTGTTGTGCTCCTTTTCTGTCATCTTAGCCAATCTGCTTTGTGTGAGGTGGTACCTCAGAATTGTTTTAAATTACATTTTTCTAGTTATAAGCTATTTAGAGCATTTTTCACATAATTATTGATAGCTTTGATTTCTTCTTCTGAAAGCTTCGTATTCACATCCTTTGACCATTTGTCAATATCCAATATCCATTTGAGCCATTTGAATGACTTTTATTTTTATAAGTTTGGTTCAGTTCTCTATGTATTTGAGAAGTGAGACCTTAAGGAAACTTCTTATAAAAATTTCCCTAATTTCCTATTTTTCTCCTAATTTTAGCTGCATTAGTTTTGTTTGAGCAAAAACTTGAATTTTCTACAATTAAAATTGTACATTTTACCTCCTGTGAACCTCTCTATCTCTTGCTTGGTCATGAATTCTTCCCCTGTCTATAGTTCTCTCAGGTAATTTTTTTCCCGTGTTCCTCTAATTAGCTTATATCACCCTTTATATCTAAATCATACATCCATGTTGAGCTTTTATGATATACAATATGAAGTGTTGGTCTATGCCTAGTTTCTGCTAGACTGCTTTCTCTTTTACTCAGCAGTTTTTGTCAGATAGTGAGTTCTCACCCTCATAGCTGGGATCTTTGGGTTGATAAAACACTAGGTTACTGTGCTTGCTAGTTTTTATATCGGTTACATTTTAAATCAAAAACTCAGTTTCTTATCCAGTACTAAATTATTTTGATGACTGTTTTGTAATATAGTTTGAGATCTGGTACTATTAACCTCCTTTCCTTCACATTTTTTAAATTTAGTCCCTTGATAGTTTTGATCTTCTGTCCCTCCAGAGGAGAATATTGAATGGAAATAGAAAGGTATAGTATTTCTCCACTGTGCATGGCATTGTCAAAAAATTGACTATCAAAATGGACACGTTTTAGATATCTATCATGTCTAACATTTCTAAAATTATATTCATCTGAACTTCTTTCTTGTTTATTTTATGGTTAGATTTATCTGGATCTGAGAGGGGTAAATTGAGGTCCCCCACTAGTATAGCTGATCTTTCACTTGGACGATGGTCATCTACCTGAGAGCCCATGTGGCTTCAGAAAGGGCTGAGGAACAGTTGATATGGTGTTTGCTACCTGACAGCTCCAGGAAAAATGCCAGGAGCAGAACAGAGGTCCGTACATAATGTTTATAGATCTGACCAAGGGCTTTGATACTGTCAGTCATAAGGGCTTATGGAAAATTATATCAAAATTTGGTTGCCTGGAGAAGGTCATCAGCATTGTACATCAATTTCATGATAGCATGTTTGCCCGGGTTATAGATAATGGACAGAGCTCTCATGCTTTCCTAGTCACCAATGGAGTGAAACAAGGCTGTGTACTTGCTCCCATGCTTTTTAGTATGATGTTTTCAGCCATGTTGTCAAATTCTTTCAATGAAGATGAACACGTCATCAAGGTCAGTTACCACACTGATGGTAAATTCTTCAGCTTCAAAAGACAAAGTGTAGGAAATGTTAGTGCATGATTTTTTGCTTGCAGAAGATTGTGCAGCCTCTGAAGCTGAGATGCAACAAAGTATGCATCAGTTCTCTGCTGCTTGTTCTAATTTTGGTCTAACAATTAACACCCCCCCAAAAAAACCACAGGTGCTCTATCAGCCACCACCACACCATCCATACTTACCATTAATACCACTGGTTGCAGCAAATGGAGAGGTATTGAAGTTCGCTTACCTTGGTAGTATACTTTCCAGGGATGTACACATTGATAATGAGGTTGACACATGCATTGCCAGAGCTAGCTCAGTGTTTGGGATGCTCTGAAGGAAAGTATGGGAGAGAAGAGGTATTAGACTGACTACCAAACTGAAAGTCTACAGAGCTGTTGTGTTGACCTTATTGTTGTATGCCTATGAAACCTGGACAGTATAATCAGTGCCATGCCAGGAAATTGAATCGCTTCCATTTGAATTATCTTAAGAAGATTCTGAAGATCACCTGGCAAGATAAGGTTCAAGACATTGAGGTCCTTACTCAAATTAAACTGCTAAGCATTCAAACTCTGCTTCAGAAAGCACAACTCTGATGGGTTGACCACATTGTTTGAATGCAAAATGTACGTTTGCCAAAAGTCTGTTTTATGGAGAACTCACACAGGGAAAGTGCCCATGTGGTGGCCAGAAGAAGCAATACGTGGATGTTCTCAAAGTCTTTCTCAAGCACTTTGGAACTGATTGTATGACCTGGGAGACACTGGCATAGGACTGCGTAGCATGGCATGCCCATATCAGAAAAGGTGCTGTCCTCTATAAGCAAATCAGAAATGAAACAGCTCTAAGGAAACATAAGATGCTCAGATTTAGAGAATCTTCTCCAAATGTTCATGTGTACTATTTATGCCCAACCTGTGGTAGAGCATTCTGAGCTCATGTTGGTCTGATCAGCACAGTCAGACACACTGAATCTTGACTCTAGCATAGTGTGTCATTTTGGTCCTCTTCGAGAATAAAGGATAATCAATCAACCAAGCTGGAAGAATTTGATTGCTTTGCCACTTTGTGCATATATGTTCAACATTGATATTACTTTATTGTTAATAGCATCTTTTTAGCAAAATGTAGTTTCCCTGCTTATCTATTTGTAATCAGGTCTATTTTTGCTGTTGCTTTGTCTAAGATCATGATTGTGACCCCTACCTTTTTTACTTCAGCTGAAACATAGTAGATTTTTCTTCAGACTCTTATTTTAACTCTGTGTATGTGTTTCTGTACCAGTTGTATTTCATGTAAGCAACATATTGTTGGGATTCTGGTTTCTAATCCATTTTCCTATCCAATTCAATGTTATGGGTGAGCTTATTCCATTCAAATTCACAGTTATGATTACTGTATATTTTCCTCCATCTCATTTTCTTTTGTTTATCCATCTATCTTTTTTTAAACTGCCCCTCTTCAAGTGTATTTTGCTTTTGAACATTGCCTCTCTTAATTTGCCCTCTCATACAAGTATGTATGTATGTTATCTGTGTATATATTCTTTCCTCTTTCAACCTGTTTAGATGAGAGTGAGCTTCAAGCATTTCCCTCCATTTCCCCCCTCCACTGTAAAAACTTCCTTGTGTACCTCTTTTATGTGAAATAATTGTCCTCCTTCTTCCCTTCCCTTCTTGTCTCCCAGTTCATTCCTTTTCTTTACTCCTCTTTTTTTTTTAAAGATCATCTCAATATATTTGACTCACACCCATGCCCTCTTTCTATGTGGATTCCTTCTAACTGTCCTAACAATGATAATGTTCTTAAGCATTACATGTATCCTCTTCTCATACAGGAATTTAAGCAGTTTAACCTCATCAAGCCCCTTATGATTTCTTGTTCATGTTTGCTTTTTTATACCTCTCTTGGGTCTTGTGTTTGAATGTCAAATTTTCTATTCTGCTCTGGTCTTTTCATCAGGAATGTTTGAAAGTCATAATTTTTAAATTTTTTTTATTATTATAGCATTTTTAAAATTTTTAGTTTACAACACTCGATTCTACATAATTTTGAGTTCCAGATTTTCTTCCCTCCCTCCCCAAGACGGCATGGAATCCCATATAACTTCCACGTATAACTTCTCATTGAATTAATTTACACACCAGTCAAGTTATGGAGAAGAACTGTGATCAATGAAATGAATCATGTGAAAGAAGAAACAGGACCAAAAAAAAAACCCAACAACCCAAAAACAAGAACAAAAGAGAGAAAAAGAAAAAAAAAGGGGAGGGGGAAGGCTAGCATGAAGTGTGCCTCAATCTACATTCATACTTCATAGTTCTTTCTCTGGATATAGATAGCATTCTCCATTGTGAGTCCTTTGGAGTTGTCTTTGTACCTTGTGTTGCTGAAAAGAGCGAAGTCTGTCAGGGTTGGTCCTCACAGAATCCATATATCTGTGGTTGTGTATATTGTTCTTTTGGCTTTGCTCCGCTCACTCAGCATTATGTCATGTAGGTTTTTCCAGGTTGTTATGAAGTCTGTATCATCCCCATTTTTTATAGCACAATAGTATCCCATTACATTCATATACCACAGCTTGTTCAGCCATTCCCCAATTGATGGACATCCCTTTGATTTCCAGTTCTTAGCTATCACAAAAAGAGCCACTATAAATATTTTTGTATGTATGGGTCCTTTACCCACTTGTGTGATCTCTTTGGGATACAACCCTAGAAGTGGTATTGCTGGGTCAAAGAGCATGAACATTTTTATATCCCTTTGGGCATAGTTCCAAATTGATCTCCAAAATGGCTGGATCAGTTTGCAACTCCACCAGCAATGTACCAATTTTCCCACATCCTCTCCAGCATTTAACATTTTCCTGGTTTCTTATTTTAGCCAATCTGACAGGAGAGATGTGGTATCTAAGAGTTGTTTTGATTTGCATTTCTCTAATCAATAGTGATTTAGAGCATTTTTTCATATGCCTATAGATATCTTTAATTTCTTCCTCTGAACACTGCCTGTTCATATCCTTTGACCATTTCTCAATTGGGGACTGACTTGTATTCCTATATATTTGGCTCGGTTCCCTGTGTATTTTAGAAATGAGGCCTTTATCAGAGACACTAGTTGTAAAGATTTTCTCCCAATTTTCTGCTTCCCTCCTAGTTTTTGTTGCATTGGCTTTTTTTGTACAAAAATATTTCAATTTAGTATAATCAAAATTATCCATTTTGCATTTTGTAATGCTCTCTGTCTCTTGTTGTGTCATGAATTCTTTTCTTTTACATAAATCTGATAAGTAACTATTCCTTGCTCTCCCAAATTACTTATAGTATCAGCTTTTACTCCTAAATCATGAACCCATTTTGACTTTATTTTGGTATATGGTGTAAGATATAGGTCTATGCCCAGTTTCTGCCCTACCATTTTCCAGTTTTCCCAACAGTTTTTGTGAAATAGTGAATTCTTGGCCCAGAAGCTGGCCTCTTTGGGTTTATCAAA
>CM053623.1:173495823-173512356 GCA_028646595.1 Phalanger gymnotis
ATGGGGAGGCTGGTTCACGGTTCTGCTGCGATGGGGCCTAAATAAATTTCTTGTTGTTTTCTCCTTAGAGAACCTCTCATACCTTGCAATTTCGAACCATTCAAACATATACATGATTATATTTGAGATCATAAATTCGTCCTTCCTACTACATCAGATGACAGTAAAGCTCAAATACTGCTCTTCTCCCTCCCTTCTTTCCCTCTACTATAATATGTTTTCGTGCCTCTTCATTTGGTGTAATTTACCCTTTTCTACTACCTCCTTACCTCTTCTCTCGTAGCCCTCCCTTTACATCTCTTAATTATGTTTTTTATCCTTATATCAGTTATTTTATACAGACATTCACAATCTATGTGTATCCCTTTCAATTGTCATAATAGCTGTACTATTCTCAAGACTGACATAATATATGTATATATATAAAACATAAATAAGGTGATATAATCCTATATAAAGATGAAAATAATTTGCCCTTATTGATTAATAAGGTTTGTGAGGGTTTTTCCCTCTGTTTACCTTTTTATGTCTCTCTTGAGTTTTGTATTTGGAGATCGAATTTTCTATTGAGTTCTGGCCTTTTCATCAGGAAGGTCTGGAATTCCCTTATTTTGTTGAATGTCCATCTCCCTGCCCGAAACATTTTGTTTAGTTTTGCTGGGTAGTTGATCCTTGGTTGTAGTCCCAACTTTGCCCTTCAGAATATATATTCCAATTTCTCCTGTCTTTTAATGTGGAAGCTGAGAGACCCTGTGTGATCCTGACTGTAGTTCCACGATATTTGAATTGTTTCTTTTTGGCTGCTTCCAGTATTTTCTCTTGACTTTGTAGTTCTGAAATTTGGCTATAATATTTCTTGGTGTTTTCAGTTTGGGATCACTTTCAGGGGGTGATCAGTGAATTCTTTCAATGACTATTTTGCCCTTTGGTTCTAGGACCTCTGGGCAGTTGTCTTTGATAATTTCTTAGAAGATACTGTCAAGGCTCTTTTTTTCATTGTGAATTTCCGGTAGACCAATAACTCTTAAATTGTCTCTCCTGGATCTATTTTCCAGGTCATTTATTTTCCCAATCAGATATTTCACATTTTTTTCTACTTTTTCATTCTTTATATTTTGTTTTACTACTTCTTGATGCCTCATAGATTCATTAGCTTCCACTTGCTCAACTCTAAGTTTTAATGAGTTAGTGTTTTCATTTTGCTTTTGAGTGTCTTTTTCCAATTGGTTGATTTTACCTCTTAGGGTGTTATTTTCTCTATTTAGATTCTGAATCTCTGTGGCCATTTCGCCAATCTTATTCTTTAGGGACTTGATTTCATCAGTGGATTTTTTTTTTCCATTTTTTCTTTTACCTCCCTAATTTGGTTTTTAAAATCCTCCTTTAGCTCTTCCAGCAATGCTTTTTGGGCTGGAGAACAGTTCACATTACCTTTTGAGGTATCAGATATATCTATAGTGTCATTGCTGTCCTCTTCCAAATTGGTATTTTGATCCTGCCTGTCTCCATAAAAAGAATCTATGGTCCTCAGTTTTTTTGTGTTCTTCTTCATGTTGGTTACCCTTTTTCTGGCTTTAAAATAAATTTCTGCCTTTGGGGTTCAGGGCTCTCTGTCCCAGCTTTCTTATTCTGGGGATTGTGAGTCTAGTTGTTGTCTTTGTGAATTGTAGCCTTCAGTTTCCTGAGGTGTGGGGGAGGGGTCTGGCTCCCTGATGTCTCTTTCCCTAGGGTTGGTCTCCAGCACTGTTGTTCTTCAGCAATGGTCTCAGCTGCTTGTTGTTTAAGCTGGTGTCTGGCACTTCCCCTGGGGGAGCTAGATTAAGTCTGGGCTCCTGGTGTTGACCCCTGCTGGCTCTGCCCCTCTGGGACTAATGAACTTCTACTATTTGGCTGCTGAAGCCCCACTTCTATCTTCTCTCTTCCAGTGTTCTTCTCCGCTCCCCCCCCCCTCCCAAGGAATTCTCTGGGTGGGAAGGGGAGGGATTAGAGCTGTTTACCTGGCCATTACGTCTCCCGGAAATTCAAGAAGCCGAGTTTCATACCTTAGGGCTGCAAGCCTTAGGAGTTGAATTTTCATGGTCGGTTGCGTTTTGCTGCCTCTCATCGCTTCCACAGAGTGCCGCTTCCACAGAGTGCTGTCCTGTGTTGGAAGGCCTGGGGATCTCCGCCGGTTTCGTGTGCCCAGCTTTCGCCTTTCAGACTCTCCCGGCTTGGAAATTTGCCCCCCTCAGACTGCTCTCGGTTTCCAACTCTCTCAAATCTGCTCAAATTCACTTTTTTATAGGCATCTGGCAGACCTTGTGAGAGAGTTCCGGTAAGATGCTGTTTTCATGTGGCCATCTTGGCTCTGCCCCCAGTCAATCCGAAAGTCATAATTTTTAACCCTGAAAGATTACACTGAGTTTTGCTGGGTAGATTATTCTTGGTTTTAATTCTTGTTCCTTTGCCATCTAGAATATCATTTCAAACCCTCCGCTCCTTCAACATGATAGCTGCTAAATCTTATGTGGTCTTGACTGTGGCTCCACCATATTTTGATGGTTTCTTTATAATTCCTTTCACTATTTTCTCCTTGATCTAGGATTTGGCTATAGTATTCTTGAGAGTTTTCATTTGGATATCTCTTTCAGGAGATGATTGGTAGATTCTTTTAATTTCTGTTTTTCCTTCTGATTCTAAGATATTGAGGCATTTGTCCTTTTAATTTCTTGAAATATGATGCTTAGGCTCTTTTTTGATCATGGCTTTTACGTAGTCCGATAATTCTTAAAACATCTCTTCTCAATATCTTTTCCAGGTCAGCTGTTTTTCAAATAAGGTATTTCACATTTTCTTCTATTTTTTCCAGTCTCTTGATTTTGCTTTATTTTTTCTTGATTTCTCATGGAGCTATTAGCTTCCATCTGCCCAATTATAATTTTTAAGGAATTACTTTCCTCAGTGGGCTTTTGTACTGCTTTTTCCATTTGTCCAGTGGTTAAGGAGTTCCTAAGGAACTCAATTCTTTACTAAGGTTTTGTACTTCTTTTAGAAATTTTTGAGGAGTTCTTTTCTTTAATGAGGTTTTGTACTTCTTTTACCATTTGATTACCATTTTTTTTAAGGTTTTATTTTCTTTACTATTTTTTCCCTCTTTACCAAGCTGTTAATTCTCTTTTCATAATTTTATTTTGTGGCTGTCATTCCCACCCACTTCCTCCCCCATTTTCCCTTTGCCCCTATTATTTGATTTTTGTTTTGTTTCATTTTTTTGGAGAGAGGGAGGCAGGGCAATTGGGGTTAAGTGACTTGCTCAAGGTTGCATAGTGTCAAGTGTCTGAGGCTGGATTTAAATTTAGGTCCTCCTGACTCCAGGGCCAGTGCTCTACTGACTGTGCCACCTAGCTGCCCCATCTGAGTTTTAAAATAATTTTTTTTGCTCTTTTAAAAAATGCTTTTTGGGAGAGGATTCTGAGAAGATGGCAGAGTAGGTCAGAAAAATTCCAAGCTCTCAAGATTTCCCCCCACAAAAGAGTTAAAATAGCACCTTAGGGCAAACCAAGTGTGGGTGGAGACAAAGAAAAATAGGGGCACAACCAGGGTTTCTGCACAGTTTAAGAAGATCTGAAGAAAAAACCCAGGACTAGGTTTGGTCCCTGCAAGGAGTAAACACCTCCAGGCTAGGTTTCTTTTTAACAAGCCAGGAAGCCGCTTAAACAACTAGCGGCAAGTCCCCCGGTTATTTGGTCTGAGAGGCTGCCTTGCCCTAGCTACTGGAACTTTTTACCCTGGGATAGCAAGGGGAGTTTTGCTTTTGAGCCCAGGAAGACGTGTTGTAAGGAGTGGTGGGGGCGAGAAGGAACCAGCACACGGCCGGTGGGTGCAGAAGTAGTGGGGTAGAAAGCCTTTGGCTGTGGGCTCATACAGAAGGTCGGAGTTTTGGCTTTGGTTCCAGGCTAGAGGAGAGAGCTAAAGATCTGGGGCAAGAGGCACCAGTGCCCATACCCCAGGGCTAGAGGTGATTACATAAATCAAGTTATTACTACAAAAAAAAATACACAGGCAAAGGAGAAAGAGTCCAACCCTAGAAACTTATTACCGGAATAGAAATGACCAGGGTTCATCTTCACAGGAGGATATTGAAGTAAAGAAACCACCCAAAGAGCAACGTCAAATGGGCACTTGCCCAAAAAGAATTTATAGAAGATCTTAAAGAAGACTTTAAAAATCAAATGACAGAAATGGAGGAAAAACTTAAAAAAAAAGTTAAAATAATCCAAGAAAAACAAGAAGGTTATGAAAGGAAAATCAAGCAATTGGAAAAAGAGATCCAGAATCTCAAGGAGGAAAATGACACCTTGCAAATTAGAATTGGCCAAAGTGAAGCCAGGGAAATTATAAAAGATCAAGAAATAATTAAACAAAACATGAATAATTAAAAAAAAAACAGAAGAGAAACATAAGAAAAACAACAGTTTTGGAGAATAGATGAAGAAGAGAAAATGTAAAAATAATTGGAGTAACTGAAAGTCATGACCAAAAAAAGAATCTTGATACAATAGCATAAGAAATAATTACAGAAAATTGTCCTGAAGCATTAAAAATCCATCGTACACCACTTAAAAGAGATCCTATGAGGAAAATTTACAGGAATATCATAGCCAAATTTCGGAACCCCCAGCTCAAAGATAAAATATTAAAAGCATCAAGATTAAAACAATTTAAATATGATGGCACCACAATTATAATTACACAAGACCTAGCAGCAAAGATATTAAAGTACTGCAGGTCTTGGAACACAATATATCAAAGAGCAAAAGACCTGGAGCTCCGGCCAAGAATATCATACCCTCCAAATTTCAGTATTCTCTTGAATGAAAAAAAAATCAACATTTGGCAAACCCTCAGACTTTCAAGACTTTGTTAAAAAAATCTTCAACTTAATAAAAGATTCAACATACAAGAACCAAGAGAAACATAAGGTACACACCAAAGACTGACATATAAGGGATAAGAACAGACTGCTTACCTTTTATATAACATAAAATGTAAAATGTATGTCTAACATTCTTATTAATAATTGTTGAGCTTATAAGAAAGAGGAAGATAAACCTGACTATGATATAAATTTAAAAAAATAAAACTATTTAGAAACAACTAAAAACAGTATTTTATACAAAAGAGGTACAAGAAGAAGAAAGGATACAGAGGATTTAGATGGGACAGGAGGACTGGTAGTTTTGGTAACCTACTTTCATCTGGAATGGGTTTAAGAGGGAACAATACATATATATTTAGAGGAGTATAAAAGTCTTCTAATATTAGAAGAAATAAAATGGTAGGGGTATAGTGAGGGGGGAGAGGAAAAGGGAGGGATTAGGACAAGGGAGGGATTTTTAGAGAGGAGAATGAGGGAATAGGTAAAAGGAGTTTAGATTAATGGGAATGGGGGGACAGGGGAAGGATCTTTAGAGGGGGGAAGGCAAGTAATAGGAGGGGAGGGTGGCTGGTGGAGGAACGGGGTAGGCAAATAATAGGAAGGCGATATAGTGGGTAGAAGTAAAGTAGAGGAGGCAGGAAGGTTAGGAAACAAAATATATGTACAAACATAAAAAACAAAGATCAGGAGTAGATTATGTTTGGGAAAGTATATATATATATATATGTATATGTATATATACACATATATGCATGTATATCTGTATAAGTGTGTGTATATATTTGTATGTGTATGTATATATCAAGAAATATTTAAATTATATTGTAGCCTTCTGGGGTGTGGGGGGAGGGGAAAAAAGAACAAAGTTAAAAAGTGCACAACAGAGAACAAAAGAAAACACAAGGAAGCAAAGAAAAGATGGACAATTCTCAACACAAGGTGTATTATTTATCCATACAGATTTTCTTGAAATGAAAATTTATTGTTACATATTTGAATCTTCTCCTGTATTCTGCTATGCACATGACATGCTTTTTTCTTTCTTAATTTGTATTTAAGTTTTAATATTTAAGTTTATGATATGTTTTTGGTTCTTTTCTCTATTTTGTATTTGTGTTCTGGTAAAATAAAATAAAAAAAATTTTTAAATTGTAAAAAAAATGCTTTTCAAAAAATGTGGCAGAGCCAAGATGGCAGAGTGAAAACAGGGACTTCACAGAACTCTTAACGAAATCTGTCAGATACCTCCTAAAAAGTGAATCTGAGCAGATTTGAGAGGGGTAAAAACCACTACGAGACTGAGTGTGGCAGATTTCCTGCCCAGGAGAGTCCTCAGGGTGGACAGGATGGATCTGTGGGCTGGGAGAGTGCTGGGCGGACGGAACTAGACCCGATCACACCAGAATGGGAGCAGCAGCAGAACGCAGCCAGCAGACTGGGCTGGGAGAGTGCTGAGTGCTTGGAACTAAACCATACTGGAGTGGGAGTGGGAGCAGGCCCAGGGCTTAATTGCTGGCTGCATTGGTGATCTCCAAGCCTCTCAGCCCAGGACAGGATTCTGTCAGACCTATGTGAGACAGAAGTGCAGAGTCTGCAGCCACAGAAGCAGCTACACCTAGTAGGGATATCAGCCCACAGTCTAAAAGTTTGAAACTCACCTTCTTGAACTTCCAGGAGCCATGATGACTAGGTAAAATGGCTCTCACCCCTCCCTTGAATAACCAGCAAATACTGCCCTGGGAGAAACCCTGGAAGAGAGGAGCCAGAAGTGGGGGTTCAGTAATCTTTTAGCTTGGGAGGCTAAGGAGACCCCCTCTTGCAGTGAGAGGAGACCCCTGCAAGAAGGGAGGCATCCCAGCAAGCCCTACTTTAGCAGACCAGCAGGAGTTCCTGAGTCCTGGGAGTGAGATGGAGCCAGCAAGCACCATCACTAGGACCCCAGGCATGCCTTTGCACAGCCAGGGGAATTAGCAGACACCAGCAAAGAAAACTGCTGAGACCACCCATGCTGTAGCACAGCCCTAGAGGAAGAGGAGACTTCCAGGAGCTAGACCACCCCAGCCCCATACCTCATACTCTAACCCCAGGGGACACTCAGAAAAACATCACTGGGCCTTGATCCTTGGCACACACCAGCCAGCTTCAGCTCAGCACCAGGTGAGCAGCAGCACTACATGGTATCTAGATAACAAAACCAGAAGCCACAGCACATAAAACCAACTCCCAACACAAGGAACTTGGGACATCGCTCACTGTGCCCTAGAAGCAGAGATCCACTTAAAAAGCCAGGAAAAAGGCAACCACCATGAAGAAGCAATCCAGAAAAACAAGGACCATTGATTCTTATTATGGAGACAGGGAAGATCAAAATACCAATTAAGAAGAGGACAGCATTGACACTATACTTACATCTGAAACCTCAAAAGGGAATATGAACTGGTCTCAAGCCCAAAAAGCATTCCTGGAAGAGCTCAAAATGGATTTAAAAAGCCAAATTGGAGAGGTAAAAGAAAAAATGGGAAAAAAAATTCACTGATGAGAACAAATCTTTAAAAAGTAAAATTGGCAAAATGGTTAAGAAGGTACAGAACCTAATTAGAGAAAATGATTCCTGGAAAAGTGAAATTGGCCAATTGGAAAAGGAGATACAAAAACTAAATGAAGAAAACAATTGGTTAAAAAATTAGAATTAGGCAAGTAGAAGCTAATGACTCTATGAGGCATCAAGAATCAGTCAAACAAAATCTTAAGAATGAAAAAATAGAAGAAAACGTAAAGTATCTCATTAGAAAAACTACTGACTTGGAAAAGAGATCCAGGAGAGACAATCTAAGAATTATTGGTCTACCAGAAAGCCATGATGACAAAAAGAGCCTTACAGTATCTTCTAAGAAATCTTCAAGGATAACTGCCCTGAGGGCCTAGAACCAGAGGGTAAAATAGTCATTGAAAGAACCCACTGATCACCCCTGAAAGAGATCCCAAATTGAAAACTCCAAGAAATATTGCAGTCAAATTCCAGAATTATCAGGTCAAAGAGAAAATACTGCCAGCAGTCAGAAAGAAACAATTCAAATATTGTAGAACTACAGTGAGGATTACATGTGATCTTGTAGCTTCTACATTAAAAGACAGAAGAGATTGGAATATGATATTCTGAAAGGCAAACGAGCTTGGACTACAACCAAGAATCAACTACCCAGCAAAACTGAGCATAATTTTTCAGGCAAGTAGATGGACATTCAATGAAATAAGGGAATTCCAGACCTTCCTGATGAAAAGGCCAGAGCTCAATGGAAAACTTGATATTCAAATACAAAACTCAAGAGAGACATTAAAATGTAAACAAGGGAGAAAAACCTTGCTATTCAATAAGGCCAAATTATTTACATCCTCATTTAAGATTATATTGTTGTATATATGTTATACATATGTTAATGTTGAGAATGGCATAGTTATTATAACAATTAAAAGGGATATACATAGAAGATGTGAGGATAAAGTAACTGATGTGATGATAAAAAAATTAAGGGGTGCGAAGGGATTGTTTTGGGAAAAGAGGTAAGAAGGAGGTAGAAAAGGGTAAATTACATCGCATGAAGAGGCACAAAAACATATAGTAGAGGGAAATAAGGGAGGAGAAGAGCAATGTTTGAGCTTTACTCTCATCAGATTTGGTTCAAGGAGGGAATAACAGACTCCGATAAATATGGAAATCAAACTTGTCCTACAGGCAGTAGGAGGGGAAAGGGGAAAGAAAGATGGGGAATGGTTAGAAGGGAGGGAAGCAGTAGTAAGGGAAAAGGGTAAGATAAGGGAGGGGGGTTGTTAGGGAGGGATAGCTGAGGAAGGCAGTGGTCAAGAGCAAAACTTTTGAGGAGGGGAAGACAGAAGGGAGAAATAAAAGCATAAACAGGGGGAAATAGGATGAAGAAAAAGACACAGACAGTAATCATAACTGAATGTGAATGGGATGAACTCTCCCATAAAACAGAGGCAGATAGCAGAATGGATTAAAAAACTATAATCCAACAATATGTTGTTTATAAGAAATACATTTGAAATGGGGATACACACGGGGTAAAGGTAAAAGGCTGGAGTAGAATATATTGTACTTCAACTAAAGTAAAAAAAGCAGGACTAGCAATCCTAATCTCAGACAAGGCAAAAGCACAGATCTAATTAAAAGATAAGGAAGGAAATTATATCCTGCTAAACTGCACCATAGACAATGAGGTAATATCATTACTTAAGATATATGCACCAAGTAGTACATCATCCAAATTCTTAGAGGAGAAGTTAAGGGAATTGCAGGAAGAAATAGACAGCAAAACTATACTAGTGGGGGACTTCAATCTCACCCTCTCTGAACCTGATAAATGTAACCTCAAAATAAACAAGAAAGAAGTTAAGGAGGTAAATAGAATTTTAGAAAAGGTAGACATGATAGACCTCTGGAGAAAAGTGAATGGGGATAGAAAGGAATATACCTTTTTCTAAGTGGTACATGGCATATGCACAAAAATTGAGCAGGTACTAGGACATAAAAACCTCACAATCCAGTGCAGAAAGGCAGAAACAGTCAATGCATCCTTTTCAGATCATGATGCAATAAAAATTATTTGTAGCAAAAGGTCATGGAAAGATAGACTAAAAACTAATTGGAAACTAAATTATCTAATCCTAAAGAGTGAGTGGGTCAAACAACAAATCATAGAAACAATCGGTAACTTCATTCAAGAGAATGACAATAATGAAACAACATACCAAAACAGCAAAAGCAGTCCTTAGGGAAGTTTTATATTTCTGAATGCTTACATGAATAAAATAAAGAAGAAGATCAGTGAATTGGGCATGTAACTGGAAAAGCTAGAAAAAAAAACCAAATTGAAAATCCCCAATTAAATACCAAATTAGAAGTACTGAAAACCAAAGGAGAGATTAATAAAATTGAAATCCAGAAAACTATTTAATAAACAAAAACTGAGCTAGTTTTATGAAAAAAAACCAATAAATTGATAAACCTTTGGTCAGTATGATTAAAAAAAGAAAACCAAATTACCAATATCAAAAATGAAACAAGTGAATTAACCTCAAATAAAGAAGAAATTAAAACAATAATTAGAAGTTATTTTGCCCAATTGTATGCCCATAAATTTGTTAATCTGAGGAAAATAGATGAATGTTTACAAAAATATAAATTGCCCAGGTTAACAGAAGAGGAAATAAAATTCCTAAATAACCCCATCTCAGAAAAACAAATTGAACAAGCAATCAATGAATTCCCTAGGAAAAAATCTCCTGGGCCAGATGGATTTACAACTGAATTCTGTCAAAGATTTAAAGAACAATTAATTCCAATCCCTTATTGACTATTTGGGGAAATAGGTGAAGAAGGAGTCTTACCAAATTATTTTTATGATGCAAATATGGTAATCATTCCTAAACCAGGAAGAGTCAAAACAGAGAAAGAAAATTATAGACCAATTTCCCTAATGAATATTGATACAAAAATTTTAAATAAAATACTAGCAAAAATATTACAGCAACTTATCATGAGAATAATACACTGTGACCAGGTAGGATTTATTCCAGGAATGCAAGACTAGTTCAATATTAGGAAAACTATTAGCATAATTGATCATATCAACAACAAAACTAGTAGAAACCATATGATTATCTTAACAGATGCAGAAAAAGCTTTTGATAAAATACAAAACCTATTCCTATTAAAAAAAAAACAACCTCTAGTCTTCCTGAAAATAACAAGTAGCATCTACCTAAAACCATCAACAAGCATTATATGCAATGGGGATAAGCTAGATGTATTTCCAATAACATCAGGGGTGAAACAAGGATGTCCATTATCACCCTTATTATTCAATTTGCTACTAGTAATGTTTAGCTTTAGCAATAAGAAAAGAAAAAAGAAATTGAAGGAATTAGAATGGGGAAAGAAGAAACTAAGTTATTACTCTTTGTGGATGACATTATGATATACTTAGAGAATCCTAGAGAATCAAGTAAAAAACCACTTGAAATAATAAACAACTTTAGTAAAGTTGCAGGATATAAAATAAGCCCACGTAAGTCCTCAGCATTCCTATATAATACTAACAAAGCCCAACAGCAAGAGACAGAAAAAGAAATTCCACTTAAAATTACTGTAGACAATATGTTTTTTTCAAGTCCAAACATGATGTTCATACTGCAAATTTTCGTGGTTAGGCTGAGCTAATATAATAAAAATGACAATTTACCTAAATTAATTTACTTTTCAGTGCCAAGCCAATCAAACTACCAAAATTATTTTATAGAGCTAGATAAAATAATAACAAAATTCACCTGGAAGAACAAAAGATCTAGAATATCAAGGAAATTAATGAAAAGAAATGCTAGGGAAGGAGACCTAGCCATACTAGATATTAAACTGTATTAGAAAGCAGCAATTATCAAAGTACATGTTACTGGCTAAGAAATAGAGTGGTGGATCATTGGAATAGGTTAGGTACACAAGACACAGTAGTCAATGAATATAGTAATCTACTCTTTGATAAACCCAAAGAGTGCAACTTCTGGGATAAAAAATCACTATTTCATGAATACTGGAAAATGGTATGGCAGAAAATGGGCATAGACCAATATCTTACTCCATTTGCCAAAATAACTTCAAAATGGGTTCAGAACTTAGATTTAAAGACTGATACCAAAAGCAATTTGGGAGAGAAGGGAATAGTTTACCTGTTAGACTTATGGATAGGGGAAGAATTTATGACTAAACAAATGATAGAGAGCATTATGAAATGCAAAATGGATAATTTTGATTACATTAAATTGAAGAGTTTTTGTACAAACAAAGCCAATGCAATAAAGATTAGAAGGGAAGCAGAAAACTAGGAAAGAATTTTTACAACCAGTGTCTCTGACAAAGGCCTCTTCTCTAAAATATACAGGGACCTGAGTCAAATTTATAAGAACACAACTCATTCCCCGATAGAGAAATGGTCAAAGGATATGAACAGGCAGTTTTCAAGAGGAAGAAATTGAAGCTATCTATAGTGACATGAAAAAAATGCTCTAAATCACTATTGATTAGAGGAATGCAAATCAAAACAACTCTCAGGTACCACATCTCTCCTGTCAGGTTGGCTAACATGTCAAAACAGGAAAATGAGAAATGCTGGAGAAGATTTGGGAAAATTGGAACACTGTTGCCTTGTTGGTGGAGTTGCAAACTGATCCAACTATTCTGGGGAGCAATTTGGAACTATGCCCAAAGGGCTATAAAAATGTGCATACCCTTTGACCCAGCAACACCACTTCTTAGGGCTATATCCCAAACAGGTCATACAAGGGGTAAAAGGACCTGTATGTACAAAAATATTTATAGCAGCTCTTTTTGTGATAGCAAAGAATTGGAAATCAAGGGGATGCCCATCAATTGGGGAATGGCTAAACAAATTGTGGCATATGAATGTAATGGAATACTATTGTGCTATAAGAATTGAGGAGCAGGGGCAGCTAGGTGGCTTAGTGAGTAGAGCACTGGCCCTGGAGTCAGGAGCACCTGAGTTCAAATCTGGTCATAGGCACTTGACAAACTTACTAGCTGTGTGACCTTGGGCAAGTCACTTAACCCCAATTGCCCAGCCTTCCCCACTAAAAAATTGAGGAGCAGATGGACTTCATAAGAACTTGGAGAGTTTTATATGATCTGATGATGAGTGAAGGGAGCAGAACCAGGAGAACATTGTACACAACCACAGACACATTGCTTCTGTGATGACTAACTTTGATAGACTTGGCTTTTCTCAACAGTGCAAGGTTCTAAGACAGCTCCAAAAGACCCTTGTTGGAAAAGGCTATCCACATTCAGAGAAAGAATTATGGAATCTGAATGCAGATTGAAGCAAACTATTTGCTCTCTCTTTTTCTTTTCTTTTTGGTTTTTTACATCTTTCTCATGGTTCATTTCATTAGTTATAATTCTTTTTTACAACTTGATTATTGGGAAAATAAGTTTCACATGAAGGAATTTGTAGAACTTATATCAGATTACATGCCATCTTGCAGGGGAGAAGGGGGAGGAAAGGAAAGGAGATGAAATTTGGAACTCAAAAATTTGTACATTTGAGTATAAACTAAAAAAATAATTAATTAAAAAATCCCTTTCTTTTGCTCTTTCAGGAATTGTTGTGTTGGATTTGTATCCAATATGCATTTTTCTTTGAGACTTTGCTTGTAACTCATTTCATGTCATTGTGTTCTTTTGTGTTCATGTCTTGATTTTTCCTGTCACCATGATAATTTTTAATGATCAGGTTATTTTTTGTTTGTTTGCTGATTTCCCTGGACTATTTCTTGACTTAGAACTTTTATTTTAAATTTGAGCTCTACTCACTTGAAGGAGGGGGAAAGGATACTGGGAGAGGCTTCAGACCTTTTCTGTGCTGTTTGCAGAGCTAGTTCTGGGGGTCTGAAAGTTTTTTGTGCATCCAAGGTGGTGTGATATGGGGAGTGCTGTGGTCAGTTTTCTTCTGGCCTGCATTCTGGTCCTTACCAGGAAGGTTCCTTGATCCCTTGCAACTGCATGATTTAGAACTGTGAGTTAGAACTGGGTAATGGGCAATGGTGCCAAATAGCTCCTGGTGCTGACCCCAGTGCCAGCATAGGGGTCCCCTGTCATCTCATTCTTACCAGTTGTGCAGTTCTCTTTCTGTCCTTGGGCTGAGAGCTCTCAAAGGTATTACTACTGTTGCTGCCACTTCCAAGGCCTGCAGCTGCTGCTGCTGCTCTGTGCACAACAGACCAGACCCTAACTCAGTGTCACAGATCTCTCCCTACAACTTCCTAGGTTGTCTTGGCCTGGAAAATGTCTAACCCTTAACTTTTGTTGGCTGTGCCACTCCAAAATTCAATTTGATGCATTGAGATTGTTTGGAGGGGAATGAAGAGAGTTTGGCTAGCATGTTTCTTTTCTTCCACTGTCTTGACTCTGTCTGGTAAAAGAAGAAAATAATTCCTTTTTCTTTTTAATTTCAGCTGAAGCATACCAGATTCTGCTCCAGCCCTGTATTTGAACTTTGTGAGTGTTTGTTACAAGTGTATTTCTTGTAAACAGCATATTGTTCGATTCAGACTTCTAATCCATTCTGCTATCTTCTTTTATTTTATGAATGAGTTCATCCCATTTACATTCATAATTATGATTCTTGACTGTTTGTTTCCCTCCATCCTATTCTTTTCTATGTATCCTTCTCTTTTTCACTCTGTGCCTTCCTCAGAAATCTGTATTGCTTCTGACAACCGTCTTTCTGGATCTACCTTCTTTTTATCCCCTCCCCCTTCCTTTCCCCACCACTTTCTCTTAGCCCTTTCATCTCCTACTTTTCTGTTGGGTAAGATGAATTTCTGTACCCAACTCTGTGTGTGTGTGTGTGTGTGTGTGTGTGTGTGTGTGTGTGTGTGTGTGTGTGTGTGTGTGTGTGTGCATGTGTGTATCTCTCTTCTGTGGACCAGTTCATGTGAGAGTGAAGTTTAAGCATTGACTATTCTCTCCTTTTTTCTCCTCTGTTGTATAAAGTCTTCCTCATATGTCCTTTTCACATGAGATAATTTTCTTCATTCTTTTCCTCCCTGTTTAATCTTCAACCTTTGTGGTTTCTCACTCACATTTACCTTTTTATGCTCCTATTGAGTTCTGTGATTGAATGTCAGATTTTGTATTAAGCTCTCGTCTTTTCATCAGGAATACTTGAATGTCATGTATTCATTCTTTCCCCTGAAGGATTATATCCCATTTTGATGGGTAGGTTATTCTTGGTTATAATCCTTGCTCCTTTGCCTTCTGGAATATTATATTCTAAGCCCATTGCTCCTTTATAGTGGTAGCTATTAAATCTTGTGTGAGACTCTTAGCTTGGGAACTTTTGATTTTGGCTACATCCTTGGAGTTGTCTTCTTGGAATTTCAGAAGGTGATCCGTTGGTTCTTTCATTTTTCTACTTTGCCTTCTGGTTCTAATATATTGTGGTAGTTTTTCTTTAAAATTTATTGACTTATGATGCCTATGCTCTTTTTTTGGTCATGGCTTTTAGGTAGTCCAATAATTCTTCAATTACCTCTCCTCAATTTATTTTCCTGGTCAATTGTTTTCCATATGAGATATTTCACATTTCACATTTTCTTCTTCTTTTTTTTTCAATCCTTTGACTTTGTTTTGTTTTTTCTTGATTTCTCATGGAGTTATTGGCTTTCACTTGTCTAAATCTGATTTTTAAGGAATTTTGATTTTTATGGAGACAATTTCTTCAGCATCTTATGGCTTTTTTTTCTATTTGGTCAATTTTGTTTTAAGGAGTTATTTTTTCAGCATTTTTCTGTGCCTCTTTTACCAAGTTGTTAATATCTTTTCTTTTCTTTTTTGTTTTAAGGAGAAACGCTTACAACTTTTATTTTTTTATAATTAAGATTTTTTAGTTTTAGTATGCAACACTCAGTTCCACATAATTTTGAGTTCCAGATTTTCTTCCCCTGTGCCCCCCTCCCTCCCCAAGGCGGCATGGAATCCGATATGTCTTCTACATATAACTTTGCATTGAACTTATTTACACAATAGTCAAGTTGTAAAGAAGAATTATGGCCAATGGGATGAATCATGAGAAAGAAGAAACAAAACCAAAAAAAAACAAAAACAAAAGGAAAAACAAAGGGGAAAAAATGGAGAGCATATAATGTGGCTCAATCTGCAATCAGACTCCATAGTTCTTTCTTTGGATGTAGATAGCTCTGTCCATCATGAGTCCTTTGGAGTTGTCTTTGAATGCTGAGAAGAGCGAAGTCTATCAGGGGTAGTCATCATAGAATCCATATATCTGTGGTTGTGTATAATGATCTCCTAGTTCTGTTCCGCTCACTCAGCATTGTATCATGTAGGTTTTTCCAGGTTATTATGAAGTCCGTATCTTCCCCATTTCTTATAGCACAATAGTATCCCATTACATTCATATACCACAACTTGTTCAGCCATTCCCCAATTGATGGGCATCCCCTTGATTTCCAATTCTTTGCTACTACAAAAAGAGCGACTATAAATATTTTTGTACATATGGGTCCTTTTCCCACTTGTGTGATCTCTTTGGGATACAACCCTACAATTGGTATTGCTGGGTGAAAGGGTATGAACATTTTTATAGCCCTTTGGGCATAGTTCCAAATTGCTCCCCAGAATGGCTGGATCATTTCACAACTCCACTGGAAATGTAACAATGTTCTAATTTTCCCACATCCTCTCCAGCATTTATCATTTTTCTGTTTTGTCGTTTTAGCCAATCTGATAGGAGAGATATGGTACCTAATATTTGTTTGGATTTGCATTTCTCTAATCAATAGTGATTTAGAGCATTTTTTTCATATGCCTACAGATATCTTTAATTTCTTCCTCTGAACACTGCCTGTTCATATTCTTTTTTTTTATATATTCTTTTAATTTATTTTTAATATGTTTGGTTTTCAGCATTGATTTTCACAGGCGTTTGAATTACAAATTTTCTCCCCATTTCCTCCCCACCCCCACTCCAAGATGGCATACACTCTGGTTGCCCTGTTCCCCAGTC
>CM053623.1:173512856-173536385 GCA_028646595.1 Phalanger gymnotis
CAAAGAAGGATTCCAGAGTCTGAGACTGAATCTGGGTGTTTTCGCCACCTGGCCATGTTCCCAGCCAACTTAATTAACCCTTGAGTTTTTCAGCAGAGTATGACTGCTTGTAGACTAAAGAGTTCTATGTTCCATGCTTGGGTGGATGTGCTGCCTCACCAGCACTCCTCCTTCCCCAAGAACCCCCTACCCAGACTGGGCTTAAATCTTCAGCAGGCTCTTCACTCCTGCTCTGATCAGCCACTTAATTCCTCCCACCAGGTGGGCCTGGGGCCAGAAGGAACTGCAGCCGTAGTTCTAAAGCTGCCCCACCTCCACTGCCCCAGGAGTGGTGGTCGAACCGCAAACTCAGTCCCTGCAGCTTTTCCCTCTAACCTTCTCTGTTGTCTGCTGTTTGTGGGTTGTGAGGTCTGGTAAATGCCACAGCTCAGTAATTCAGGATGCTAGGGCACTCTCCGCTTGGTTCCTGGTCTCGTCAGTCCGCGGTCTGGTCAGCCCGCGCTGCGCACGCTGGGCTCTGCTAGGCTCAGCTCCGTTCCCCTCAGCTTGGAGCTGGGAGCTCCGTGGGGGACTGACCTTACCCAGAGACCATCCAGGCTGTCCTGGGCTGGAGTCCTGCTTCCCTCTGCCACTTTGTGGGTTCTGCAGTTCTAGAATTGGTTCAGAGCCATTTTTTTTATAGGTTTTTGGAGGGACTTGGTGGCAAGCTCATGCCAGTCACTGCTTTCCACCCGCCATCTTGGCTCCGTCCCCCCCATAGTCAATTTTTGAGTATGTGCCATGTACCACTGAGAAAAAAGTATATTGCTTTTATCCCCATTCAGTTGTCTCAGGAGGTCTATCATATCTGCCTTTTCTAAAATTCTGTTTACCTCCTTAACTTCTTTCTTCTTTATTTTGAGGTTAGATTTATCAAGTTCAGAGAGGAGGCGGCTGAGGTCTCCCATTATTATAGTTTTGCTTCTTATTTCTTCCTGTAATTCCCTTAACCTCTCCTCTAAGAATCTGCACGCCATACCACTTGGTGCATATATGGTAAACAATGATATTGCTTCTTTGTTTATGGTACCTTTTAGCAGGATGTAGTGTCCTTCCTTATCTATTTTAATTAGATCTATCTTTGCTTTTACTTTGTCTGAGATTAGGATTGCTACACCTGCTTTTTCTACTTTAGCTGAAGCACAATATATTTTACTCCAGCCTTTTACCTTTACCCTGTGTGTATCCCCCTGTTTCAAATGTGTTTCTTGTAAGCAGCATACTGTAGGATTATGGTTTCTAATCCATTCTGCTCTCTGCTTTATGGGAGAGTTCATCCCATTCACATTCACAGTTATTATTTCTGTCTGTGTCTTTTTCTCCATCCTATTTCCCCCCTGTTTATGCTTTTATTTCTCCCCTTCCCATTCCACTCTTCAACAAAGTTTTCCTTCTGACCACCGCCTTCTTCAGTTTACCCTCCCTTTTCATCCCTCTCCCTTATCTAACTGTTTTCCACTTACTTCTTCTTCCCTCCCTTCTGACCACCCCCATTCCTTTTTTTCCCCTTTCCCCTCCTACTGCCTGTACGATAAGTTATATTTCTATACTTATCAGGGTATGTTATTCTAAATCCACTGAGATTAAAGCTCAAATGCTGCTCTTCTCCCTCCCTTTTTTCCCTGTACTACAATACATTTTTATGCCTTGTCATATGATATTATTTACCCTTTTCTTCTACCTCCCTACCTATTCTCCCAAAACCATCCTTTTATATCTCTTCATTATATTTTTAGCATAATATCGGTTATTTTATACTTATATCCACAGTCTATGAATGTCCCTTTCAATTGTCATAATGAGTATATTGTTCTCAAGATTGACATACACACACATATATGTGTATATATATGTATACATATATATATATATAAAACATAAACATATATAAAACAAAATATTCCTGTGTAAGGATGTAATTAATTAGCCTTATTGATTATGTAGGGGTTCCCCCCCATTTACCTTTTTGTGTTTCTCTTGAATTTTGTATTTGGAGATCAAATTTTCTGTTGAGCTCTGGTCTTTTCATCAGGAAGGTCTGGAATTCCCTTATTTCATTGAATGTCCATCTCCTTGCCTGGAAAATTATGCTCAGTTTTGCTGGGTAATTGGTCCTTGGTTGTAGTTCTAGCTCCTTTGCCTTTTGGAATATTGTATTCCAATTTCTCCAGTCTTTTAATGTAGAAACTGAAAAATCCTGCGTGATCCTTATTGTAGTTCTGTGATATTTGAATTGTTTCTTTCTAGCTGCTTGCAGAATTTTCTCCTTGACCTGGTCGTTCTGGAATTTGGCTATAATATTTCTTAGGGTTTTCAATTTGGGATCTTTTTCAGGGGGTGATCGATGAATTCTTTCGATGACAATTTTACCCTCTGGGTCTAGCACCTCTGGGCAATTTTCCTTAAGGATTTTATTGAAGATACTGTCCAGGTTCTTTTTTTCGTCATGCCTTTCTTGTAGACCAATAATTCTTAGATTGTCTCT
This sequence comes from Phalanger gymnotis, assembly GCA_028646595.1. NCBI lineage: Eukaryota > Metazoa > Chordata > Mammalia > Diprotodontia > Phalangeridae > Phalanger > Phalanger gymnotis. The sequence goes on from CM053623.1 coordinate 173,515,381, forward strand.
CCTGGATCTATTTTCCAGGTCAGTTGTTTTTCCAATCAGATATTTCACATTTTCTTCTATTTTTCCATTCTTTAGATTTTGTTTGACTGATTCTTGATGTCTCATAGAGTCATTAGCTTCTACTTGCCCAATTCTAATTTTTAGTGTTTTGTTTTCTTCCTTTATTTTCTCTATCTCTTTTTCCATTTGGTTCATTTTACTTTTCAATGAGACATTTTCTCCAATTATATTCTGACTTTCCTTAACCAATTCCCTGATTTTACCTTTTAAAGATTTGTTTTCCTCATTGAATTTTTTTTCCATTTTTCTTTTCTTCCCTACTTTGGTTTTTAAAGTCCTCCTTGAGTTCTTCCAGGAATGCTTTTAGGTCTGGCGACCAGTTCACTTTCCCTTTTGAGGTTTCAGATGTGGGTGTAGTATCCTACTGTCCTCTTCTGAATTGGTATTTTGATCATCGTTGTCTCCATAATATGAATCTAGTGTCTTTGAAAGCTTCTTGCTATTCTTTTTCATGGTTTTTTTTTCCCTCCTGGTTTCTGAAGTGGATCTCTCCTTCTGGGGCTCAGGGGTCTCTGTCCCAAGTTTCTCGTGTGGGGATCTAACTTTATGTGCTATGGCCTCTGGTTTTGTGAGGTGAGGGAGAGGGGTGGTCTGACTGCTGGAGGGGGGTCTCCTCTTCCCCAGGACTGTTCTACAGAATGGGTGATCTCAGTTGTTGTCTGTACTGGTGTCTGCCACTTACCCTAGCTGTGCAAAGTCGAGTCTGGGGTCCTGGCATTGATGTTAGTTTGCTCCACCCTCTGGGGCTCAATTACTCTCATTGTTCTGCTGAGGTGGGGCCTGCTGGGACACCTCTCTTCCTGTACTAGTCTCCTTCTGCCACCTCAGGAAGGGTCCTTCCCCCACTTCTCTTGCTACTGAAGCCCTGCTTCTGCCTCTTCTGTTTCTTCTGAGGTTTCATTCTCTGGGTTTATGCAAGGGAGGGATATGAGCCATTTTACCTGGCCATCATGGCTCCCTCAAGTTCAAGAAGGCAAGTTTCAAACCTTTAGACTGTGATTTGGAGGCCTCCGGGCTAGCTGCTCCCATGGCCACAGACTCTGTGCTCCCACAGACTCCCTCCTGGGCTGAGAGGCCTGGGGCTTGATTGCAGCCGTAGCCGGTACTTCTACCCTGGGCCTGTTACTGTTCTGGCATTTTGCTCACCCAGCGCTCTCCCAGAGCCACAGGCTGACTGGATTCCTCTGCTGTTTCCAGTTGATCTGGTGCCAATCTGCATGTCTGGCACTTCTACCCCTCTCAATCTGCTAGTGGCTTTTAACTCCTGTTAATCTCTTTTCATAGTTTTCGTAGACTGCTCACATTTCTTTTCCCAATTTTCCCTCTACTGTCTTTATTTGTGTCTTTTGTTTCTTTTTTTGGCTTGTTTTCTTTTTTTGTTTCTTTAGCTCTTCTAGAAATTCTTGTTCGGCTTGTGTTTAATTCACATTTTTTTCTTTGAGGTTTTGCTTGTAGATGTTTTCAAGCCATGGTCTTATGAGTTTATTTATTGAGCTGCCCTTTTACTATATTAGCTTTTTTTTGTTATTTGTTTGTTGTTGTAGGTCAAGTTCTTTTTTGTTTTTTGCTCTTTTTTTTCCCAGGCTATTTCTTTACTTGGGTCTTTATGTTAGAGTTGACTCTGCTCATCTCTGGGAGTGTTATGGCAATCAGACTTTTCCCTATTCTTCCCTTTTGGGATGCTAAGACTATCAAGTCTCCCCTTTGTTTGAGTGGGTGGGAAACCTTTTGCTGCCTTTGTTTTGGAGTATTTCTCAGCACTGAGGCAATCAAGAGTCATTGAATTGTATATGATGTGGTGCTGGTTGTTGGAGCTTTCCCACAATGATTTCTCACATTCTAAATGGTGAACTTCAAGTGCCCCAGGGCCTTGAGACAGGTATATAAGATCCGAGGATGGCATTTGACTTTTGGGGGTGAGCTCATTGAAAGAATATGGGTGACGAGACTTTGGGCAAGCCCTTGAACCCACCTCCTCCCCCCAGCTTTGTAACCCGGACAGATAGATGTTCGTGCTTCTCTGGTAACTGTGAATTGTGATTTGAATCAGACAAGGTCTGTCTGTTGATGTTTGTAATTTCTGTTTGTATTTGCCTTATGGTTCAGGGGGCTGATCTTTTCCCCCAGAACTTAGTGAATGATATATGTATGTTTGATTAAATTGAGATTGTTAACCCCTTAAAGTTGCTTTCTTTAGAAAAGCAGATCAAAGAACCTGTGTTGGCAGCCTTCTGTGTGCTGGTTGTTGTTGGTTTTACACAGCCACAGTAGCTCCTAGCAGATTGTTGCTACAGGAAGTAGGGGGAATTTCTGACCTGAGCTTCTGTCCTTTATGTGTTTTTGCTGCTTTCACTGCTTACTGAATGCCTCTAAGTTTTTAGTGCTTCTAATGTGGTATGATCAGAAGAAAGGTCTTCTCACTGTGTTTCTTTTTGGAGGTTTGATCTTTATCTATGTATGTTCCTGCTCACTCAAGACTGTGCCTGCTCCTCTCTCCATTGTGGAATTGTGATCTTGAACTGAGTAATAAGTGACAGAGCTGCCAAATGGCACCCTTTCCTGCTTCTAGTGTTAGTACAGTAGTCCCCTGGATCTCTTTCTGATCAGTGTTCAGTCCCACTACCATTCTGGGGTATTTTACCACTCCCCATTATTGTTGCCATTGCCAAGGCCAGGTGTTTCCACCACCACTCATGCTGCTTCTGCTTCTTGCTGTGCTCCTGCCAACTCCTCTACATAAGTGTCTCCAGACTGCTTTTTTTTTTTTTTAAAAAAACTGTCTTCCTAAACTGCCCTGAGCTGGAAAGATGAGTCAGAGTGACTTTTAATTGTCTTTCCTGTCCAAAATGCATATTTGATGCATTTTTAGTGTTGTTTTTATTTTTTTTTTTTGGTTTGGGGGGGGTGGTTAGGGTATTGGATAGCTTTGAAAAATATTGCTTTCACTCCTCCATCTTTATTCTACCTCCTAATCTACATTATTAACATTTTCTCTATCATTTTCTTAAATCTAGATGATTGACTAAATAGTAAGCCATAATTTGTAGCATTTGCCAATTTCACAGGTATAAAATGTTCACATTGAAAATGTAACAGTTAGCCCACAGAACTTGTACTAGTTGGCTCCAGCTAACCCCTAGTGTAATTGTGTTTTTGTTAGGGGTTAGTTTTGTTGAACTGCTACAAGATTAGAATTCTCATACCCTATTCCCTTAGCCTCCATCTTTGAAAAGTGTCAGTTCCCAATCTTTTCTTTTTCTATTGCATTTTTTTTAAATCAGCAAAACTCCATCTTCTCTCCCCTTTCCCCTACCCCCAATTGAGAAAGAAAGAAAAACAAAATCCCTTTTATAAATATGTATAGTCAAGCAAAACAATATTTTGCATTGATCATATCCGAAAAAATATATTTCTCATTGTATACTCTGAATCCTTCTTCTCTTTATCAGGAGGTGGGCAACATGTTTCATCTTTAGCTCATCATTAAGCTGATCAGAATTCTTGATTTTTTTGAGGTTCTGTGTCTTTAAATATTGATTGTTCTCCCTATTCTGTTTACTTTCTATCAGTTCATGTAAATTTTCTCAAGTTTCTCTGAAACCGTTACCTTCATTTCTTATAGCACGATAGTGTTTCATTACATTTATATACTATAATTTGTTTGTGAATTTCCCAATTTTAAGTACGCCCTCAAATTTCCATTTTTTGCCATTAAAACTAGCTAGAAATATTTTTGCATATCCTTAGAGTTTGTTTTTCTTAGAATTAATCCCTCCCTTAATCTCTGTTCTCTAGTTCTTCTTTTCTCTTTCTCCCCTTTCTTTCCTATTACTATGTTGGATAAAATGTATTTATGTACCCAACTGTGTATGGGGGTATGTATGGGGGGATATATTCTTCTCTTCTTTGATCTTTTTTCAATGATCAAAAATCCACTCTTTCCTTCCTTGCACCCCCGACTGAAAATGAAAGAAAAACAAAACCCCATTTATAAATATGTATAGTCATACAAAACAATTTTCTGCATTGGCCATATCTAAAAAGAAGATATGTCTCTGTTCAGATGAGAATGAGGTTGAAGTTTTAGCTGTTCCCTTAACTCCTGACTCCTTGTTTAATAGATGACTATTTGCACACCCTAATTATGTGAGATGATTTTCCCTAATTTTTCTTTTCCTCCCCACTAAGTTGTATTCCTCTTTATTTTCTTCTCTTAAGTTCATCATCAAGCTACAACAGAATTACTTCTAGGTCCTGTCTAATTAGACTCCCTCATTTGACTTCTGCTGTTGATAGGGTCTAGAGAGGATACTTGTATCATTTCCCAGATTAGAATGTAATCAGCTTATCCTTATTTCATCTTTTAGCATTATTTATTTGTGTTTACATTTCATATTTCTCTCAAGTTCTGTGTTTATACTTCATAATTCTATATGGCTCTGGTCTTTTCATGAGTAATACTTATAAGTCTTCTATTTCACTAAAGGACCATTTCCTCTCTTCCTCTCCCCTTTCCCCCCACTCTCACCCTGAAAGATGATATTCCATTTTGCTGTGTAAGTATTCTTGGCTGTAAGCCTATATCCCTTCCCTTCTAGAATAACGTATTCCAAACTCTCTACTCTTTTATAGCAGTGGCTGCTAAATTGTGTGTGATCTTTCCCATGACTCTTTGATATTTAGATTCTTTCTTTCTGGCTGCTTGCAGAAACTGGATTTTGGCCATATAGTTCCTGGAAATTTTCATTTGAGGGTTTCTTTCAGGAGGTAACTGGTGGGTTCTTTCTATGTCCACTTTGCCAACTCTGCTTCTAAGAGATATGGCCAGCCAGTTTCTTTAAGATTTCTTAAACTGTGATTCTCTCTCTCTCTCTCTCTCTCTCTCTGCATTCAGGTGGTCCAATGAGTCTTAATATTTTCCTCCTTAATGTATTTTTAAGGTCAGCTGTTTTTGCTACAAGATACCTTATATTTTGTCTCTATTTTTAGTCTTTTTACTTTGTTTTGATATTTCTTCTTGTTCATGAAATCATTGACTCCTTCGGTCCATTCTAATTTTCAGGGAGTTTGTTCTTGGGTAAAGTTTTATACCTTTTCTCTAAGCTGTTAATTCTCTTTCCAAGTCTTTCTTCCATAGCTGTCATTTTTTCCCCCAATTTTTTCTTCAGGTACTTTTATTTCATTTATAAAAACATTTTAAATCTTTTTTTGTCTCTTGGTTCATCTCTTCCAGAAATTCTAATTTAATTTTTGCTTGAGATGTGTTTTTCTTTGAAGCTTTGTTTATAGCTATTTTAGAGTTATCTTCTTTTCTCAAGGTTCATGTCTTGAGCTTCCCTGTCACCACTGTAGCTTTTAAATTGTGAGATTTTTTTTTCATTCTGTCAGCCTACTTCCTGATTATAAACTTGAAATTAGGGCCAGGTTCTGTGTACTTCCAGAGGGAATATTTAGGCTGATCCCGTTGCTGCTTTCTTAGGGTATCAAGTGTGGTGTTATTCCAGACTCTCAAGAACAGCCTCAGGCTGGGGACCTGCAATCTTTCAGTGTTTCCAGTGCAGTCTAATTCAGGGCAAGGTCTGAATGCTGCCCTCCTGCTCAGATCTCTGCAGGTTCCTCACCTGAATCCTTAGTCTTATCTCCTCCCATTGGATACTATTCATTATGCCTGGCTCCAACCCAGGGCAGAGGCTCCTATAGCATTCCCAGGGTAGGATAGCGGATCTAGGAGGTGTGACCTAAAGCAGCTGCCTCTCCATCCGAGAGAAATTATTGCTAAGCTTGCCTTTTGCCTAAAGCATAGGTTCTTAACTTTTTTGTTGCAGTCTGATGGACCTCTTCTCAAAATAATGTTTGTTTCCTACATTAATAATTGAAGGAAATATTAAATTTCAATCATAAATTAGCAAAAATGAATTAGTAAAAATGTTAATTAGTAACAAGGGACAGACAGGATGTGAAAGTGATGAAGGCAATGTGTGACACAGAGTACTGGACTAATCATAGATTTATCCTCTCCACCTTGCATTCAATAAAAGCCTCAGCCCCAAGGCAAGACGACTACCATGTCAACAGATTAGAGCACTTCTCTGAGTGAGAACAGTTCTTTGCTAACTTGGAGGGAAAGCTGAGCAACACACTTGGCAACAGTAGAGCAGAAAAGGAGTGGGCAGCTTTCAGAGATATGGTGTACAACGTCATGTTTACTGCACTGGTCCAGAACACTTGCAATCATATGACTGGTCTTACAAAAATTATGGAGAAATTCAGAACCTGCTAAATGAAAAATGAGAACTCCACAGGGTTTACCAGCAGGATTGTTCATCTGTCTCTAAGAAGGCAGTATTTAACTCCATTAAAAGTAAATGCAAGTGAAGCTTTGTGAGATGCAGGATTCTTACCTCAGTCAGAAGGCAGATGAAATTCGGTCATATATGCTGATAGTTACAATCCAAAGCACTTTTGTGATTCCCTGAAGGCTATTCATGGTCCAGAGACATATGGTGCACCTCAACTACTCAGTGCCAATGGAGCCACATTGATTAGTGATAAGAACATGATCCTGGAGAGATGAGCTGAACATTTCTATAGTGTTCTCAACAGACCATCATTAGTCAATGCTGCAGTCATTGACCATGTACCTTAGGTTGAAGTCAATCCTTCTTTAGCTGAATTTTTAAGTGAAGGAGTCTTTGAATACCATTGGGCTCCTTTCATGTGGCAAAGTGCCTAGTGATGATTCTATTGCTGCTGATATTTACAAGGCTGGGGGTCCACTGATCATTCAAAAGCTGAATGAATTTTTCTGGGTTATATGGCAATAGTAGGTTTTCCCCAGGAGTTCGAGCATGCCTCATTGTCCATTTCTATAAAGGTAAAGGAAATAGATTGTCCTGTGACAATCACAGGGAATTCTCTCCGTTAGTCATTACCAGCAAGAGTGGTGTTTGCATCCTGACAAGTTCATGAAAAATTCCAGGAGTAGAACAGAGGTACACAATATCCGTCAATCTAACCAAGACTTTTGGTACTATCAGTTGTGAGGGCTTATGGAAAATTATGGCAAAATTTGGTTACCTGGAGAAGTTCATCAGTATTCATAACAACATACTTACATACATTTTGGAGAATGAATGATGCTCTCCCACTTTCCTGGTTACCAATGGAATGAAGCTAGTGTGATGTTTTCAGCAATGTTGTGAGATGACTTCAACGAGGGCAAAAATGACATCAAGCTACTGCACTGAAGGTAAATCATTTAACTTGAAAAGGCTATGAGCCAAGGCTAAAGTGGAGGGAGAGTTGGTACATGATTTTTTGTTTATAGATGATTGTGTACAGCCTCTGAGGTTGAGATGCAAGAGAATATGGATTGGTTTTCTGCTGCTTGTGCTAATTTTGGCCTAAGAACATCAAGAAAACAGAGGTTCTCTACCAGCTGGCACAATACCATCCATACATGGAACCACCAGTTACAGCAAATGGAGAAATTTTGAATACTGTGCATAAGTTCACTTATCTTGGCAGTATACTTTCCAGAGATGGTGACAGAGATGAAGAAGTTGATACACTCTTTGCCAGAGCTAGCTCAGTATTGGGGAGGCTCCAAAGGAAAGTGTGGGAAAGAAGGGATATTGGACTGACTACCAAACTGAAGGTCTACAGAGCCATTGTGCTGACCTCATTGTTATATGTCTTTGACCTGGACGATATACCAGTGTTATGCCAGGAAATTGAATTGCTTCCATTTGAATTGTCTTAGGAAGATTCTTAAGATCACCTGGCAAGATAAGGCACTAGATACTGATGTCCTTTCTCATGCTAAACTGCCAAGCATTCAAACTCTACTGCAGAGAGCACAACTTCAATTGGCTGGCCACATTGTTCAAATGCCAAATGCATACTTACCTAAAAGAGTATTTTACAGAGAACTCAAACAAGGCAAGCTTTCATATGGTGGTCAGAAGAAGCAATACAAAGACTTTCTCAAGGTGTCTCTGAAGAACTTTGGAATTGATTGCACAGCGTGGGAGACACTAGCAAAGAACCACCCACCATGGCATGCCTACATCCAAAAAAGATACTGTGTGGTAGCTCAAAAAAAAATATGAGATGTGCAAATGTAGAGACATCTCCACTCCAAGGGTTCATGTGGAGTGTTTGTGCCTGACCTGTGGGAGAGCCTTCTGAGCTTGTACTTGTCTGAGCAGCCACAGTCAGATATGCTGTACCTTGACTCTAACATAGTGATGTCATTTTGGTCCTCTTTGAGAATGAAGGATAACAACCAATCATTCCATCACATTCATATACCATAACTTGTTCAGACATTCCACAATTGATGGGCATCCCATCAGTTTCTAATTCTTTGCCACCACAAAAAGAACTAGTATAAATATTTTTATGTATATATAAATCCTTTTCCTTTTTATCTGATCTCTTTGGAGTTTAGATTTAGTTGTGGTACTTCTGAGTCAATGGGTATGCACGGTTTTATAGTCTTTTGGGCATAGTTCTAAATTATTCTCCAGAATGGCTAGACTAAGTTTATAGCTCTACCAATGTTGCTTTTTTGTTGTTCTTCATTTGTTTAGTCATGTCCAACTCCTTATGATCCTATTTGGAGTTTTCTTGGCAAAGATACTGGAATGGTTTACCATTTCCTTCTCCCACTCGTTTTACAGATGAGGAACCTGAGGCAAAAAGGGTTAAGTGACTTGCCCAGGGTCACACAGCTAGTAAGCGTCTGAGGCCAGATTTGAATTCACAAAGATAAGTCTTCCTGACTCCAAGCCTAACACTTTATCCACTGTACCACCTAGTTACCCTTAAAAAGATTTGTTGTTTTTGCTCAGTTGTGTTTGACTTTATATGACCCCATGGACTTTGTCCATGAGATTTTCTTGGTAATGATACTGGGATGGTTTGCCATTTCCTTCTCCAGCGTGTCCCCATTTTACAGATGAGGAACTGAGGCAAATAGAGAGTAAATGATTTGCTCAAGTCACACAGCTGGTAAGTGTCTATGGCTAGATTTGTATTCAGTTCTTCTTCATCTAGGCTTGGTACTCTATCTACTATACCACCCAGCTGTCCCAAATAGTGCATTAATGTACCTATTTTCCCACATTTCTGCCATTTCTGTCATGTTAACCAGGCTGCTAAGGTGTGAGGTGGTACCTGAGAGTTGTTTTAATTTGCATTTCTTTAGTCATTAGTGATTTAGAGCATTTTTTCATGTAACTATTGGATAGCTTTGATTTCTTCTTCTGAAAACAGCCTGTTCATATTCTTTGACCATTTATCAATTAGAGAATGGCTTTTATTCTTATAAATGTCTCAGTTCTCTATATAGTTGAGAAATGAGACCTTTATCAGATAAACTTGCTATAAAATTTTACCCACTTTCCTGCTTTTGTCTCATATTGGCTACATTAGTTTCATTTGTTGTAAGCACTTTAATTTCATGTAATCAAAATTATCCATTTTACTTTCTTTGAACTTCTCTATCTCTTGTTTGGTCATGAACTCTTCTCATATCTATAGCTCTGACATGTAATTTTCCCCATGCTCTTTAGATATGATTATATCACATTTTTTTAAAAAAAGTATTTATTTTGTTAAATATTTCCAAATTACATGTAAATTTTTAAAGCAATTAAAAAATTTTTTTTGAGTTCTAAATCTTCTCCCTCAGTTCTACCCCTCTCCCCTTCTTGAGAAGGCAAGCAATTTGATACCAATTTTACATATGAAGTAATGAAAAACATATTTCCATATTAGCCATGTTGCAAAAGAAAACAGACAAAAAATAAAACAAGAAAAATAAAGTAAAAAATCCTTCAATATATATTCAGACTTCATTAGTTCTCTCTCTGAAGGTGGATATCATTTTTCATCATGGGTTCTTTGGAATTGTCTTAATCATAGTAATTAAGTCTTTCACAGTTGCTCATAGTTATAATATTGTTGTTATTGTGTATAATGTCCTCTTGGCTCTGGTAACCTCACTTTGCATGAATTCATTTAAGTCTTCCCAGGTTTTTCCTGAAACCATCCTGCTCATTATTTATATAATATTCAATACAATACTGAAGAATAATGGTGATAATGGACACCCTTGTTGCACTTCTGGTCTTATTGGAAAGGTTTCTAATTTATCTCCATTAAAGATAATGCTTGTTCTTGATTTTAATTGGATTTGACTTGTCATTTTAAGAAAAGCTGTATTTATTCCTATGCTTTTTTAATTTAATCAGAATGGATATTGTGTTTTGTCAAAAAAGCCTTTTCTGCATCTATTGATATAATAATATAATTTTTGTTGTTTTTATTATTGATATAGTCAATGATGCTTATGGCTTTCCTAATGTTGAACTAGCCCTGTATTCATGGTATAAATCTCACTTGGTCATATTCTCCTGGCTAGTATTTCATTTAAAATATTTGCATCAGTATTCATTGGGGATAATTGGTATATACTTTTCTTTCTCTGTTTTTCTGTCTCTGGCTTAGGTATCAAAATCACATTTGTGTCATAGAAGGAATTTGGTATGACTCCTTTATGTATTTTTCAAATAGTTTATATAGTATCAAAATTATTTGTTCTTTAGATGTCTGGTAGAATTTGCTTGTGAATTCATCTGGTTCTGTTTTTTTTTCTTAGGGTTCGTTCAATTTCTTTTTCTAAAAGTTGTTTAAGTATTCTATTTCCTCTTCTTTTAATCTGGTTAATTTGTATTTTGTTAAGTATTCAACCATTTCTCTTAAATTGTCATATTCATTGGCATTTAACTGGGCAAAATAGCTCCTAATAATTGCTTTAATTTGCTCTTCATTGGTGGTGAACCCACTTTTTTATTTTTGATTCTGGCAATTTGGTTTCCTTCTTTTTTAAAAAAAATCAAATTAGCCAATGATTCTAGTTTTATTTACTAAATAGTTTTTTACTTTCAATTTTATTAATCCCTGACTGTCTTCACTATCCATTCTATTTCTTTCCACTCTAGACCCTTTTTAGTTCATATTCTCTATAATTATCTAGTCCTTCTATTTTCTGTGTATTCCTCATGGAAAAAAAAATTCAGAGATATCCATTTTATGGTCTCCCTTCTAGTACTCTCCCACTGCCTTGTAAAACATACCCCACAGATTTCTCTTTTCAATCGTGCTTTACTCCTAGAACAATTCCAGTTCCTGTAGGACATTGCCTTATGGTAGGATACTCTACTCTCATCTCTGATTATGCAGTCTACCATTAATCTATACCATCTCCCTGGTTACCTTTTCCCCCTCCTCAATTTGTCTCTAAGTCTTTTCCCTGGCTCCATGCCCTCCCACTACCCCAGTGCCAGTTGCCTCCAGGAGTTTCAACTCTCCCCATCCTGAGGCAGATCAAATGGCCTTTTCAAACATGAAATCCCCTAGAAAACCCTGAGCACAATGTCCCCATCTCCCTTCATACATCATCCATAAAATCATTCATCAGTAGAAAATCCTCCCACTGTCAAGGCAAAGCCTCTCCCCCTCCTCCTTTTTCAGTTCTTCCCTCCTCCTCACCCACTCTTCTACAGGCTCTCCTCTTTCTGAGGGACCACAGAGCGCACCTTCTCTTCATTGCTAGTCCTCTGTTGGACCTGGGCACGTCACATACTCTGTCCCCCTTCTCAACTCTTCCTATTCATGTACCCTCCCATTTTATAATGAAGTCCCACAAAAAAACATTGATTCACCTATAGGTAAGGTTCCCAGGTTTTGTTAATAATGCCCCAGACCGTCCTCTTCACTTTTACCTCCAGCTGTTTTCTACTTACATCCATGCCTTCTTGTGAACATTTAGTAAGAAGTCTCTTACTGGCGTTGTTGCTGTTGCTGTCATTGACTGTTGCATTGTTCACCCTTCATATATTTGTTTTCTTGGGTATTTGAGAAACAAATAATCTCTTTTAGGTCTGGTTTTCTTTCTAAGAATACTCCAAAACATTTATTATTGAACATCTATCTTTTTTTTCATTTATTATTAAGCTCAGATTTGCAGAGTATGTCAGTTACTTAGGGCTGCATCCTGAGCTTCATTGCTCTTTGGAATAATTTATTTCATTCATTCCTCTGTTCTCTGGTTGGTATAGAATAGTTTTATTTTATCTGAATTTTCTTTCCTTTGTATTTGAAGGACTTTCTCTTGATTGTTTTCAGAAATTTTTTCTGCATTGAATAGTAAAAAAAAAAAAGTTTTTGCATGCAACTAGGAAATAAGATATACAGGCAACAGGGCATAGAAATCTATCTTGCCATACAGGAAAGTAAGGAAAAAGGGGATGGGGGGGAGTGGGGTGACAGAAGGAAGGGCTGACTGGGGTACGGGGCAATAAGAATATATGCCATCTTGGAGTCAGGGGGAAGGTAGAAATAGGGAGAAATTTTGTAATTCAAAATCTTGTGGAAATCAATGCTGAAAACTAAAATATTAAATGAATGAATGAATGAATGAATGAATGAATGAATAAATAAATAAGAAAAAAAGAAAAAAAAGAAAACTTCCCAGAATAGAAAAGGAAATATCAATTGAAAAAAATTCATAAATTACTTGCAGGAAAAATTTTTTAAAAGACTGAAAACCCCAGGGTACTTTGTGGTTAAATTTAATTATTCAATGCAGAAAAAAGACTCAAGGGTCGAGTAGTTGGCTGGGAACACGGACAGGCAGTAAAAATGGACTCTTCTCAGAGAGAAGGGGGACACACACACACACACACACACACACACACATATGTATATATGGTTCAACTTTAGTAAGTCTCTTATGATTTCTCTTTCTTGTTTACCTTTTCATGCTTCTCTTGATTCTTGTATTTGGAAGTCAAATTTTCTGTTCAGCTCTGATCTTTTCATTGAGAAAGCTTGAAAGTCCTCTATTTTATTGAAAATCCATATTTTGCCTTGGAGCATTATACTCAGTTTTGCTGGATAAGTTATTATTGGTTTTAATCCTAGCTCATTTGACCTCAGGAATATCATATTCCAAGCCAATCCCTTAATGTTGAAGCTGCTAGAACTTTTTGTTATTCTGATTGTGTTTCCACAATATTCAGATTTTTTCTTTCTGGCTTCTTGCATTATATTCTCTTTGACCTGGAAACTCTGGAATTTGGCAACAATATTCCTAGGAGTTTTCTTTTGGGATCTTTTTCAAGAGGCGATTGGTAGATTCTTTCAATTTCTATTTTACCCTCTGGTTTTAGAATATCAGGGCAGTTTTCCTTGATAATTTCTTGAAAGATGATATCTAGGCTCTTTTTTTAATCATGGCTTTCAGGTAGTCCAATAATTTTTAAATTATCTCTCTTGGATCTATTCTCCAGGTCAGTGGTTTTTCCAATGAGATATTTCACATTGTCTTCCATTTTTTCATTCTCTTGGTTCTGTTTTATAATATCTTGGTTTCTCATAATGTCACTGGATTCCACTTGCTCCATTCTAATTTTTAAGGTGGTATTTTCTTCAGTGGTCTTTTGGACTTCCTTTTCCATTTGGCTAATTCTGCCTTTTAAGGCGTTCTTCTCATTGGCTTTTTGGAGCTCTTTTGCCATTTGAGTTAGTGTATTTTTTAAGGTGTTATTTTCTTCAGTATTTTTTTGGGTCTCCTTTAGCAAGTCATTGACTTGTTTTTCATGGTTTTCTTGCATCACTCTCATTTCTCTTCCCAATTTTTCCTCTACTTCTCTTACCTGCTTTTCCAAATCCTTTTTGAGCTCCTCCATGGCTTGAGCCCAATTCATATTTTTCTTGGAGGCTTTTGATGTAGGCTCTTTGACTTTGTTGACTTCTTCTGACTCTATGTTTTGATTGTCTTTGTCGCCAAAAAAGATTCTATAGTCTGAGTCCTCTTATGCTGCCTGTTAGTTTTCCCAGACAAGTTTTGTTTTTTTGAGCTTTTGGTCAGGGATTTTGCACTGCTGTTTTCAGAGCTACTTCTGTTCTGAGGTGGTATGATACTCCTCTCCTGGCCTATGCTCTGGTCTGTGAGCGCAAGCACTCCTTTCTGCTGTGTAACTACCAGGTGGCCTCCCTCTCCACAGTTACCAAAAACTCTGCCACACCAGTGCTCCTCCTCCCCCAAGAACCACAGATCAGGATCACGACCTAGATCCAAGCAAGGCAAAGCAAGAGAGCCCTGTCTCAGTGCCAGCAAAACAGTCCCTGTACTCCTACTCTGATCAGCCTCTTGATTCCCCCCAACAATCTGTGGGCCTGGAGCTCTGGAAGCTGCCTCTGCCACCCCTGGAGCTGGGGCTGGACCACACACTTCCCTCACCCAGATTCAGCTGTTTTCCCATTGACCTGTTCCATTGTCTTTGGCATTTGTAGGTTGAGAAGTCTGGTGACTGCCACTGCTCAACCTAGTCTACTCCTGGCCTGGTCTGTCCTGTGTGGCCCATGCTGGGCTGTGCTCTGCTCTCAGCATGGTGCAATACACCTTTCTCAGCTACCACCCAGGCTATCTTGGCCTGGAGACTTGTTTCCCTCTGTTACTTTGTGTCTTCTGTAGCTCTAGAGTTTGTTTAGAGTCATTTTTTACAGGTGTTTGTAGCGGTTTGGGGGAGAGCTTAAGTGAATCCATATTTTCAAGCAGCCGTCTTGGCTGCACACCCCCACACCCCCTGGTCTTTTTCTTTAGCAAACTGAATTGAGATGGCTTCTTCCATTTTCTTTCTTGAAGCTGGAAGCCAGAAATGCCCAAAGTGACTCACTCCTTGAAGAGTACTGAAGAAGACTTGAAGCTTGAAGAGTCCTCAAGGGGACTGAAGCTTGATGAATCCAGAAGAGGACCAAAGAAGGTTGGATCTTTTCTTGCTCTTACCAGTTCTGCCCTACCCTCATGCAGGGCCAGGCATTTATCTCCACCATATCAGTGAGGAGAGAGTCCCATACCAATGGGCTTTGAGGGGTTATTACACAAGTTTCTACTGGATTAATTTTTATAGTTTGGGACCCCAAGATTCTGTAAGAAGAGGGGGTGACTCAGGGTATGGGGTTTGGGTACTTTTTCAAACCAAGACATATGTATTACCCCTTTCACTGTTTTCCTCAACCATCCTGCAGAGATTTTTTGAAGTGTAGAACAATGCTGTCATGTTGGTTGTTGTGGTCCCAGCAGATTTCCATAACCCAGAACCTAGATATACCTGGCCCTGGAAAGATAGTGGAAGAACTGAGGTATGGGGTTGGATTTTGTTGGCAAGCCTGTGAGTCAGATACTTGGTTCTCCTAGTGCAGCCTTGGTGCTGGTAGTAAGGTGGGTGGTGGGGGAGAGGGTGCTAAGCGAGTTCAGGGTAAGTGTCAATTCATATATATATGTATGTGATTACATATATATACATATATGAATTATATATGCATATATAACATATGAATTATGTGTACATATTTAACCCTCTTTGGGGGTTCCAGGTATCCTAGATCATTGAGAAACCTAAAGTTGCCTTGTCTTTGGTCCATAATTTCTGTTTTGGAAAGGTTTGAAATGTCATTGTGATCAGAGATAATGTCCAGTCCCCCATCTTGCTGGTCACATGACGTGGAAGGCAGCAATCATCTCTTTCTTGCCAAATCTAATGTCCTTTTCTTATTCCTCACCTTTGAACTCTTCTCCTTAATGTTCTTTTCTCTCTAGGTTTTCATGATAATTCTTTCTCTCCTGGTTTTTTTTTCCCTCATCTGACTGCTTCTTCTCTATTTCCTTTGCTGAATCTCTGTCCATACTCATTAACAATGGGAGTCCCCCAAGGCCTAGACTATCCTAGACTCTTCTTCTATACTATTCTACTCGGTGATTTCATCAGATCCCATGGTTTTAATTATTATCTCTTTGCAGATGACTTCCTATAGATATAAATAAATCTATTTATTCAGCCCTAATCACCAGTCTCGCATCTTCAGCTATTTTATATCTCGAGCTGCATGTCTCATAGATATCTTAAACTCAGCTTGTCCAAAATAAACTCATTACCTTTCTTCCCAAACCTCCCTTCTTTCTAACTTCCCTTTTACTATCAAGGGTACCACCATCCTCCCAGTCACCCAAAACAGGGGACACGTAGGTATTACTCTCTCTCTTGATTCTTCACTCTCTCTCCCTCTATATCCAATTTGTTGCAAGGCCTGTCAATTAAAAATCGAACTTCATGATATCTCTTATATACACCTCCTCTGACACTGCTATAACCCTGTTGTAGGCCCTCATCACCTCACACCTAGACCTTCTCACAACCTACTCAAGTCTCTCCCCACTATAGTCCATTCTCCACTCAGCTGCCAAATTGATCTTCCTAAAACACAGGTATGACCATATCACCCTCTTCTATTTAATAAACTCCGGTGGCTCCCTATTACTTCTAACATCAGTTGCAAAATCCTCTCTTTGGCTTTCAAAACCCTTAATAAACTCACCCCTCCCTATCTTTTCTTATACTGTATAACCTCCGCCCTTCCTCACTGCCCCCCTCCCCAACTCTTTCAACCAGTGACATTGGCCTCCTTTCTCTTCTTCCCACAAGACATTATCTACAGACTCTATTTACTTTCACTGGCTTTCATAGGCTTTCACCATGCCAAAATATCCTCCCTCCTGATCTCTCTGCCTCCTGTCTTCCCTGCTTTCCTTTTAAATCTCAACTAAAGACTCACCTTCTGCAAAAAATGTTATCTAGTCCTTAGTCTTAGCACATTCCCTCTGAGATTATCCACAATATATGTTGTTTGCACACAGTCACCTGCACGTTATCTCCCCCTTTAGTCTGTAAGCTACTTTAGAGCAGCTGTTGTTTTTTGCCTTTCTTTGCATCCCTAGCACTTAGCACAGTTCCTAGTACACGGTAAGCATTTGATAATTGCCTGTTGATTGACCTTCTCTGCAGCTTAAAGTCTTAGAGAATTTCCTAGAACATTGAGACGCTGTGACTTGTAACAGAATACACAGCCAGTATGTGTCAGAGGCAAGATTTAGACTTAGAGTTTCCTGCCCCTGAGTGAGGTTGGCTTTCTATCAACTCTTGTCACACTATTTTTGAGGGAGATGGAAGGGGGCAACAGTCCCTCTACCAAAAAAAAAAAAGAATCCACCAAACTCTTTATCTATTTGAAATTTTGCTTAGGGTCAGCCTAACCTCCTTAATCCCTGTTCATTTCTGCCTCCTTCTTTCTTCCATATTATGTAGTGCTTTGCTTCCAGAATACAGAACTTATGTAAACATTATCTTCTGGCTATATTTTTGTGGGCTAGCCTGGGAAATTAACAACAATTTAAAACATTGTTTCAGTAGGAAATGTCATTATTAGTTTCAAAGAACCAAGTTCCACATTGCCTTTAAAAATATAACTCATTCAAAAGTGGAAAATTTATGTATTGTAATTCATTGTAATAAGAAACAAACTATGTAAGTAATGAAATAAATAGGTCAGGAAATGAAACATTTAATGTTATCAAGCAATAACTTTTCCACATTGTAAGTATTCATTTACTATGTCAAATGTGCAAAACTTCAATAAATGTTAGAATTTGAAGCAATATTCATGGGCTAAAATTGTATTAAGACTTTAAAATGTGTATTTATTATAAAAATGTTTTAATGGGGGAAGGAAAAACTGAATTTGGGTATATAGCACCAGTTTTGTTTTGTTTTTTTGCATTCTGCAAATTTGATCCTAATCAAAGAGGTTGTTTATGGTTTTCTTATTTGTGACCCTTATGTATTGCTTCCCCTCTTAGAATATAAACTCCTCAAGGGCAGAGACTATCTGCTTTTGTATTTGTACCCTGGTACTTACTGCAGTATTTGGAACATAGTATGTACTCATTCGTTCATTCATTCCTTTGCCATCTACAGGATCTCTTTCTCCTAATGACGAACATATTTCAGGCTACAAGTTTCCAAGATAAAGCACATTCCTGCCAACATGATTCCTGAAAAAGATGTTCTGGACTTTGAACTTGCTACCCACGGTAAGGTTATATCCAGGACACATACCCATATTTCAGTGGGGGGTGAACTATGATTGGCTATGTTAGAGATTCCTTATGTAACAATTGTAGGATAAAGTGATTCCAGATGGACCCTCAGCAAATACTAGGGTACTTATGTTTTTAACCCATTAAGCTAAATCCACTTTTGTAATGTGGGAAAGAAGAGAATTTTACTAGACAGAAAGGCCACCTCTAGGTTACTTCATAAACTTAATTCCAAACTAACCATAATTTGTAGTATATTCAAGGTTAGATAAATAAAATATATTTAAGAAGCATCTTTTCATCTTGCTTTAAATTTTACCGAACTCAAGTTGTAGACACTTTAAAATAAGCTGATTTTCATTTTGAAGTTTGAGTATCAGTATGACAAGCCAAGCAGACCTGGGATTAAGTTCTGCTTCTGTCTCATAATAATTATTTGACCATGGTCAAGTCACTTAATATTCTTGATGCTCCAGACAACTGTCTACAACTTTAAGTGACAGAGGAGTTTGAAGTTTTTGCACTCTCCACATCTGATGAAATCACAGATCCACATAAAAAATTCTGAAGATTAAATTTTATGGGATATGAGATAGATTTTTAGTTCCCAGTTGAATTTTAAACTCTTTTACACAAGCTAGAATATTTTCACTTGGTAGACAGGTGGTAGGTAGGTGGTAGAGTGAATAGAACACCAGGCCTAGAGTCAGGAAGACCCAAGTTTAAATCTAACCACAGACACTTACTAGCTGTAATTTAACTTCTGTTTGTCTCAGTTTCTTCATCTGTAAAATGAGGACAATAATATGACCAACATGTCAGGGTTGTTGTGAGGACAAAATGAGATAATATTTGTAAAGTACTTTGCAAACCTTAAAGCACTATATAAATGCTAGTTATTATTAACTATGTACTAGGTGTATGTATAGTCTTAATGTCAACTATTTGATGGAGGAAGCATGGTATAGTTGGACAGATACAGGACCTGAAGTAAGAAGACCTGGGTTTGAATCTTGGCTCTTTTGTTTACTGGCTATGGGACTCTGGATTAATCAAAGTAATATTAAAGTACTGCTCAGTGTACCTACCTCCCCTTACCAAACATACAGGGAGTCATAGTGCAGTTTTAAGATAGTAGAGCTTTAAGCTACAAAAAGCTCAAAAAATTATTAGAGCTCTAAAATCTAATAACTTAAAATTGTACTAAGACTTTTGGGACACCTTGTATTTCTCTCTAGGTGATCATCAAGTTGCCCGCCCCTTGTTCTGTCTTTTACTTGGCTGATTTGCTTTTATGATCAAATCATATGGTCTTATAGGAGAACAACTGGAGATTAATAATTTTTACAATGGACTACTAGAAGGCATGAGTTATCAGTGGTTTTGCTAATCCATTTGTTTAAGCGTATAATAGATACTTACTTATCTAGAATTGTTTAGATCTGTTCTTATTGGGTTATGAGGAAAGGCACTACAATAGATGACCCCTTAAGGTCCTACTGAACCTTATAGTTCAGTAAATAGAGAATAAAGTGTAACTTCTGGGGATGGAGCCATAATGGCAGCTGGAAAGCAAGGATTTGCTTAAGCTCTCCCCCAAATCCCTCCAAACACCTGTAAAAAATGGCTCTGAACAAATTCTAGAGCTGTGGAACCCACAAAATACCAGAGGGAAACAGGTCTCCAGCCTAGGAGAGCCTGGATGGTTGCTCGGAGTCAGCTAGCTGGAACAGGCCTTGGGGCCATAAATCAGTGAGCTGTGGCAGTTACCAGACTTCTCAACCCACAAACACTGAAGAGCAGGTTAGAGGGAAACTGCAGGATTGAGTTCAGAGCAGTCCAGCCACCAGCCCTGGGGGTGGCAGAGGTGGTACAGTGGTGGCGGTGGCAGCAGCAGGAAGCTCGTAATGCTGCTTCCAAAGCTACAGTGTTAGCTGCTCCCTGAGTTCCTAGCTCACACAGTGGGAGCATTCTAGCAGCGGATCAGAGCAGGAGTGCAAAAAGTGCTTTGTAGGCACAAAGTCAGATTCTCTTGCTGTGCCCTGCTTGGATCTGTATTTTGTTCCTGGTTGTAGGTTCTTGGGGGAGGAGGAGTGCTGCAGTGACAGAGCCTGGGGTGACAGTGGAGTAGAAGACCCTGAAAACAGCAGTGCTTGGACCCTAAAGCTTGGGACAAAGTACTCTCTGCTCTACAAGCAGTCATACCCCAACAAAAAACTCAAGGGTCAAGTAGTTGGCTAGGAGCATGAACAGGCAGCGAAAATGAATTCAGACTCAAACTCAGACTCAGACTCAAACTTTAGATTCCTTTTGTGGTGACAAAGAAGATCTAAACATACAGCCAGAAGAAGTCAACAAAGTCAAAGAGCCTACATCAAAAGTCTCCAAGAAAAATATGGATTGGTCTCAGGCCATGGAAGAGCTCAAAAAGGATTTGGAAAAGCAAGTAAGAGAAGTAGAGGAAAAATTGGGGAGAGTGATGCAAGAAAACCATGAAAAACAAGTCAATGACTTGCTAAAGGAGACCCCAAAAATAGTGAAGAAAATAACACCTTAAAGAATAGAATAACCCAAATGGCAAAAGAGCTCCAAAAAACCAATGAGGAGAAGAATGCCTTGAAAGGCAGAATTACCCAAATGGAAAAGGAGGTCCAAAAGACCACTGAAGAAAATACTAGCTTAAAAATTAGATTGGAGCAAGTGGAAGCTAGGGACTTGATGAGAAATCAAGATAATCTAAAACAGAACCAAAGGAATGAAAAAATGGAAGACAATGTGAAATATCTCATTGGAAAAGCCACTGACCTGGAGAATAGATCCAGAAGAAATAATTTAAAAATTATTGGACTACCTGAAAGCCATGATCAAAAAAGAGCCTAGACATCATCTTTTAAGAAATTATCAAGGAAAACTGCCCTGATATTCTAGAACCAGAGGG
>CM053623.1:173536885-173566478 GCA_028646595.1 Phalanger gymnotis
TGCTTCCCTCTGCCACTTTGTGGGTTCTGCAGCTCTAAAATTGGTTCAGAGCCATTGTTTTATAGGTTTTTGGAGGAACTTGGTGGGGAGCTCACGCCAGTCACTGCTTCCCAGCCGTCATCTTGGCTCCGCCCCACTAGTGGTTTCTTAATTAAGAACAGGGGATAGTGTAAGAAAAAAGTACTCTGTGCTCCTTGACATAGGGAAATATACCTGGAAGGATTTGTTGGTATATATCTGCTGAAATTTCTGGCTCCTAGGCTCCCCTGCCCTGTCCAAATGCAAATAATTAACATGAAATAAGTATGAAATTCTACTTAAATATGTATACTTAAATATTTAATAGTTTGGTAGCATAGTGCCTGATACAGTGAAAACTTAATAAATGCCTATTGATTGACTAGCAAATTCCCTCAGGAAACTGAACTGAATCAGTTCAGTTGGAAAATTTGCCTACAGAGGCCTTTTGAGTCTTCATTAAGTAGCTTAAGCATTCTTCCAAGACTTTTGATATATCTGCCAATATCTCATTTAGTTGATCTAACATGTAGTAGTATTCCTCTAGTCCTTGCTGAAAATTTTAAGGTTATTTCCTCTTTTATGTTCTGTGTGATGATGCACTTGTATTATAGTACATTTAATTTTCTCAATGGAAATGCAAATTTTACACAGCCTCTAGGTGGTACTCGGGGGAAAGATCTGAAATTGTTAACAAGGCAACCAGACACTCTTCTAGCTTTGTGAAGCCACTTTGTTTTCTGAGATCTAAGGCAATGGTCCACAAAATGGGGCTGTGGCTTGCCTCTATAGGGTTGGCAATCAACTAATCACAAGGTAGAAGTATGGATTGAATCTTATTCCTCAACCATACTACCAAGAAGATTATGGGCTTGTCTAATACAACTATATCACCCTTTTCAACATATCTCCCCTCTGTCCCTTCCCAAGAATGGGCTTTGGTGACTGTACCAGTCTTTAGTGTCTCAGGGATGTTATAAACTAATCCAGCTCAGGTATCAGAAGTAACTATGCAAGCAAATCCTATCCCTACCTCCAATTACACCCAGCATCTTCATAACCCTTCCCCTTCTTCCCATGGCCAAATCACTACTCTGGGTCAGTGTATGGTGTTTAACAACCTTTCCCTCCCCTCCCCTCCCCTCACACAACATTTTTCTGGAAGAAGAGTGAATAGCACAGAATGAGTAGGCATGGGTGGATTTTGATTGGATCATTTTTACCTCCAATCCTACTTCCATTCTGAATTTCCCTATTTCTAGGGAAGATTTCACCATCCTTCCATTTCTGTTTCTTAGACTACTCCCTAAAATCTTACTTGATAAAAACCCAGTAGAAAATTGGTTAGGGAGTGAGGGGTGCAAGAAAGCTTTACTGTTGGCATTTAGTTTCAGGATTTGGAGCACGGACCAGAGCACAGGAGGAGCCTGGGTCAGGTTGGACAAGTAGGTCTAGCTTCTAGTTGTGCTTCAGGCTATCTCTCTACCAGATTGTCACCCAGACCCTCAGTTGGTAGTGGCTCTTCAGGAAATCACAGAGTTGTGTTTCCTCTTGGCCGAAGACTAGGGTATACAGCTCCAAAAGGGTCAGGGTAGCCTCCATGGTATCCAGGCTATGTAGGATAACATGGACCCATGCTCACTCTAGAAACATTGAAGGCTCTTGGTGCTCTCCCATTTTTCCTTTTCCAGCTCAAAGAAAAAGTGTGACCCTCCAGGGAGGACAACATCATCCAGGTCAAAATAGAAAGTCAGGAACAGGTGGGAGGCCCACAGGTGGTTGATAAGTGTCCTCAGCAGAGAACTTTTGGTGGATATGAGAGGCGGAACTCATAGCATTGGAGGCAAAAGAGGTGGCTGGTTCTGGAGGGGGGCAGAGAAAAGATGGCTTCAATAGCTGATCTCAGGGATTGGAAGCTCAAATGTGAGGGGCTTTGGGGCAGAGGGAACCTTTGATATGTTTGTTCCAAACATTGCTGAAGCAAAAAACAGAGCCCACATGATGTGGTCAGAAAAAACAACTACATTTTCCAAAGTTATTAATGATCTCTTACTTGCCAAATCTAATGGTGCTTTTTCAATCTTCATCCTTCTTGAACTCTCTGTAGCATTTGACACTATTGGCCGCCCTCTTCTGAATATTTACTTTATTCTCTCTAAATTGTCCAGACAATACTTTTTTTCTTTTTTCCCTTTCTTTTCTTTTCTTTTCCTTTCTTTTCTCTTCTCTTCTCTTCTCTTCTCTTCTCTTCTCTTCTCTTCTCTTCTCTTCTCTTCTCTTCTCTTCTCTTCTCTTCTCTTCTTTTCTCTTCTCTTTCTTTTCTTTTCTGTTCTCCTCTTTTCTTTTCTATTCTTTTCTTTCCTCTTCTTTTCTTGCTCTCTTCTTACCTCTCGGCCATTTCTCAGTATCCTTTGCTGGCTCATCAGCTAGAGTATACCTCACTTGATATATCCATTACCACTTGTTACTGTCCTTTATTTCTTCTTCCCTTTTTGTAGCTAAACTACTTGAGAAGACCATTTATAACAGGTACTTCCACTTCCTTTCCTTTTACTCCTTAACTGTCTACAGAGCTTAGCTTCTGGCCCATCATTCATCTGAAACTACTCCAAAGTAATCTTTTAATCAACAAATCTCATGGCCTTCTCTCAATTTTCATCCTTCTTGACCTCTCTGCAATCTTCGACATTGTCTACCCACTCCTATCTCTAGGTTTTCATAATATTATTCTGTCCTGTTTCTCCTCTTACCTATCTGGCTACCTCTTCTCAGTATCCTTTGCTACACCTTCATCAAAGTACTACCTACTAACACAGGACTTTGTCCTGAGCCCTCATCTCTTCTTCTTCTTCTTCTTCTTCTTCTTCTTCTTCTTCTTCTTCTTCTTCTTCTTCTTCTTCTTCTTCTTGTCTATTTCATTTAGTGATCTCTTCAGTTCCCATGGATTTAATTATCATCTCTTATTTAATTATCACCACTATACAGATGATTCTCAGTTCTTATTCAGCTGCAACCTCTCTGCTGACTTTCGGTCTCATTTCCAACCACCATTGAATGTCCCATAGACATCTTAAATGAAAGTATCCAAATCTGAACTGATTATTTCACTTTACTTCCCCCCACTTTCTCCCTTTTTATCTTCCTTATTAGTGTGTCAAGGGTACCACCAATCTCCCAGTAACCTAGGCCTGCAACTGTCCTTGACTCTGAACTCTTTCTCACCCTCCACATCTAATCTCTTGCCAAGGCCCTGTCAGTTTTACATTTGTAACATTTCTTGTCTACACTCCCTTTCTCAAGCTCTGACAGTGCTGCTGCCCTGGTGCAGGCTCTCATACCCTCACAGTTAGACTATTCAAATAGCCTGCTGATCAGACTCCCTGCTTTGTCTCTCCCTACTCCAGCTCATACTCTGCTTAGCCGTCAAAATAATCTTCCTAAAACACAAGTCTGACCATGCCATCCCATCCCACCCCTTATTTAATAAACTCCAGTAGAGCCCTATGGCCTCCACAATCATACATAAAGTCTTTTATTTGGCATTCAGAACCCATCATAAATTGACTTCTTCCTATCTTCCCTTTCTTGCTTCCCATACCTCACCCCCATACTCTGTGATCCACTAACACCGTCCTTGCTGTTCCTTGAACAAAACACTCTATTTCTCAACTCTGGGCATTTTCGTTGCCTGGAATTCTCTGCCTTCTCCTTTCCATCTGCTGGCTCCCTTCAGGTCTCAGCTAAAATCCCAGTGAGAAGCCTTTCCTGACCCCCTAAATGCTTGTGCTCTTCTCCTGAGATTATATCCAATTTATTCTGTAATCCTGTTTATATCTTGTTTATTTTCTTATTATCTCTTCAATCATACTGTGAGCTCCTTGAGAGAAGGGACTGTTGTTTTTGCCCCAGTGCCTGGCACATAAGTAAGCACTTAATAAATGCTTGTTGACTTAACTCCTGACTGTGGGTGTATCCTAAGGTTTTGTTCTGGGTCCTCTTCTCATCTTTCTCTATATTGTCTCACCTGTTAACTTCATTAGCTCTCATGGGTTTAATTAGAAATGCAGATGTACTCCAGCCCTGATCTTTTCCTTGAGTTCTAGTCCCATCCACATACTGCCTTTTGGACATTTCAAACCTGATATCCTGCAACCATCCTAAACTCAATATGTCCAAAATAGAACTCACTCAGACGCACTCCTCTTCCATACTTCCCTATTTCTGATGAGTGTACCAGCATTCCTTTCAGTTAACCAGGTTCTCAATTTGGAATTATACTTGATTTACCACCATTGTTCATGGGAAATATCCATTTAGTTATTGAATCTTATAATTTCTGCCTCCACAATGTCTAATAGCCACCATCCAGTTTAGCATATAATCATCTCTTATTGTATTAGCCTCCTAGTTAGTCTTCTTGCTGAGTTTTTACACAGAATCCATAGTGACTTTTCCCAAAGTGAAGGTTCAATTATATCACCTGCAACCCCTTCCCACCATTCAATAAATAAATCCAGTGACTCTATCTTGTCTCTGGGATCAAATACGAATTCTTCCATTTGGCATTTAAAGCTATTCAGAACATGATGTCTCTCTTTCTTTTGTTTTTTTATCCTGTTATACCTTTCTATGTTTTCATGGCAGAGCCATACTAATCTATTTGCTCTTTCTCATATACAATTCTGTCTTTCCTGTCTCAGTGCCTTTGAATTGGGATTACCTTGTACCTCAAATGATCTTCATCCTATACTCTAACAGAATCCATGGCTTACTTTATGAGAGAGCTCAAGTAACCACCTGTTGGAAGAGGCCTTATCTTTTGCCTCTAGCTGCTGGTGCCTTCCCCTGTAAGGCTACCTTCCCTCTCCTATGTATTTATCTTGCATCTGTCAACTTATGCATATGTTGTTTTCTCCTCATACTTCCATGTGGTCACTTGGAGCCAATGATGGCAAATCCGAGTATGCTTCATAGAAGGATGGGATGATCCCCCATACATGTAGTGTTTCAAAATGAGATAAAGCATGGAAAGTCCACAAAACAATCAGCATACCGTGATGCCAAAGAATAATACTGTGTAATTTCAAGAGAGCACATTTCTTGAGTAAAGCCTATCATTTGAACAGTTTCATTGTTGATGAAACCAGTCTATTTTGAGGATGATTGCCAACTACTACCCTTGCAAGTACCAGTAAATCAAGTACTCCTAAATTTTGGCTGAATAAAGGTAGGTTGACTTTTATTGCATGTGCATGTTTTGCAAACATCCATAAAACAACAATTGCTGGTTAGAAACTTTCATTTTCTTAGGGCTTTTAAAGGTTTTATGTATATAAGCTCATGGTCTACATGGCTGGAAAAATACTTTTATTCTAAATTGTTCTGTCATCTTTTTGTATCTTCAATGAAAAATCATTTCAATACTTGGAGGTAATACTAATTCTACATTGCTAAACAATGTAGAATTTCTCCTAGGAAACTAAGATTGGGAATATTTCTACTCTTCTTTTATAAAATTTAAAATTATATTGTATTTGTTCAATCAGTAAAAAGCTACCATCCTACCCAAATTCCCTTACAAATAAAATAAATAAATAAAAGAAAATCAAAACCTAATAAACCTGTTTCATCATTAGTCCTCTGAAATTGTGGTTGGTCATTATGCTGATAATAGACCCAAATTCTTTCTAAATTGTTTGTTTTTAACCATTACTGCATTATATAAATTGTTTTTCTGGTTCTTTTTCCTTCACTGCATCACTCCATACAACTCTTCAGAAGCATTCCATCACATTTTTATACTGTAACTTGTATTTTCATGCCCCAATTTATGGATGGACCCTCAGATTCCTATTCTTTGTCACCTCAAAAAGAGCTATAAATATTTTTGTACATACTTAGAATTTAGATTTTGTTTTGCTTAGACCTAATCCCTTTCTTAATCTACCCTCTTCGTAGTTCTCCCTGCTCTTTTCTTCCCTTTATCTTTATTTAACCTGCTGAGTGATGGAATTATGGTCTCTTCTTTGGTCTGGGCTAGATACTAGAAGTGGGACTGTGTTCTGCTCCTGGGGTCTGAACCACACTGCTTGATTATTTCTGAACTTCCTCCTTTCTCAGTACACCAGCCAGAGCCTACCTACCCAATAACTCTCTCATAAAACCAGCTCTTAGTTTTATTTATTAGTTCAATAGTTTTCTTGATTTCAATTTTATTAATCTCACCTTTAGTTTTCAGTGTTTCTAATTTGGTATTTACTTGGGGGTTTTCACTTTGTTCTTTTTCTAAATTTTTCAGTTGCATGCCCAATTCCTTGATCTCCTTTTCTCTATTTTATTCATGTAAGCATTTAGAGATGAAAACTTCCCTAAGAACTGCTTTTGCTACATCCCATAAGTTTTGGTATGTTGTCTCATTATTGTCATTCTCTTGAATGAAGTTATTAATCGTATATATGATTTGTTCTTTGACCCACTCATTCTCTAGGATTAGATAATTTAGTTTCCAATTAATTTTTAGTTTATCTTTCCATGGTCCTTTATTACAAATAATTTTTATTGCATCATGATCTGAAAAGAATGCATTGACTATTTCTACCTTTCTGCACTGGACTGTGAGGTTTTTATGCCCTAGTACATGGTCAATTTTTGTGTATATACCATGTACCACTGAGAAAAAGGAATATTCCTTTCTATCCCCATTCAGTTTTCTCCAGAGATCTATCATTTCTACCTTTTCTAAAATTCTATTTACCTCCTTAACTTCTTTCTTGTTTATTTTGAGGTTATAAAGTTCATGGAGGGGGAGGTTGAAGTACTCCACTAGTACAGTTTTGCTGTGTATCTCTTCCTATAACTCCCTTAACTTCTCCTCTAAGAATTTGTATGCTATACCACTTGGTGCATATATGTTAAGTAACGAAGTAACTGCTAGTAATGTAGTAATTGCTTCATTGTCTATGGTGCCTTTTAGCAGGATATAGTGTCCTTTCTTATGTCTCTTAATTAGATCTACCTTTGCTTTTGCTTTGTCTGAGATTAGGATTGCTACCCCTGCCTTTTTACTTTAGCTGAAGCATAATATACTCTACTCCAGCCTTTTACCTTTACCCTGTGTGTATCTCCCTGTTTCACATGTGTTTCTTGTAAATTGTAGGATTATGGTTTTTAATCCATTCTGCTATTTGCCTTTCTTTTATGGGAGAGTTCATCCCATTTACATTCACAGTTATGATTACTATCTGTGCCTTTTTCTCCATCCTATTCCCCGCTGCACCAATTTATGCTTTTATTTCTCCCTTCTGTCTTCCCCTCCTCAAAAGAGTTTTGCTTTTGACTGCCACCTTCTTCAGTTTACCCTCCCTATTGACTCCCCTCCCTTATGTTATCCTTTTTCCCTTGCTACTCCTTCCCTCCCTTCTGACCCTCCCCCTTTTCTCCCCTTTCCCTTCCTACTGCCTGTAGAACAAGTTTGATTCCTATACTTGTCAGAGTATGTTATTCCCTCCTTGAACCAAATCTGAAGAGAGTAAAGCTCAAACACTGCTCTTCTCCCTCCCTTCTTTCCCTGTACTATAATGTTTTGTGCCTCTTCATGTGATGTAATTTACCTTTTTCTACCACCTCTTTACTTCTTCTCCCAGTAGCATCCCTGTACAGCCCTTAATTATCTTTTTTATCATTATGTCAGTTATTTTATACTCACACCCTTAGTCTATGTATATCCCTTTCAATTGTTGTAATAAATGTGCTATTCTGAAGATTGACACACACACACACACATATATATACACATATATGTATATGTATATATGACATGTATGAAACAATATAATCCTATACAAGAATGTAAACAATTTGCCCTCATTGAATAACAAGGTTTTTTCCCCCTGTTTACCTTTTTATGTCTCTTTTGAGTTTTGTATTTGAAGATCAAATTTTCCATTGAGCTCTGGTCTTTTCATCAGGAAAGTCTGGAATTCTCTTATTTCATTGAATGTCCATCTCCTTGTCTGAAAAATTATGCTTAATTTTGCTAGGTAGTTGATCCTTTGTTGTATTCCAAGCTCCTTTGCCTTTCAGAATATCATATTCCAAATCCATCTGTCTTTTAATGTAGAGGCTGCAAGATCCTGTATGATCCTGACTGTATTTCCACAATATTTGAATTGTTTCTTTCTGGCTGCTTGCAGTATTTTCTCCTTGACTGGATAGTTCTGGAATTTGGCTACAATATTCCTTGCAATTTTCAGTTTGGGATCTCTTTCGGGGGGTGATCAGTGGATTCTTTCAATGACTATTTTACCCTCTGGTTCTAGGACCTCAGAGCAGTTATCTTTGATGATTTCTTGAAAGATACTGTCTAGGCTCTTTTTTCATCATGGCTTTCTGGTAGACCAATAATTCATACATTGTCTCTCCTGGATCTATTTTCCAGGACAGTTGTTTTTCCAATCAGATATTTCACATTTTCTTCTTTTTTTTTTCATTTTTTACATTTTGTTTGACTGATTTTTGATGCCTCATAGTCATTAGCTTCTACTTGCCCAATTCTGATTTATAATGTATTGTTTTCTTCATTTATCTTTTCTTCATTCATCTTTTCCATTTGCTTAATTTTACTTTTCAAGGATTCATTCTCTCCAATTAGATTCTGAACCTCTTTAACCATTTCACCAATTTTATTTTTTAAAGATTTGTTCCCATCAGTGAATTTTTTTCCATTTTTTCTTTTGCATCTCTAATTTGGTTTTTAAAATCCTCCTTGAGCTCTTCCAGGAATACTTTTTGGGCCTGAGACCAGTTCACATCCCTTTTTGAGGTTTCAGATGTGGGTATAGCATCAATGCTTTCCTCTTCTGAACTGGCATTCTGATCTCTCTCCCCATAAAAAGAATCAATAGTCCTTGGTTATCTAGATTACTCCTTTGCATTGGTTATCTTTTTTCCTGGATTTAAAGTGGATCTCTGCTTCTGGGGCTCATGGGGCTCTGCCCCAAGCTTCTTATGCTGGGAACTGTGGGCCTAGTTACTGGCTTTGTGTGCTATGGCCTCTTTTTTCATGAAGTGTGGGGGAGGGGTGGTCTGCCTGCTGGAAGTCTCCTCTTCCCCTAGGGCTGTGCTACAGCATGGATGGTCTTAGCAGTTGTCTGCGCTGGTGTCTGCCACTTCCCCTGACTATGGGAAGGCACCTTTGGGTTCCTGTGTTGACCTTTGCTGGCTCCACCCTCCTGGGGCTCAGGAACTCCCGTTGTTTGGCTACTGAAGCCCCACTTCTGACTCTCCTGTTTCAGAGTTTTTCCCAAAGGAGTATTATCTGGGTGAGGAAGGAAGGAATGAGAGCCATTTCACCTGGTCATCATGGCTCCCAGAAGTTCAAGAAGGTGAGTTTCAAACCTTTAAACTGTGGGCTTCAAGCTTCAGGAGTAGTTGCTCTTGCAGCCACTGGTGCTGCACTGCTGCCTCCCTTACCTCCAGGGCTGAGAGGCCTGGGGATCACCACCAGTTTCGTGCACCCAGCGCTCTCCCAGCCTGGATTGCTGGCTGAGTTATGCAGCTGCTCCCACTTTGGTGGTCTGGTGCAGTTCTGCACGCTGGGTGCTCTCCTGGCCTACAGATCCGTCCTGTCGACCCTGTAGACTCTCCTGGCTTGGAAATTTGCCACACTCAGTCTACTAGAAGCTTCTAACCCTCTCAAATCTGCTCAGATTCACTTTTTTAGAGGTATCTGACAGAATTTGTGAGATCGCGCCAATAAGAAACTGTTTTCACTCCACCATCTTGTCTCCACCTTGTCTGATCCATATCTAAAGCAAAATTCCCCTCTATATCTTCCTGGACATAAGATCATAGTCTGATGTTAAGGAACTACTGTTGGAGCAAAGGGGTCATACTCACTCCTTCTTCCCAAGCAGTCCTTCTGCCCTGGAACCATGAATGAGATCCATACTAGATATGGTGGTGGGGAGCATCTATTCTCTAATGAGCCTATGTTCCCTTTTCTCAATCTGTAACCCATTTGCATTAAATTGCCATGCCATAAGCCTGGAGAAAGATTATTTAAATTGATTATTTAAAGCTTAGGTTTAGACTGACATCTAAGGTTTCCCCAAAAAGGAAAGGGGCAGAACTGTGCTCATTGTGCAGTATAAAACATATATAAACACTGATTTCCCACACATGAAAGAAGTAGTAAGACACAAAATCACAAGCACATATTGATGCAACTTAAAACAGTGTTCAATAACTTAACACACAACTACTGTTATAATCTCTTAGGAAGCTTATACTTCAACTTCATCAGAACATAAAGCAGTTTGTCAGATTGCTGATTAGGCATTTTACATTTCATCTTAGCTCTTCATTGTCCAAACAATTCCCAATACAGTAAAATAGGTCAAACTTGGGCCAATCTACTTGTCACTGGTTGTCCTTTCCTTTCCCCTGTTTCTGGACTGGTCCATTCATTGTACAAATCTCTCAAGGTTGTCTGCAAGCCTAGAATTATCAAACTCATGGGTGATGTTCAGTCACAGTGTGAAAAAGTAACCAAGGGCTCCATTCAAACAGCAAGTATTGTGGGAAAGAAAATAGCCCATCTCCTCTCTCCCCACTCCTTATCTCTAGCCTCTAGAGATAAAGTACTCTACTTGCCACATAAGAAAGATGGAACTTGTTTCTATTTTGAATAGATGTACTGCCCAGTACTCCTGCTGTCCTGAGGCATGGGAAAGACAGATTTGACACATCATGCAAAAATGCCAAGAAGTAACTAGGGAGTTTGTCATCTCTAATGCATCCAGTGCTGAATCATACATGTACTTGGCAGAGGATATCTGAATATTAGTATAAGATCATGAAATGATAAGTATAGAGTTGAATGGAACCTTAAAGGGAACTGAGCCCACCTCCCCTTTTTTCAAATGAGAAACCTGAATCCCCAATTGAAGTTATTTGTCCAAGAACACACCAGTATTCAGTGATGGGACTCTAACTACCTTCTGGGAATGCCATCCTAGTTTTGAATAGCACTGATTATTACAATATTTTCCCCTTTGTATAACAGAACAACTGCTGGTTCTAAGCTTAGATATACCTCCATGTATTCTCTATTGAATGGCCACTAATATAGTCTTCTACCAAGCCCCATGTTTTACCGTCCTCAGAACTGGGTACATACAGTTAGGTAGGATGGAGTGCTGGACTTGGAATTAGGAAGACCTCAGTTCAAATCCAGTCTCGGAAACTTATTCACTTGTATGACCTTGGGCAAGTCACAACCTCTGTCTCCATTTACCCATCTATAAAATGAATATAGCAATAGCCACTCTCAGAGCTGTTGTGAGGATAAAATGAAATAATGTTTTTAAAGTGCTTCATAAACCTTAAAGCACCATCTAAATGTTATTATTATTATTACTATATTAGAATATTTGAGTATACCATTACTATTTATGAACCACATCACACATATGAAAAGAAGTAAAAAAGTACCTTCCTGAAGATTCAGGGTAGGGGATAGAAAATCTTTGGATTCCTAAACTTGTATGACAAGAACATCTGGAGCCCTAGGAAGACTGATACTTCAAAGCAGACAGTTTTAGTGATTAGCTTTGTATTTTGCTTATTAGATTTTTCTTAGACTGCAGATGGGAGGTTAAAGTTCTGGATTATTAAGGATGAAAAAGGTCATGAGTTGGCTGCCTATGACTCTCACAGGTTGGAATGTAGTAGGTCACAGACAGGCCTGTATACATTACCTGGATTTGAGTCATAATATAGATCAAATTTCAAGGGAGAAAGTCTCTAGGCTGTAAAGTAGATAGGATTATAAACCATGTGGGAACTAAGGGATGCTGCTGACCAGTAGCTACTAGAGTATAAAGATTTCTTTGTTTCATACATAAAAGAAGACTTTCTACTGATGATGTGGTCCCTGGCATCCCCATGAGCAGAATAAAAGCACTCAGTGAGAG
Organism: Phalanger gymnotis; assembly: GCA_028646595.1. Taxonomy (NCBI): domain Eukaryota; kingdom Metazoa; phylum Chordata; class Mammalia; order Diprotodontia; family Phalangeridae; genus Phalanger; species Phalanger gymnotis. The sequence continues at coordinate 173,548,879 of CM053623.1, forward strand.
AGCCTTGGCCTGTTTGGACCTGGCAGAATTTTCCACTCTGCAGGGTCTGAACTCACTACTACTTTTCATTTTTTCTGTGGAGAAAATGGGAAACAAAGGGAAAATCTTGGCACTCATCAAAATTATCACCACGTGTCCTGGCTTTATTTGACAACCGCATCTTTACAAGCTAAGTAAATCTTTTATATCCCTTTTTATAATCCTTTCTTATGCCAGGTCAGTCATACCACTTTGATATCTGGGTTTAGGGCAGCTGCCAGCAGCCATCTTATGATACCCACTTAACTGGCACACAAGCAAAACACCACAATGGTGGGGAGAATTAGCATAGACATAAAGTACATTGGTGGTGAGGTACACACATACAGAATATATATGTTCAAGACAATTCATGCCCCCATACTGCAAAGCCCAGACGTCCTTTTTATTCTCGTGGTGTACTCATTCTACTCCTCCTTGAGCACAATGTCTCTGCTGGGCAAGTCACTCAGCTGGGTTCTCTGGGCTTTTCTTTCTATATAGTTCATCTCCATATGGCCAGGGCTAGTGTAACTGCTAGAGATCACATTCCTCTGAGCTGTATCCTGGCATCCCAGATTACTGGGCTTGCTCCATGCTGGGTATAATGCTTCCTACTGAGCAAGGAGCTCCAATGAAAGATATCATGATTGATGGGAGTGAGAGAGGGGAGAGCAATCTTACCTCTCTTCCCCCCAACCCCATCCCTCTCAAGAGCCAGGTTCTTCTTTCATAGCTGGCTCTCCTCCAGACTGTCAGGGCAATACTTCTCAGAGTTCTCTTGCCTCAGCTATCTCCCAGGAGAATATGCCCTGCTTTTTAAAAGCTACTAGGGGTGTAGCCTCTCTTTGGCCTGCCAATATCTGTTGCTCTTCTGATTCCATCAGGGAAAACTTTTATATAAAGTGGCCACAAGCTGAAAATCGTTCTTTGTGTTTCCCTTAACACATTAACACCTTGAGATTTCTGTTACTTGCCCCTTCTATCATTTTGTCACGTGGGCTGAGGGAAGGGAAATCAATAGATCCTGTGTCCTGATCAGTTCCCTACCCCAAACTTAAAGAAACCAAGGGTAGCCTATAAGTACTTTTATTTTTTTCAAAGTATAACTATATATGGTTATGTTTTTTCCTTTCAAAGAGACTTTATTTTGAGGATGTGGCTTATATTTTGAACCATGTGGTACCAAAAGGCACTTCTACTTTTAAAAATTATTTCAGAGAAAGTTAATCCATCATTAAAATAGGAAAATTCCTATTTTATTCATCCTGAAAAATCAGCCTATAAAACACAAGTTTTATTACACATGCTTAAACTAGTGATTGATTCATCAGTGTGATCAAACTGGCCAATAAACTAGCCCTCTACTTGAATTTTTTTTTGTCTAATTGGCGTGTATGATGGCACCAATACTCCACTTTTTTCTATGCATATTATTTGAGTAGCCCTCAACTTCCTAAGGTCCATTTTCTTTTTTTTTTTAAGAAGTGGAATAATTGTTTTCAAAAATTTTATATGAAAAATAAATGAATGTTTGAAAAACTTCTTACAAGTGAAAGCTTGCTAAGTAGGAAATGAGGAAGGAACCAATTCAGAAATAAATGTAATATAAAAATAGGCATCAATAAAAATAAAATCCAACTCAAAAACTTTATATGTATAATAGTAAAAATATGAGAATCTCTTTGATTAAGATGTAAATCCATTTCAAAAATAATAAGCAGTATATTCATTCCCAAGTATCACAAAATATTTTTATTTAACTGAATAGAAAGGAATATCTGCATTAAACTGATAACAGCCACTTATGGAACATTTTCTAAGAGAGGAAATATAGTTATAAAACCCCCCATGAAGTGATTGAAAAGCTCCAGAGAAAAAGGACATGCAGCAGGAAATTCCTGACTAGCAGTGTAATGTGTTGCATAAATGTGTTGGGATATAAACAGATTTTCATCATTTTGCTTCTTAATATTTTTGCATCTTTGCATCATAATAGCTACTTAAGATGGCATTTTCTTTAATTAATTGGAACTTCATTAAAATACCATTTACTATAGAATACAATCCATATCCCACCTCTGCCATTCTACTATGTAGGGGCTTTTACTTACTAAAATATCAAAAGAAAATTTTTTTATAAATCGTCAGACTCCTCCTCTTAACTGCTACTGAAAATAGCCTTTTTCAGACTTTAATCTCTTCTTATCTAGATTACTGGAATAAGTGGCCTTCCTGCCAGCAATCTGTCCCTTTTTTACACCAATGTTTGATTTATCTTCCTAATACATTGAGAGTTGCTCTATTCAAAAACCTATAGTGCTTCCTGTGAAACACCCCACCCCCCTCCACCCTCTGCCTTTTAATGGTATGGAAAGGGCACTGGACTTGAAGTCAAGAGGCCTGAATTCTAATATCACCTCTGATATTTACTATGTAACCACATGCAAGTTAATTAACCTCTTGAACCTCAGATGCCCAATTTGTGAAAACGGGGATATCTGGGCTACCTATCTCAGAAAATTGTGAGCATAAAATGAGATAATGTATTAAAATGCTTTGTAAACTATAAATTAACATTATAAATGTCAGCTATCATTACTATTGATTACAAACTCCTTATCCTACATTCAAGATTCTCTTCAGTCTGGCTCCAACCTGCTCCCATTCACATACTCTATTTTCCAGCCTTTGCTCTATTTGTAGGCAGCTACATATAGTGCTGGATTTGGAGTCAGGAAGACTTGCACTGGAATGCTGCCTCAGACACTTATTTGTGCTATGACTCTGGACAAGTTATGTCAGCTTTAGTTTCCTTATGTATAAAATGGGGATAATAGCACCTGTCTCACAGAGCTGTGAGGATTAAATGAGATGATATATTTGCAAATCTTAAAGCACTGTATAAATGCTATTTTTGTTATTATCATTACAGTGGGAACTTAGCTGAGAGCCTTGCCTCATATTTTGTAGAAGAAATTGAGGCCATTCACTGTGAACTTCCTCTTCTCCCCTCTTCCTTATCTCCTATCATCACTCAGATGCCTTTTGCCATTTTCTCTTCCTTCACCCTTGTCTTAGGTGATGAAGTAGCCTTACTCCTTGCCAAGGCTAATCCCTCTACCTTTTCAAGGTATCTCATTCCATTCCATCTCCTCTAACAGACTGACTCCTCTGTCATCCCCAATTTTCTTTATTTTCAAGCTCTCCCTCTCTACTGGCTCATTTCCTACTGGCTACAACATGTCCATGCCTCTCCCATCTTGAAAAAACCCTCACGTGATCTTTCCATCCCTATTATTGTCTAATGTCTCTTCCGCACTTTGTAGCTAGATTCAAAAAGATCATCTACAACAGTAGTCTTCACTTCCCTCTCACTCTCTTTTTAATCCATTATAATCTCACTTCCAACCTTACCATTCCACCAAAACTGGTTTCTCCAAAGTTACCCATTGTCTCTTAGCTGCCAAATCCAGTGGCCTTTTCTCAATCCTAATTCTATTCTCCTTGACTTCTCTGTAGCCATTGACACAGTTGATCACTCCTCTATGATACTGTCTTCTCTCTAGGTTTTTGGGACACCATTCTCTCATAGTTGTCCTCCTACCTATCTGATTGCTTCTTCTAAGTCTTGTTTGCTAGATCATCTAGATCTTGTCTTCTAATTCTAGGTGTCCCTCGGGGTTCTGTCCTAGGCCTTCTTCTCTTCTCCACTATACTATCTCACTTGGTCATCTCATCAGCTCCTAGAGATTTAATTACCATCTCAATGCAGATAATTCTCAAATATACCTGTCCTGACCCAACCTCTGTGTTGACCACAAATCTTGCATTTCCAGCCTCTTTCCAGACATCTCAAATATGTCCAAAACTGAACAAATGATTTCCCCCCCTCCTCTTCCTGCTTCTACTTTTCCTATTACTACAGAGAGCAACACTATCCTATCAGTCCCTTACCCTTGACTTCTTACTGTGTCTCAAACTGCATCCCCAAACCCCGTTCAGTCTGTTGCCAAGACCTGCTGATTTCACCTTTGCAACATCTCTTGAATATGACTCTTTTTAAAATTAAAATTAAGATTTTTAAATTTATTTTTTATTTTTAATTTTTACAACACTCAGTTCCACAAGTTTTTGAGTTCCAAATTTTCTCTCCCTCCCTCTCCTCCCGCCTTCCCCCCAAGGCAGCATGTAATCCTATGTTCTACATATACCTTCACATTAAACTTATTTACACAATAGTCAAGTTGTAAAGAAGAATTATAACCAATGGAATGAATCATGAGAAAGAAGAAACAAAACCAAAAGAAAAAGAAAAGAAGTAAGAAAGAGAGCAAATAGTTTGCCTCAATCTGCATTCAGACTCTAATTCTTTCTCTGGATGTGGATAGCTTTTACCATCATGAGTCTTTTATTGCTGAGAGGAGCCAAGTCTATTAAAGTTAGTCATCACAGATACCGTGTGTCTGTAACTGTGTATAATGATCTCCTGGTTCTGCTCCCCTCACTCAGCATCATATGACATAAGTCTTTCCAGGTTATTATGAAGTCTGTCTGCTCCCTATTTCTTATAGCCACAATAGTATTCCATTATATTCATATAATACAACTTGTTTATCTGTTCCCCAGTTGATAAGCATCCCCTTGATTTCCAATTCTTTGCTACCACAAAAAGAGCTACTATAAATATTTTTGCACATACGGGTCCCCTTCTCACTTGTGTGATCTCTTTGGAATACATCCCTAGAAGCGGTATTGCTGGGTCAAAGGGTATGAATATTTTTATAGCCCTTTGGGCATAGGTCCAAATTGCTCTCCAAAATGGCTGGATCAGTTTACAACTCCACCAACAATGTAACAGTGTTCCAATTTTCCCACATGCTCTTCAGCATTTATGATTTTCCTGTTTTGTCATGTTGGCCAATCTGATAGGAGAGATGTGGTACCTAAGAGATGTTTTGATTTGCATTTCTCTAATCAATAGTGCTTTAGAGCATTTTTTTCATATGACTGTAGATATCTTTAATTTCATCCTCTGAAAACTGACTGTTCATATCCTTTTGCCATCTCTTAATTGGGGAATGACTTGTATTCTTATAAATTTGCCTCAGTTCCCTGTATATTTTAGAGATAAGGCCTTTATCAGAGACATTGGTTGTGAAGATTCTTCCCTAGTTTTCTGCTTCCCTCCTAATCTTTGTTGCATTGGCTTTGTTTGTACAAAAACTTTTCAATTTAACATAATCAAAGTTATCCATTTTGCATTTCATAACGCTCTCTCTTTTTGTTTGGTCATAAATTTCTCCCTTCCCCATAAATCTTACAGGTAAACTATCTCTTGTTCTCCTAAATGGTTATAGTATCAGCCTTTATACCTAAATAGTGAACCCATTTTGACTTTATTTTGGTAGATGGTGTAAGGTATCGGTCTATGCCCAGTTTCTGCCATACCATTTTCCAGTTTTCTCAGCAGTATTTGTGAAATAGTGAATTCTTAGCCCAGAAGCTAGATTCTTCAGGTTTATCAAAGATTAGATTGCTACAGTCATTGAGTACTATGTATTGTGTACCTAACCTATTCCACTGATCCACCATTCTATTTTTTAGCCAGTACCAAGTAGTTTTGATGACTGCTGCTTTATGATACAGTATAATATCTGGTATGGCTAGGCCACCTTTCCTAGAATTTCTTTTCATTAATTCCCTTGATATTCTGAACCTTTTCTTCTTCCAGATGAATTTTGTTATTATTTTATCCAGCTCTGTAAAATAATTTTTTAGTAGTTTGATTGGTATGGCACTGAAAAAGTAAATTAATTTAGGTAAAATTGTCATTTTTATTATGGCCTAACCATGAGCAACTGATGTTTTTCCATTTATTTAGATCTGACTTTATTTGTGTGAAAAGTATTTTGTAATTGTGTTCATACTCCTGTGTTTGTCTTGGCAGGTAGACTCCCAAATATTTTATATTGTCTACAGTAACTTTAAGTGGAATTTCTCTTTCTATCTCTTGCTGTTGGGCTTTGTTAGCAATATATAGAAAAGCTGAGGATTTATGTGGGTTTATTTTACACCCTGCAACTTTGCTAAAGTTATTTATTATTTCAAGTAGTTTCTACTTGATTCTCTAAGTAAATCATCATACCATCTGCCAAGAGTGATAACTTAATTTCTTCTTTGCCTATTCTAATTCCTTCAATTTCTTTTTCTTCTCTTATTGCTAAAGCTAACATTTCTAGTACCAATAATAGGGGTGATAATGGACATTCTTGTTTTACCCCTAATCTTATTGGAAATGCATTTAGCTTATCCCCATTACATATAATGCTTGCTGATGGTTTTAAGTAGATGCTATGTATAATTTTAAGGAAGACTCCATTTATTCCTATGTTTTCTAGTGTTTTTTAATAGAAATGGGTGTTGTATTTTGTCAAAAGCTTTTTCTGCATCTATTGAGATGATCATATGGTTTCTGCTAGTTTTGTTGTTGATATGATAAATTATGCTGATAGTTTTCCTAATATTGAACCAGCCTTGCATTCCTGGAATAAATCCTACCTGGTCATAGTGTATTATTCTCATGATAAGTTGCTGTAATCTTTTTTCTAATATTTTATTTAAATTTTTTTTGCATCCATATTCATTAGGGAAATTGGTCTATAACTTTCTTTATCTGTTTTGACTCTTCCTATATAGAAATGTAGGATGTTTGTGTATTAGTAATATAGAAATACAGAAATGTTTATGTATTAGTACTATGTTTGTGTCATAAAACGAATTTGGTAGGACTCCTTCCCATATTTTCCCAAATAGCTTATAAAGTATTGAAATTAATTGTTCTTTAAATGTTTGATAAAATTCACATGTAAATTCATGTGGCCCTAGAGATTTTTTTCTAGGGAGTTCATTTATGGTTTGCTCAATTTCTTTTTTTGGGATGGGGTTATTTAGGTATTTTACTTCCTCTTCTGTTAATCTGGGCAATTTGTATTTTTGTAAATATTCATCCATTTTTAAGATTGTAGAATTTATGGGCATACAATTGGGCAAAATAATTCCTAATTATTGTTTTAATTTCCTCTTCATTGGAAGTGAATTCACCCTTTTCATTTTTTATAGTGGTAATTTGGTTTTTTTCTTTCCTTTGTATATCCAATTGGACAAAAGTTTATCAATTTTATTGGTTTTTTTTTTTATAAAACCAGCTCTTAGTTTAATTATTGGTTCAATAGTTTTCTTGAGTTCAATTTTATTGCTCTCATCTTTGGTTTTCATTACTTCTGATTTGGTATTTAATTAGAGATTTTCAATTTGTTCTTTTTCTAGCTTTTTCGGTTGTATGCATTGATCTCCTCTTTCTCTCCTTTATTCACATAAGCATTTAAAAATTTCCACTAAGAACAGATTTTGCTGAATCCCATAAGTTTTGGTATATTGTCTCATTATTGTCATTCTCTTGAATGAAGTTATTAATTGTTTCTATGATTTGTTCTTTGACCCACTCATTCTTTAGGATTAGACAGTTTAGTTTCCAATTAATTCTTACCCTATCTTTCCATGGTCGTTTATTACAAATAATTTTTATTGCATCATTATCTGAAAATGATGCATTGACTATTTCTACCTTTCTGCACTGGATTGTCAGGTTTTTATGCCCTAGTACATGGTCAATTTTTGTGTATGTGCCATATACTGCTGAGAAAAAGGTACATTCCTTTCTATCCCCATTCAGTTTTCTACAGAGGTCTGTCATATATTAATATATTTTCTAAAATTCTATTCATCTCCTTAACTTCTTTCTTGTTTATTTTGAGGTTAGATTTATCAAGTTCATGGAGGGTGAGATTGAAGTCTCACACTAGTATAGTTTTGCTATGTATTTGTTCCTCTAACTCCCTTAACTTCTCTTCTAAGAATTTGGATGCTATACCAGTTGGTTGGAGAATATTTGTTAAGTAATGATATTGCTTCATGGTCTATGGTGCCTTTTAGCAGCATATAGTGTCCTTCCTCATGTCTTTTAATTAGATCTATCTTTGTTTTTGCTTTGTCTGAGATTAGGATTGCTACACCTGCTTCTACTCCAACCTTTTACCTTTACCCTGTATGTATCCCCCTGTTTCTTGTAAATTACACTATTGTAGGATTATGATTTTTAATCCATTCTCCTATCCACCTCTGTTTTATGGGTGAATTCATCCCATTCACATTCACAGTTAAGATTACTATCTGTGTCTTTTTTCCATCCCGTTTCCCCCATTTATGTTTTTATTTCTCCCTTTTCTCTTCCCCTCCTCAAAAGAGATTTTGACCACTGCTTTCCTCATCTATATTCATTAGGGAAATTGGTCTATAATTTTTTTCTCTGTTTTGACTCTTCCCACTTTGGGTATCAGTACCATATTTATATCATAAAAAGAATTTGGTAGGACTTCTTCTTCTCCTATTTTGCCAAATAGTCTATTGGCATTAATTGTTCTTTAAATGTCTGATAGAATTCATTTGTAAATCCATGTGGCCCTGGAGATTTTTTTCCTACAGAGTTCATTGATGGCTTGTTCAATATCTTTTTCTGAAATGGGGTTAAGTATTTTATTTTCTCTTCTGTTAATCTGGGCTCTTTATATTTTTGTAAATATTCATCCATTGCTCTAAGATTGTCAAATTTATTGGCATACAGTTGGGCAAGATAGTTCCTAATTATTGTTTTAATTTCTTCTTCATTTGAGGTGAATTCACTCTTTTTCATTTTTGATACTGGTAATTTGGTTTCCTTCTTTCTTTTTTTAATCAAATTAAGAGCTGGTTTCCTTTTGAGTGAGCAAGTAGGCTATCCCTCAGGATTTGGTTGGTCTGGAGATCTTTGTTTTAAATCATTAATATGGCTTGTCTTCTGAGATATAAATAGCTCAACATATGAGGAGTTGATATTCATGAGGTTCCACAAAATTTCTATCACCCTTTGGGATATCTTTTTGACCTAGCAATACTAGATGGCTCTGCATTTGGCTGAGTGATTTGGGACCTGGAGGGAACGGGCCTAGATAATCAAAGGTTCTGCCCTTTGGGTTCAAGATCAATGAGGAATTTTGCTGATGCCTCCTATCACATACAGTTATAGGGCATGTTAGTGATCATCATAGACATAGTATGCCTTCTGCTGAACTGAATAATCAGGATGGATGTATTATGTGAACGACAGAGACTGGTCCTTGAGTCCATTAGTAGTCTGGGTACGGTACCATGATGTTATGTTTCAGTGGGCAGAGGATCATACTATTCCTTTAAGGATGAAGTAGCTACTTCTATTCAACAAGACTCCTCAAGTCACCTGGTAAACATTTGTCCTTGAAAGGTCAGTATGGCATGATCCCAGATAGTTTTTGGCCTGCCTCCACCTGGCAAACTGATTATATTGGCTATTAGGGAATCTGAGGGCAAGAAGTTTGTCCTTATTGCAATTGATATTTATTCAGGATTTGATACCGTAGTGCTATTCAAGTTTACCACAATAACAGCCACCATGAAAACTCATAAAACACATTTTTATAGGCACCTCTGCATCATTGTCTTAGAGCAGAGAGTCCATTTTACCAAGAAAGTCTGAGATGAGGCTTACCACCATCACATCCTCAGGCAATTGGCATTGTTGAATACTGGCATGAATTCTTGAAACGGCAACTTTGTCATCACACTTCTTATCATAGAGTCTGGATGTATCACTTTCCATAAGCTGTGTCTCGTGAAATGGTAGTATTATGGGATGGAAGATGGTTCTCCAGTCCAATAGTTACTTGGATCAGGCTTCCATAAAGACTTCTCTGATTAAGATAAACTACTTTTAGATATAGTCTCATCTGAACTCCTCTAGCCCTTCCATATCCCATCCCTTCATGGAATCACTTGAGCCATAAGGTTTTTGCTTATTTCTATTTCTGGGGCTTTAGTTCAGATTTCTCTTAATTGCCTAGAAAGAGCTTGTGGGGACCAGGGAGTAGATTTGGGGGGATGTTTCTTGCTTATATAATGATACAGGGAGGTGAAACAGTATTTAAATGATTATGGAAAATATGAATTCACCTGAGATAAAGAGTATCCTTTAGCCAATATGATAGCAATCCTGACTCGTTACATGAAGATGTGGGGGAGGCTTTATCCAGCTATCACAAAGAAGGGCTCAGATACTCAGAAGAGAATTTTGAAGAGGCAAAGATTTGATAAGAGAACTCCTGAAAGGAGGGAGGTTCTGGCTGTCACTTAGAGAACACTGAATGGTGATAAGAAAAGTCTTACTACCAATTCAGGCCCTACCCATGAGGAAGATCAGTGACTGTGTCAGAGGTATCATGTTGTCTTGATGCTGGCTCCAATTCATTATCACTGCTTTTCTTTGGAAGAAACACTTTGGATTGTCCCAAATGTAATTCATATGGCATAGACTATTTTCTTCAGAATACTTTAAAAATTTTGGCTTTTAAAAACTTCTATTTTCACTGAATTGCTTCTCACATCTCCAAGGTTAGATGTTTAAATCCCTGAAACCATTTTATCGATGGAAAATCCCATGAAGACTTTGAGAACTTTACCACTAAGGAGTGGGATTTTACATATCTTTTACATAGGCTGGACTGATTTCCCTTTAAGGGGAAAAGTGGAATGTCCTTGAGATTTGGTTGGTCTTGAGGATTAGCACTTGAACCAGAGTCATGGCTTCATTGTTGCCTGAGGGATAAAAATTGCAGCCTAGGTAAATTTAGGTTTCCTGAAATTTGATGAAATTCTCATGACCCTAGAGAGGAGGAAGCAGATGTTGCCTTAGCTGATGAGGAGGCCAAGAACAGTTTTTGTTTTAATTAATAATCATATCTCTTTTTATATCTTATTTTGAGAGTATTTATTTTTGCTATATTTTACAGTTCATATATTTTACTGTGTTCTAATCCTGAGCCCAAATGACTAGCCCGGTCTTAGCTAAACATAGACCATAATACTCTGTCATCTCAGGTAAGTAATAACTTCTTCCTGAAATTTCTCATAGTACTTAGCCTGGACCCCTCCTTTCCACTAATCTTATATTTCTTAGTGTGTTCCCTTCTCCAACACCACATAAGCTCCTTGAGAACACACTCTGTGTTGTATCAGTCCTTGTATTCTTAGTATCTAATGCTGTCTTACATATGTATAATATTTAATAAATTTTAAAATTTCATTTTTTAAAAGTTAATATAGTCTCAAATCATGTATGTTAAGAAAGATGCTATAGATACCTCTTATGGTTCCTATCCTCTCAGCAGAGAACCCTGCCTCATATTTAGGTGAAAAAAAATGAGGTCATTTGCTAAAAGCTCCTTCTTTTTCCCTTCTCGTTGTCTCACATCATCCAGATGCAGTCTGTCACTATCCCCTCCTTCACCCCTGTCTCACATCATGATGTGGCCCTTCTTGTAAAAGCAAACATGCCTACATGCAAAAAGTGATCCCATTCCACCTTATTTTCTCCAGTAGATTGCCCATCCATCATCCTTTTCTCACTTAACTTCAATCTTTCCCTGTCTGCTATTGGCTTCTCAATTTTGTAGAAGCATACCTGTGTCTCCCTCAACCTCAAAAAGTCATCACTTGATCCAACCATCCCCACTAACTATCATCCCTTGTCTTTCCTGCCTTTTTTGTGGGTAAACTTCTTGAGAAGGCTATCTACAATATTGGTAGATGATTCCTTCTCTCTCTTAATTCTTTCCAGTCCAAATTCTGACCTCACAATTCACTGAAATTGCTTTCTCTAAAATTGCTAATGTTCTCTTTTTTAACCTTTTTTCTTTAAAAAAAATCTATTATTTATTTATTTTAAGCATTATTTTTTTAAATTGAGTTCCAAATTCTTGCCCTTCCTCCTGCTCTTCCCTCACCTGAGAAGGCAAACAATATGATATAAATTATACGTGTGAAATCATGCAAAACATATTTCCATATTAGTTATACGGTTTAAAAAAAGCAAGAAAAAGAAAGTAAGAAAACTGTAATCCAGTTTGCACTCAGAGTTCATCAGTTCTTTTCTTTGGAAGTCGTTAGCATTTTTCATCATGAGTCTTTTGGAATTGTCTTGGATCATTGTGTTGATAAGAGTACTATATTTCATTAAACATCCATTTTTTCCCTCTGAAGGATTTCGGTTTTCATGGGTAGATTGTTCTTGGTTGCAATCCCATCTCCTTTGCCTTCCAGAATATAATGTTCCAAGTCTTCTACTCCTTTAATATGGAAGCTGTTAAATTTTGTGTGATCTGGACTGTCACTCCACAGTATTTGATTTGTTTCTTTCTGGTTGCTTGCAATATTTTCTCCTTGACCTTGGAGCTCTGGGATTTGGCTATAATTCCTGGGAGTTTTCATTTTGGGATGTCTTTCAGGAAGTCGTCAATGGATTCTTTAAATGTCTGTTTTACCCTCTGGATCTAAGATATTGGTGCAGTTTTCCTTATAATTTTTTGAAATATGATGCCTCAACTCTTTCAATCATGTCTTTCAGATAGTCCATTAATTCTTAAATTATCTCTTCTCAATCTGTTTTTCAGGTCAGTTGCTTTTCCATTGAGATATTTCACATTTTCTTCTACCTTTTCATTTTTCGACATTGTTTTATTGTTTCTTAGTGTCTCATGGAGTCATTGGTTTCCAGTTGCTCAATTCTAATTTTTAAAGAATTATTTTCTTCAGTTTGCTTTTTCTATTTGGCAAATTCTGCTTTTTAAGAAATTCTTTTCTTCAGTGAAGAGTAGCCAAGATGGTGGAGTGGTAGGAAGCCATATATCCTAGCTTTGTTCTGTCAAACTCCTGCAAATTTATCTAGAAAATGTACCAGAAAATCCAGAAAAAGTCTCAGCAAGATTTGGGTTTTTTTCCCCAGCTTGGCATAAGAAAATCGACAGATACACCTTCAAACACTGAGGACCCAGGGATAGACTGTGCACCAGAGCATGAGGAGGTCTGAGAATCATAGACCTGTCTTGGGCACAACAATAGAGACAGACGCTAACTGATGACTTTGTTTCCCACCACTCAGCTCCAGGTCACAGATCCAGGGATATCTGAGAAGGAGACCTACACACATAGATGGAGTTATTGGGTAAGTAGGCTCTGGCTGGTAGACTGAGAAAGAAGGAAGTTCAGAAGTAAGCAAGTGATGTGGCTCATACCCCAGGAACAGAATGGAGTCTCAGTTCTAGCATCTAGCCCAGCCCATCATAACCAAGGCAGAAATCCCAGACTAAAGAAGAGCCTATAATCCCATCACTCTGAACCAACAGAGCTTTCCAGATGACTGAGAAGGGCTGAATTCAGAAGCATTTTAATGTTGTACATATCAAAATCCAGGTTAGGAACTTGCAAACCAAGACAAGAGGGTTAGCAATCAGACTTTGCCCGGGCTTGGAACACTAGTAGCACTGAAAGTAGCACTTGAAGGTCCCCAGCCTGAGATTCTGGAATATCACAACACTCAATACCCCAAGAATGCAACTATAGGACTGACACAGACCTTTCCTCCAGAAGTGTAGCAGAGCCTCATCCTAACATCAAGTCTGAAGTCAGGAAATAGGCTGGAAAAATGAGCAAAGAAAAAAAGAATCCCATCAATAGAAGCTATTATGGTGGCAGAAAAGCTCGAGATACAAATCCAGAAGAGAATGACCCCAAAACATTTACAAGGAAAGCCTCATACTAAAACACAGGTTGGGCAGAATCTCATTGTGAATTCCTGAAAGAGTTGAAGCAATACTATATTTAAAATAATTAAATATACTTTCATAAATGAAATGAGAAAGCTTGAAAAAAATTGGAAAATAAATGAGAGCTATAAAGAATTGGAAATTGAGGGGATGCCCATCAATTGGAGAATAGCTGAACAAGTCATGGCACATGATTATGAAGGAATGCTATAAGATGGTTTCAGAAAAACTTGGAAAGACCTATATGAACTGATGCAAAGTGAAGTGAGCTGAACCAGGAGAAAATTGTACACAGTAAAACAGTAATATTTAAGGATGATCAACTGTGAAAGACTTAGCTACTGTGATCAAGACAATGATATATTCAAAGGACCCATGAAGAAAATGCTATCTACCACTAGGGAGAAAACTGATGAAATTTGAATGTGGATTGAAGGATACTTTTTTAAAAAAACTTTCATTATTTTCTTGGTTTTTTGTCTATGTTTTCTTTTGCAATATGACTAATATGGAAATATGTTTTTCATGACTTAACCTCTGGCTAACCTTTCTCCAGCTGCCCGAAAGGTGAACTTGGCCTCTGGTCAACCCTACTTTCTGGTAGAAAGGGGACTTAACCTTTGGTCAACTCCTCTTTCTGCTAGATAAAGAAATTTAGCTTTTGAAAAAGGCTATTTTTATTTATTTTGTTAAATATATCCCAGTTACATGCAAAAAAATTTTAGCAATCTTTTAAAAAATGTTTGAGTTCCAAATTCTCTCCCTCCCTTCCACCTCCGTACCCCTAAGAAGGCAAGCAATTTGATATCAATTATACATATGAAGTCATGAAAATTGCAGTGGACGGCATTTACAAAATTCTTCTATTGATCCTGAAGCAAAAGGAGAGAATATTTGATTGTCTGACAGCAGTTCCCAAAGTGGGTGATACTGCCCCCTGGGGGGGTGCTGGAATGATCCAGGGGGGCAGTAGTAGCCTCGAGTACAATTGGGGAGGCATTGAATAAAAATAAGGAGGCAGTGGAAGCATAAGGAAAGAAGAAAAGGTAAGAAAAATTTGAAAAACTGTTCATACATGTTTCTTCTGTTGTGTAACAGAGTTAAAGTCATAGTGATTATATTATTTTCCAAATAAACACATAAAATGTGAATTACAACCAATCAATGGTCAGGTCTGCCAACAGGTCTTAACAAGCAAGTGTTGGCAGGCAAGGGCGTAACGCATTGTCGGGAAGTCCAGCATACATAGGCAGGAATATGTGTGTGTAATGACTTGTTTACAATACAATACTATACAGTTACATGACACTATATTGCACCAGCAAAATTTGAATGCAGGGAAAAAAAAACAAATTCGCAATAAATTATTTAATTTAAGATGAGTCATTTAAAAAAATTACATTTTTTGAAATGATACAAATTTATAAAAAAAACAAACCATTAAAGGGTTAACAAAAGTAGATTTCCAGGAGGCTAGGGTAATTTTTTTTGAAAAGGGTAGGCCAAATAAGTTTGGGAACCCATAGTTCAATCTCATGCTCTGCAGGCCTCAGAACACACAATCAAACCAATGTCTACCAACTGCCCAGAAATTAGGTTAGATGATGATCTTCACTCCATTTCTCAAGGATCTCTCCTATACCAGTCATGTAGCTTGGAGTTCAGTCCTCTGGAAGGACTTGCTAGGGTATTTCCTATTAATGGATTAGTGGCTACTGAGGTCCAGTTATATATAACTCTATTATAGTAAATGGAGCCAGCTGTAAAGCAGGCAAGGTGGCATTCCTCAGGAGCCAGGTCCTGGTGGCCTTTGGGTTAACAGAGGAGTTGGAATTTTAGAGTCTGGATAGAAGTCATCACTCTCTGGCATTCTCAATGTCTATTTGTGAAGGATACTAACACAGGAGGGTCCTAGCTAAGCATGATTTTTCAAGTACCATTTTCATTTAGCAATAGAAGCCTCTATGAGTAGATGTGCTCTACTCATCTTGTTACAGGGACCAACTTGCATACTCAACCCATAATAGCCAACTATGAACAAAGTATGTTTGTATGATCCAGTGTCATCTGTTTTTTGATTGAGTTGGCTGAAACCTGGATTTTTTTTAGGGTTGATGTCATATAGGCCACCCTGGCTTCATATATACTGGTCAATATTAGGTCATTGATGTAGTGATGTACAGAGGTCTCAAAATCATAGCCTGCAAAAATCCCAAGTGTAGCCTAAACCAGATTAAAATGTAATTGGGAAATGTTTAACAAAACAAAAGTAAAATAGAACTTAATGTATGGTTTTCTAAGTCAATATGCAGTCCATGGGGACTGATTTCTATTTGAGTTTGACACCACTTGTGTAGGTCATTTTCCTCCGGAAGAGAGGACTTTTTCACGCTGCCACAATAACATGTCAGCGTAAGGATGAGTTCAGAAAACTGTACCTGGGGAACAACAGGTGAAAACAAACTGCACCTCACTAATCTCAGCCATAGGAATAGGGAAAAAATCATTGGCAAGTTCCGTAACCTAATACCATTCACCCTGACTCTGGGCTACCTAGTTTACAACATTGACAGGGTCAGAAAAAGCTGTAGTATTAGGCATAATAACTTTGTTGAGCTTCTTATCATCCACTGGAAGATATCTAGTGTCATCCTCCCTTTACGCATATAAAACAAGGTTGTACAGGGAGCTGGTATAATGAAGTACTCATTTTTCCTTCATCTGTTAACTATATGGGATGCTTCAGGCAACTCTAAGGATTTCCACTTGGCTCTACCCACAGTAACATACATAGAAGTTGCTGAAAGGGATGGCATAGATTCTAAGCCTATCATACTCCTTCTTTCCATGGTCTGCCCCAAAGCCTTCTATGAATGATCCAAATGGGACAGTGACTTTAGAAGATGTCTCATACTTGACTGGAGCTACAGCTTTACTAGTAACACACATTAATTGATTTCTTATCAATTCCATGTTCCTGGAGCCAAATCCAAAGCTCCGTGTATGATACTGTGTCATTATTCTCTCACCACTTGTCAAGTCAGAAGAGGTAGGTCCTCCTCCCAATACCTATAAAGCACCTATTTGTACCCGCTACTGTATTTGCTCTGATAACCACTAACACCCCAATCTCCTGCTCAAATTTCACTAATTAGTACAGTTGTTTGGTAGTGGACACCAATAGCTAAAATGTGAAGCCATTTGGGTGGGGCTCCACCCAAAAGATGGGAGCTAATAACCCCTGAGGCAGGCTGGACATAGAGTATGGCAAGCTGTGGGAAGCCTGCATAAATCTTACCTTTCAAACGTATTCCTCACTCCCCGCCTTTTTTAGTGTATTTTTAAAATTTATGTTAACATTTTATTTTAATAATTTTCTCATCATATTATTTCTTTTTTAAAAAGTTACACAAAATCGCTCTAGCATGCAGATTGCAACCAAGTACACTTAACATTCTGCTCTTCTAGTCCACTATTAAAAAAAAGGTTGAAGTAGGCTCTAACATCAGTCCTTCCCTCCCCCACCCCTATTTTTTAAAATTTATTTATTTAATTTATTTAATATATTTAGTTTTCAGCATTGATTTTCACAAGAGTTGGAATAACAAGTTTTCTCCCCATTTCTACCCTCCTGCCCACTCCAAGATGGCATATATTCTGGTTGCCCCATTTCCCAGTCAGCCCTCCCTTCTGTCACCCCGCTCCCCTCCCAACCCCTTTTCCCTTCTTTTCTTGTAGGGCAAGATAAATTTCTACGCCCCATTGCCTGTGTATCTTATTTCCTAGTTGCATTCAAAAACTTTTTTTTTTTGTTTTTGAACATCTATTTTTAAAACTTTGAGTTCCAAATTC
>CM053623.1:173566978-173586519 GCA_028646595.1 Phalanger gymnotis
ACTTTCAAACACAAGAATCAAGAGAATCATGCAAAGGTAATCAAGAAAAAGAACAAGAAAAAGAAATTGCAAGGGACTTACTAAAGTTGAACTGTTTTGTTTACATTCCTACATGGAAAGATGATGTGTATGATTCATGAGACCTCAGTATTAGGGTAGCTGAAGGGAATATGCATATATATATGTATATATGTGTATATGTGTTTGTATGTATGAGTATATATACATATATATATATATACATACAGAGAGAGAGAGGGCACAGGGTGAGTTGAAGATGAAGGGATGATATCTAAAAGAAATAAAATCAAATTAAGAGATGAGAGAGGAATATATTGAGAGAGGGAGTAAGGGAGAGATAGAATGGGGTAAATTATCTCACATAAAAGTGGCAAGAAAAAAGTAGTTCTGTAGGAAGAGAAGAGAAGGCAGGTGACGGGGAATGAGTGAATCTTGCTCTCATCAGATTTGACCTCAGAAGGGAATACCATATACACGCAATTGAGTATCTTACCCCACAGGAAAGATGGAGAAAGAAGATAAAAAGGGGGATGATAGAAGGGAAGACAGATGGGGGAGAAGGTAATCAAAAACAAACACTTTTGAAAAGGAACAGCATCAAGGAAGAAAATTGGATAAAGGGGGATAGGCTAGGAATGAGCAAAATATCTTTAGTCTTTCACAACATGAGTATTATGGAAGGGTTTTACATAATGATATGCATGTGGCCAATGTTGAATTGCTTGACTTCTTAGGGAGGGTGGGTGGGAAGGGAAGAGGGGAGAGAATTTGGAACTCAAAGTTTTAAAAACAGATGTTCAAAAACAAAAAAAAATGTTTTTGCATGCAACTAGAAAATAAGATACACAGGCAATGGGGCATAGAAATTTATCTTGCCCTACAAGAAAGGAATGGAAAGGGGAGTAGGAGGGGAGTGTGGTGACAGAAGGGAGGTCTGACTGGGGAATGGGGCAACCAGAATATATGCTGTCTTGGAGTGGGGGAGGGTAGAAATGGGGAGAAAATTTGTAATTCAAACTCCTGTGAAAATCAATGCTGAAAACTAAATATATTAAATAAACTAAATAAACTAAACTGCAAAAAAAAAAAAAAGAATGAGTCTTCCTAACTCCAGGTCTAGCAATCTATCCACTGTGTCACCTAGCTGCTCTACAGAAAAAATTACTTTTGCTTAAACATAGATAATTAAATCTTCAGGTAAAGGATGTTAAGCACTGCCTACTTCGTAGGACAATTAGTTGGCATGGTAGATAAAGTGGTACACCTGGAATCAGGAAGACTAAACTTCCTGAGTTCAAATCTGGCCTCAGGCACTTAATTAGCTGTGTGACCCCGGGCAAGTCACTTAACCCTATTTGCCTCAGTTCCTCAAACATAAAAATGAGCTAGAGAAGGAAATGACAAACCACTCCAGTACCTTTGCTGAGAAAACTCCAAATGGAGTCATGAAGAGTTTTCAAAAATAGCCACAATTTTCATTGTGACAAAAAACTTGAAACAAAATGAATGCACATTATTTGGAGGCTGGCTAAACAAATTATGGTTCATGGATGTCATGGAATATTATTGTGCTATAAGAAATGTTGTAAGGGATGAATTCAGAAAAATCAGGTAAGACCAGGGTGAACAGATGCAGAATGAAGTAAGTTGAAGTAGAAAAACAATTTATATGAAATAACGGCAATGGTAAAAAGAAAAACAACTTTGAAAGACTTGAGAACTCTGAATAATGCAGGGTCCTACTAGAACACCGGAGCATCAATGGCACCCCACTTCTTGAGAAAGAGGTGGAGGACTCAAGGTACACATTGAGATACATATTTTAGACATGGCCTGTCCTTCAGTTCCTTGGACCAAAAAATTATGTAAATGGACTAAATCATATATAAGGTGTATTCTAGTTCTAAATCTATAATACTATGACTTTTTTGTAGTAAGGGAGTAGCCAATGAGAGCTCAGCCCTGGAAGAAAGTACATTTGAAAGTGTTTGATGTTGTGGAATAGAGGAGTCACAATCTACTTCTGATAATGTATCAGTATTATTCTATGACTGTTTCTGATCTGCTACCTATATGGCTAAAATACAGACTTTAATTGGCTCCCAGATCAGAACTTGGTGTGCAATCAAAACACTAACTGACCTAAGGAAATTTCTCTGTAACTGCTGCTGGCCTGCCAGTAAGAAAAAAAAGAGCTGGCAACAGTGGTTCATTCTGCCCACTCACGTGTGAACAATTCATGATGTATGAAATTATGGCTGAATGAATTATGATATATGAATGTGATAGATTATCAAGCTGTAAGAAATCATGAAGGGAAGTTTCAAAGAAACGTGGGAACAGTTACACTGACTGATGCAGAGTGAAGTGAGAGGACGGTCAGTCACTAAGCATTTCTAAAGCACCTACTGGGGAGCTAGATGACCCAATTAATAGAATCAGGCCTAGAGTCGGGGGGACCTGAGTTCAAATCTGATTTGAGACACTTACTAGATGAGTGACCCTGGGCAAGTTACTTAACCCTGTTTGGCTCAGGTCCTCATCTGGAGAAGGAAATGTCAAATCACTCCAATATTTTTGCTGAGAAAACCCCAAATGGGGTCACAAAGAGTTGGACATGAGTGATCAACAAAGCAAAATAACAACATTCATCAGAGTAGCCATGTCTTTCGCAGTTGATCATCATTACATTGCTGTTAGTGTGTATGGTGATCTTCCAGTTCTTCTCACTTCACTTTGCATCAATTCATAGAAATCTTGCCCTGTTTTGTTTTATTTCTGAAACTATTTCACTCATAATTTCTTATAGCACAATAGCACATCATAATCATATGACACAACTTGTTTAGCCATTGTCCAATTGATGAGCATTCCCTTAATTTCTCTTATCTCCTCTATAGAAAAGGTACCCAACACAGTGAGGGCCTCGCAATATTCAGGCTACCTATCTGTCGTACCTCTTGCTACACTATATGGCCAGACCATTTCTTTTTCCAACTACATTTCTGAAATGATGTCCTTTATTCCTTTTATAAATGAGCTCTGGGGATCTTTACCACAACTCTTACACTGATGAGTTGGGTCCCCAGACCATGGCTACCATATCTAATTAAGTTATCTTGAATTAGGACTGGGGAGTTACAGGTTTCTTCTCTAATGGTACTGACTTGAATCCCTATTATGATATGTTCCCCCCATTATCATCAGTGATTAATGTTCCAATATCATTTAACCAAATAACATAAATTAGATCTTTAAAAGGATATTTGCTGAGAAGATATAGCAAGTACAGAAGTATAAACATCTTCTCAGAATGCCCAGGGGCACATTCCCTACCATATCACTTTGGTCCATGGGGACAATAGGCTCAAAGCAACTAAAAGTTTCTATAAAACATTTACTCCCAACGAGTTCACTTCCAAATATTGCTAGAGGAGACCTCAGATCTTAATTCGCCACTCTCAAAGAACAAATCATAGAGACAGTAATTATCCAAAAGACAATGATAATGATGAAATATTATACTAAAATTCCTTTAAGTAAGCAGCTGGGGAAAAACATGCTATTAAATATGTGCATCAATGAAACAGAAAAGGAGATGATTAATGAGCTCAAAAAATTATTTAAAAATTAGATATAAATAAACCCCAAAAGAACAGAAAAGAGATGATATTGAATATTAGATCAGAAATAAATTGGAAACAAAAAATTTTATAAATTAAAATAAAACTAAAAGCTGGTTCTTTGAAAAGTATATACGTCTTATTTGTATGTAGTTGGCTTCATATTATCTCTATTAGGTGTGAGAGCAGAAACTATCTTTTGCCTTTCTTTGTATCTCTAGTTCTTTTCACAGTAACTGGCACATAGTAGGCACTTAATAAATGCTATTCATTGATTGACTGATTGGTGGAAAGGAACCAAGCCTGAAGATATGTTTCCCTTTTAAAACATATTGATCAGGAAAATAGTTTGCCTCTAAGAAAAAAAAATCATTTCTCCTAATCTACCAATGTTGGGGGGTTAAAGAGAGTAGGGTAGCCAGCTAATGTAATGGCCCCTTTAAGCAGGAATCGAAATAACATATGGAAAGGGCTAGGCAAGATTCTTGTGATATCTAACAAAGACTTTTACTACCACTCAAAGCCTTACTTAAGCAACATATGTGGGTGTATACAAGAGCAACACACACCTTACACAAAAAACTTCAGGAGCCCAGGAAACAGATATTGTCCTATTTAGATCTGAAGGGATGGGAATCACTGAGAGAGAAGATGACAAGGGATTTTTTTTAAAAAAAATTATCTTTAAAACACATATTTTAAAATCCACCCATATATGCAAAGCAAAACCTTCCCCCAAAAGGAATGACATTTTTCTAAATATATTTTTGTTTCTGTGTCTTGACACACATTTGTTTTTCTTGTGTTTCTTTTCTATAGCTATAAAGAGCAAAAACTCTATTTTTTTTTACTTTAATTTTATATAATGCCTAACATAATACCATTTTCAATAGATACTCTATACATACTTGTTAACTGACTGGTTTGGACAAATGACTTCCATCTCTCGACTATTATACACATATACTTCAGAAAAATTCTTTGTCCTCCTTCATAATCTCCTTAAATGAATGGTAATAAAATTAAAAAGCAGAAGACTGCAATTCAATTTATGAAAGGCTTGCTCAAATATCAGCCATAATTAACATAAATATTTCTCACGATAACTATGCTCTAGATTTAAAGGAACACCAAACATCCTACCAATCTTCTAGCATAGCTCCTGATAAACTCAGGCTAATTGCCATAGAAACACAACAGTAATTATAGTCACAGCTACAGTAGCAGTAGCAGCTAACATTCACATAATGCTTTAAGGTTTGCAAAATGTTTTACAAATAGTATTCTCTTTTATCTTCACAACAAGCCTAGGAGATTGATACTATTATTGTACTCATTTTACAGATAAGGAAATTGAGGTCCATGGTCTTTTGCCCAGTTTCACACACCTTTTAATTGTTTGAGACTGGATTTGAACTCAGGCCTTCTTAACAAGGTCCAGTACTCTCTTCCACTCTGCCCCTACTGTCCTTTAAATTTAGGTATCTGGTTGAATAAACACCATAATTCTTCTGCACATAAATGAAGAACTTTGTTCTTACTCTAATAATTTTCTCTCCATTTTCACAAAAGTGACTCAAATCAAAGTTTATAAGACAGTTTAGACACTTTTATGTACTTGAACATTTAGCTAGATTCACAGCCATCTTTATTTTCAAATGGTTATAGCTGTAACCTGAATCCATGGCTGCTGAATTTAATCTTAAGTGGCAAAGATAATCTCCTTGGAGACAATGAACAAATAGTGACAAGAGTATAATGTCAACAATCTAAGCTCTCTCAAAAAAAAAACTATCTTGACATTTCACTGAACACCCCTCAGATCTAGGCTCTATTTTCTATAGGAACTGATGGGTGGGAATGATCCATTAGCCAACTTCAACACCAGCTTTAACTCCAGCAAGATCTTGGATCTGTTTTCATCATAAATTCAAAGCTGGCTATGGCTCAGAAATAACACTGGTCTCTACAGAGCATGGAGGGAGGCCATTCATTCAAATTGTTGTTTCTGGACCTACCATCTATTTTGGACATTGTAAAACATAAGGTACTGCCAGAACTAAAAGTATTTGTTGAGAAAGAATAGTAGCTCTTATTTTCTAAATCCTAGAGGGGAGTAGCAGGGTGAATTTGTACATTTTTTATTTGTTTTTTCCATCTGTCCACAGAAAAAAAAGCCATTACATATCATGGGTTATATTGGTTATATTATATATCATTGGGGTATATTACCTGTCATAAACCAAATGCCTAATGATGCCTGAGTGAATCACTGCCTAAAGGGTAAATTAGAAAGCATAATCTCAAACTTGAACAAAAGCAAAATGATGTCTATCATAGGGACCAAGATATTGAAAATCTGGCAAAAAAGAAAAAAAGAAGAAAAACCTCATCATTCTCAAAGGATCTTGGTATTTAGTTACAAAATATCTATAAGCCCACAAAAATGTCCATCATACTGCAAAATTAGGATTGACTCCATCCATACTTGCCAATATCATCCCTCCAGCCCATCCTAGTAATTTCCTCCTCTTGATCATTAAGACAATACTCTGAATTTATCCAATAACAATATTATAAAACAAACAATTTTGGCAGACTTAAATGCTCTTACCAATGCAATGAACAGCTATGATTCCAGAGGACTGATGAGGAATTATGCTGCCCACCTCCTGATAGAAAAGTAATAGATTCAAGATGCAAAATGAGACATACACAACAGACGTAGACAATGTGGAAATTGGTTTTACTTGACTATGCATATTTCTTACAAGGGTTTTGTTTTTCTTTTGAATGAGGGTGGAGGGTGATGGGAGAAAATACAAATTTATTGAAAACCAAAAGGAAAAAGGAAAAAAAAAAGTAAAATTAAGTGTCTCTCAATCTCTAAAGACCTACCCTCAACACAAATATCTATTTTTAAAACCATACAAACAAATAAATGTTAAAAGGGCAAAAAAGTACATTAAATTTATTTTTCTATGGATTAATTTAATTAATTAATTTCTCTTAGTTTCCTTTAAAGATACTTTAATTTATTTTAGGACCCACGTGCCTAGATGTGAGAAGGAACATGGCATAATGGAGTTGATATTTGTCAGATACGGGTTAAAATCATGTCAATGACATACTGACTTTGTGACCCAGGTAAGTCATTTAATCTCAGTGTCCCAGGCAACTCTCAAAAACTATAAATTGCATAGCAGGTGCCGATCCACACTGATAGAGGGAATTTCCTCATTGGGCATTCTCTGTATCAAAGAAAGTATACATTCAATCCAAAATAAATATCTGCACATATACCTATTAATATATATGTATGCACAATATATCTGCAGTGCTTTTCAATATCAATTCAAGTACACTAGTTTAACCAGACATCTGCTCTTCATCTCAGCATGAGTAGGAAATCATATATCTCATTTCCAAGATTAAAAATATAATTTCAAAACTCCAAGAATCTGGCAGCTTTAGTCTGGTGGTAGCTGGTGGCACAAGGGATAGAGTGCTGAGACTGAAGTTAGGAAGACCTGAGTTCAAATATGGTCTCATATACTTAATAGCTGTGTGATCTTGGGCAAGTCACTTTACTCAGCTACAATTTCCTCAACTGTAGGGGATAGCACCTACCTCACAGAAGTGTTGTGAGGTTCAAATGTGATAATATTTGTAAAATTTATAAAAAGCACTTAGCACAGTACCTAACAATAGCAGCTGTTATATAAATGCTTGTTCCCTTCCCCTGGATGATTATGAGATATTATGATTAGTTCACATCATGAATGGTGCCCAAGTTAGTTCAGAATACTAACCAGATAACCAGACTTCTCTCCCAATTTCTTCACACAACAAAGAATAGTTCTGGCATTTCCCACCTTCTTCTCCTTTCTCTGCCCCACCCCACCTCCACAATATGTTTAAATGCAATGAAATAGTAAAGCCTTTGTTAGGTCTCTTATTATGTACCAAGCATTGTGTTGAATGCTGAGCATATAAACAGAAAAGTAATACAGTCTCTACTCTCATTGAGTTCATATTTTAATTAGGAGAGGCAACACACATAGGAACTGGAGGGCAATAAAAAGGCCCCATGGTCCAGAGGGTACAGTGGCAGGGCACATGATAAAGCCTGGGACCACCCCCAGTAATGTCATATCAGAGGTAAGGTTCAGTGGTCCACCATCTTCCTGAAAGATATAGTTAGTGACTCTGCTTAGTTAAGAGATGTGAGTTACCATGTAATCACTTATTGTTGGAA
This sequence comes from Phalanger gymnotis, assembly GCA_028646595.1. Taxonomy (NCBI): domain Eukaryota; kingdom Metazoa; phylum Chordata; class Mammalia; order Diprotodontia; family Phalangeridae; genus Phalanger; species Phalanger gymnotis. The sequence continues at coordinate 173,574,881 of CM053623.1, forward strand.
ATTGAGTAGCGGACCCGAGTATTAGAATAGACAGGGCTCTGAGTTAGCCCCAACAAGGATCGGGACTGAGGAAGTAACCATCCACCTAAGAGGAGATGTCTGGTACCTAGTGGGATCTGAGCAATGGGGACTCATTTGGGAAGGAAAAGGCACCCCACAGCCTGTTCTTTCTGTACCACCAGACCCCATGGGATCTAAGTAAATATAGGTTATTTTTATTTTATTTTCAAAGCATTCCACAGGATGGTGGTACCCACAAGTGAGATGTGGAGAGAGAGACACTGTGATTGATGTTGCTGGGAAATCTGGGAGAGAAAAATATAGAAAGAGGTGAAAGTTCAATAGGGAGCAAAAGTCTATTGACATACTACTAGGAAATGACTCACAAATGTAGTATTTACAAATAAGCACAAAATGTTCCTGTAATATTTGAAAAGCAAAGCAAGTTGAATAACTCTAGCAAGTTCTATATTTTGAGATAAGTTTTCAAAACAAAACAAAAACAACAGAAAAGTTTCAGGGCCACAAAAATTTCATTAGTTCATAAAATTTTTAATATTCTTCCCTAAATTTACCAGGGACTGATTCCCTCACCTACCTTCATTTGCCTCTAGTGGTTAACTGTGTAGGCAAGGCCATGGGGGACACTGGCCAAGAGAATAGGGCAAAAGCAATAGAGAGAGTACTTCAAAACCATTACTAAGCGAAGTTGTAACACAGGCAAAACTGCCTTCCTAGACATTAACCTCTTCTTTTGATACCCTTTTCCTCTTCTAAATGTTTCCTATCATCCTATTCAAATCAAATAGAACCCAGATCAATTCTAAAGTTATAGAAGCTCATTTAGCCTGAATGGGTTTCTAGTCCAATCCATTTGTAAAGCAAGAAACTCCTCTCCAACTCCGTGCATATAAGACCATAGCCTAATGTGAAGGCACCAGTGTTGGGACAAAGGATTAGGGCACTTCTCCCTGAGTTTTTTGCTTCTGCTCTGGACCAAGGCATGTGGGCCAGACTGGGGATAGTCCCGGGGTGTCTCTATCCTGTAATTAAAAGGGGCCTATGCTCCCTTTTCTCACATTCTGTAGCTTATTAACATTAAATTGCCACTCCACAACCCTGAAGAAAAAATATTTAAAACTTAGGTTCAGACTCGCATCTAGAGTTTCCCCAAAAAAGTTGGGAGCAGGGAGGAGTAGAAATGAGCTCAGTGAATAGTATAAATCAGGTATGGAACATTTATTTCCCACCCATAAAAGAAATAATAAAATATAAAAGATTAAGAAGCACACTTTGACTCAACTTAAAACAGTATTCAATAGCATCATATTGTTACAATCTCTCAGGAAGCTTAAACTTAAACTTCATCAGAACATAGAAAAGGTTGTCAGATTATTGACTGGACCTTTTACATTTCGCCTCAGTTCTTCACTTTCAGATAACTCACAGTACAGGTCTGCTGGTAAAATGGGCTAAGATGAGAAGGGGGAGAAGCTTTCTTTTCTTAGACTCTAGATTATTAAATTGTTACCCCATCACTCTGGAGAAAAATTATTTAAAGATTGGTCTAGGTTCATATTTAGGGTTTCCCCAAAATGGTTGGAGTAAAAAGATAATTAATAGCTAGCATTTAGATATCAATTTAAAGTTTATAAAGTACTTTAAAATATTTCATCTTCATTTTATTCTCACAACAACCCTGGGAGGCAAGTGCTATTGTTTATCCCCATTTTGCAGATAAGGGAATGGAGGCAGAGGTTAAGTGACAGGATCCCACAACTAGTAAGTCTCTGAGGGTTGATTTGGACCCCGGGCCCAGTGCTCAATCTGCTGTACCACCTCTTGGGCCTCTTAGCCCTGGATTATTTGTACCATCCTAGTAGAAAGCCTTGGCTCCTATTCACTATTGAATGAAGATGGAGAAAATTATGAACCTATGCTGACTGGATGTGCCACATATTTATGCTACATTACTTTAATAGGCCCTCATTTCTGCAAGGCAAACTTTTTCATCTCCCCCATTTAGTCATTATTGCACTCACCACAATGGCTCTTCCAAACCTTCTCATCCCTCTTCAAGCCTTCCATCACTCATTCTCTTCTTATCCTCTCAGTTGAGAACATTACCCCATATTTCACTGAAAAAAAATTACAGATTATTCACCGAGAGCTCCTTCTTCTTTACTCATCTCACACCATCCAGACGCCTTCTGTCACTATCTCTTCCTTCGCCCTTGTTTCAAATAATGAACTTGCCCATCTCGTTGCAAAGGCACCTCTATGTGCACAAGTGATCCCATTTCATCCTGTCTTCTCCAGTAGATTGCCACCTCCATCATCTCTACTCTCTCATTTAATTTTAGTCTCTCTCTGTCTACTGGCTGCTTCCCTACTGCCTATAAATGTTCATGTCTTCCCCATCCTCCAAAATCCTAATTTGAGCCATCCATCCCTACTAGCTATCATCACTACCTCTTCCCCCTTTTCTGGCTAAACTCTTTGAGAGGGCCCTCTACAATAGGTGCCTCCACTTCTTTTTCTCATACCCTCTTTTTGGTTTCATCCATGTAATTGATAAAGATGTTAAACAAACTTGGGACAAGGACAGATTGGTAGTAACCAAAAGCAGGCTTTGTTGCCTGAGGTTTTTAACTACTGTATTAATTTATAAACCACTTTGATGGGGATCATGTCAGTATGTCTCACAAATCACAATTTTTATGTATTGATAATTTTTCGATAAACAGAGCTTTGGAAATGGGCACTCTACTTGCCCGTGAAAGTTTATAACTTATGTTCTTTTAGTAAAAAAGAATCATATAATCTTAAAATTGAAAAGGATATCAGGGTCATCTATTCTAACCCATGAAATAATCATCTGAATTGTTACCCTTAAACAGTAATCTCCTCTTTGCAACTTTGTTGAAAAAGCATCATTCACATTCTGCTTTCAGTACTGGAGAATTCACTAACTCCCAGTGTTGTTCAATTTTGGACAGCCCTAATTGTTAAGAAGTTTTTCTTCGTGTTGAGCTGATGCCTCTGTCTCTCTAATCCATTGGCTGTCTGAGACCAAGCAATGTAAATCCAGTTCCTTTTTCATATTACAGTCTGAAATATTTGATGACAATTATCTTGTGTCCCCTAAATCTCCTCCACAACAAACATCCCCATGGTCTTCAACTAAGCCCTTTATAGCATGGTTTCAAATCACCTAATCATTCTGGTCAACTTTCTCTGTATGTGTTTCAGTTTCTCAGTGTCCTTAATAAAATATGAAACTTAGAATTGAATATAATATTACACACGTGATATGACCAGAGCAGATTGAGGTTGAATTATAACTGCTTTCATTCTGAATCCTATGTGTCTAAGATCACATTAACTTTTAACTTTCATATCATACTGTTTCCCCCCAACAAAAAAAGTCCCAAGGATCTTTTAATATGAACTGTTGTCTAGCCATGTCTCCCCAGTCTCGTACCTGTGAAGTATTTTTTTTAACCTAAATGTAAGGCTTGCTTCTTATCCTTATTAAATTTCACTTAATTAGATTGGCCCATTGGCCCAGCCTGTCTTGAACTTTGGGGCTGCCAGCTTTATCGTCTGATGGATTTATTCTCTCAGGTTGGTGCCATTTGCGCATTTGATAAGCATGCCTTCCTAAATTCATCTCAGTCACTAATAAAGATGTTAAGTAAATTTAGGACAAGGGCCCAGTTCTTTAGATTCTACTAGGGTTGTCTTTTCAGGTTGACCTTGATCCATTTATCAGCACTCTTTGGGTCTGCTCATTCAACTACTGTTGCAAATACATCAAACTGAACAAAATCAGATTTTTCCATCTTTCGTGTTTGTTTGGTTATTTGTTTGTTTTTATCATTTTAGTAACCTGTGTATCACCTAGGGAGGAAAGATATGTGATAAAATAAATACCGTGGTCTGGAAAGTTTTTCTATTTATTATCAAAGAACTCTGTGCATGTATTTGTAAATAAAGCAAAAGAGATTAGATGCCAAAGGATAGAGATCTAGTCAGACAGCATGATACAAAGGAAAGAGCAATGCATTTCCTCCATCTGCTATTTACTATATGTGTGACCTTGAGCAAGTCACTTATCCTTTCTGAATCCTAGTTTCTTCATCTATAAAGTGAGGAGGTTGGACTAGATGTCCTCTGAGGTTTCCCCTCCCTCTAGCTTTAATCTATGATCCTATGGTTGCTGCTTGCTATTAGAATCATAGGCTGAGAGAAAGAAGAGGCCACTATTTGCAAATTAATAAGTAGTACTTGTAGAAAGAAAACATTCTGTGGTCCACATTACTACATTCTATGTTATTCTCAAAATATTTACTTTAAAATTTCATCTTTCTTTTCTGACTGCTCATGTTGAGATGTGTTGAGATCATTTCTGCCTTAATTCTCATGGCTAAAAGTGATCAGAATTCAATCTTCTTCTTACTGTTTTATTGGTATTACTATATCTTCGAATATTTTTATTGGCATTAGGATCTTGACAAACATCTAGCTGAATGTGCCTAGAGCTAGATATTTTTCTCCTATTCATCTGGAAGAAATTCTGATTCAATCACAGAGTAAGCCATATTCTCTTCCCATTCCATCAAATTGATAATTTGATGTTCGCATTTCAGAACTTGTTTTCTAAGTAGTGATTAATGTAGAAATACTAGGACATTTTAAAATAAATTGTCCTATCAAAATCTTCAAGTTAATCTTTATTGTTTTAATTGCTTTGGAGGTGAAGATTAAAAGTACATGAAATTATAGTTTTTAATTACAGAAGGATAGTTAAGCTTTGATTAAACTTGTGACTCATTATCCATGAATGCACAGGTTCCTGGTCTTAAAATATAGCTGATTTCCCCCACTATAAGTGCAAACGCAGAAGCTAAATTTATTTAGAACAGGAAGTCTTTACTGAGTATACAGAGAGCAAAAACATGCCAGGACATTCATTATATGCCATCTGCACTCAAATTTTAGCAGTATGCTTAAAAATCACAGCATTCATAAGTTTATCCCACAGTTTTCTTTTTAATTTTTTCTGAACTTAATAAATACCAAATAAAATAGGCATTTACATATACAAACTAGATGGATATTATACATTAAAATATACATAAATGTACATAAAAATGAAAATCTCTTGCATACAGCTCACTTTTCTTTTTACATATATAATAAATTCATAGAACACTTTCCTCCCTGCCCCTGGCGGCCATGATCACTCACCTAACTTGCACTAGCATTAGCAGACTACCGTGCTTTCTTCATCTGAAATGTCATAGCTGGAGTGCTCCAGAGCTTTCAGCTAGGGCAATGGCACTTGGCTTATCATCAGCAGAAACCTGTCCTTTCCAGAATCTAGGTGATCTCTGTGTTCTCTGGAAACAGGTTCATTGTATCACTGACCTCTTCATATGCAATCGAACTGTTCAAGCCTAAGATCCTTTCTAACGCAGGGCAACATCTCTTTTCTTATCTGAAGGCTTTCCCCTTTACATTACAAGGTCTCTGTTCTTTATCCTCTACAAATCATCAGTTCATTTTTCACTGGGGTATCCTCTTTTGCATACAATATGTTCCTTTAGGGCTATCCTATAAAATCTGTTTCCTTTTGAACTTCCTTTTGTTCCCTGCTGTGGACTTTTTAATGCTTCAATAACTCTCTTTTTTTGGCAGCACTATCACTAGCTCCCCTCACTCCTCCCACCTACAAACCACCACGAATAATAAATAAAAATACAATCGTTGTGACAAATACATATTGTCAAGTAAGTCCATTTGTCACTTCGAAATAGGTACGTCTTATTCTGTAGGTTGGGTCCATCAGGAGATGGGTAGCATGCTTCATCGTAGATCTTTGGAGTCATGATTAGTCATTTCACTGACTCCTATTCTTTCTTTTTTGAAAAAAAATTTTCTTCCAATTACATGTAAAAGTAATCAATATTTTTTTAAAAAAATTTTGAGTTCCAAATTCTTTTCCTTCTTCCCTTCCCCCTCCCCTCATTGAAAAGGCAAGCAATCTGATGTAGGTTATACATGTGCCCTCATGCACGTAATATAAAAGGTATGGTTTGATCTGCATTCAGACTCCATCAGTTCTTTCTCTGGAAGTAGACAGCATTTTGCATCATAAATCCCTTGGAATTGTCTTGTATTGCTGAAAATAGTGAAGTCATTCACAGTTGATCATCATACAATATTTTGTTACTGTACACACTGGTGCCCTGGTTCTGCTCACTTCACTCAGTATCAGTTCATGTAAGTCTTTCCAGGTTTTTCTGAAAGCATCCTGCTCATCATTTCTTTTAATACAATAGCATTCCATCACAATCATATACAAGCACTTGTTCAGCCATTCCCCAATTGATGGGCATCCCTTCCATTTCTGATTTTTTGCCACCACAGGAAAAAAAAAAGCTGCTATAAATATTTTTGTATTTATTGTACATTTATGTATGTACATATATACTTACATAAATATTTTGTACATATAGGTCCTTTTCCTTTTTGTTTTGGAATACAGACCTACTAGTGGTATTGCAGGTCAAAGGGCATGCAGTTTTATAGCCCTTTGGGTATAGTTCTAAATTGCTCTCCAAAATGAATGAATCAGTTCACAACTCCACCAATTGCACTGATGCCCCAAATTCCCCACATCCTTCCCAACATCTGTTATTTCTTCTGTCATATTAGCCAATCTGATGGGTATCAGGTGGTACCTCAGAGTTGTTTTAATTTGCATTCCTCTAATCAATAATGATTTAGAGCATTTTTTCATGTGACTGTAGATAATTTTGGTTTCTTCATCTGAAAACTGCCTGTTCATATACTTTGACCATTTATTAAATGGGGAATGACTTGTATTCTTATAAATTTTACTCTGTTCTTATTTGAGAAATAAGGCCTTTATCAGAGAAACTTACTGTAAAAATATTTTTACAGTTACGATTACTGTTTATATTCTTCCTCCTTATTTTTCCCATTTATCCTTTCCTCTGTCCTTTCACTATGTTCCACCTCAAAAGTGTTTTTCTTCTAATCACCATCTCCCCCAATTAGCCTCTCTTCTGTCAACTCCCCCTTTCTCTTACCTCTTTCTTCTCCAACTCTTGAGTAAGATAAGATCAATTTCCATGCCCAATTGAGTATGTATGTTATTCCCTCTTTAAGCCGATTCTTATATGAGTAAATATTCAAGTATTCAGGTAATGTCTGCTATGGTAGATGAATGATGAAATGACTGAGGAAACAAAGGTTGGAGTTCCCAAGCATTTTAGTTTATTAATCATGCCATGTATACCAATAGCTTAACAAATTAGGACCAGACCCCTTCCTCGGCTTAGGGCTGGATCCCAAATACAAGGGAAAACAGACTTTTATGCCTGAAAAACAATTAATCAAATAAGGCCAATTAATTAAAAGGAAACAATACAACATTAGGTAATCTGATTTCTAATTAGAAGAAAAATTAGGGACTTTCCAAGTAGGGAGGGGAAGAGCGAACAAATGCAATTCTCTGGAATCAGAAAAAGAGGAGTCCCATTCCCCCTAACTGTCTGTAAATAATCAAAAGAATATAGAAACAATAACTGATTGATCAGTACAAGGCCAGTTTTCAGATAAGACATATGAAATGTACAATTGTGAAAAAAAAGTCCTTGCATCAATCTTTGGATCTGACAGGGTTTCTTGTCAGCATAACCTAGATCCTTCTCTAAGTAGCAGGTAGAGGTGGCCCAGCTTCGCAGCCACGCAGGGCTAAGTTCAAACAATACAATAAGATTTTCTCCCAATTGCCAAAATTGAATAAAGTTTTCTCACAAAGATCGAAGTTGGACTAGACCCATAATTAGGAACTGAGCTAGCTCCAAAATTGAGTCACAAGACGGAGTCAGTGGGGTTTACTCAATTCCCATGATTAACTAGTTGCTGTCCTAATCCCCTCAATTCCCTCACTGTCACTCTTCTATATTCCTCTCCACTGTAAAAGGTCTTTGTACCTCTTTTATATGAGATAATTTACCCCTTCTACCTCTACCTTCACCCTTCTCCCGGTGCATTCTTCTTTCTCACCCCTTAATTTTGTTTTTCAATATCATCCTAACATAGTCAACTCACACCTGTGCCCTCTGTCTATGTAAACTCCTTCTAACTCCCCTAATAATGAGAAAGCTCTTAGGAGTTACATATATGATCTTCTCCTATAGGAACATAAAAAGTTTAACCCTATTGAATCCTTTATGATTTCTCTTTCAGGTTTACTTTTTTGTGCTTCTCTTTAGTCCTGTGTTTTGAATGTCAGCTCTGATCTTTTCATCAGGGATGTTTGAAATTCATCTATTTCATTAAATATCAATTTTTCCTCCTGAAGGATTATATTCAGTTTTGCTGGTTAGGTAATTTTTGGTTGTAATTATAGCTCTTTTGCCTTCCAGAATATCATATTCCAAGCCCTCCCCTCCTAATGTAGAAGCTGTTAAATCTTCTGTGATCCTGACTGTGGCTCCATGACATTTGAATTGTTTCTTTCTGGCTGCTTGCAATATTTTCTCCTTGACCTGGGAACTCTGGAATTTGTCTATAACATTCCTGGAAGTTTTCCTTTTGGGATTTCTTTCAGCAGGTGATAGGTGGATTCTTTCAATTTCTATTTTACTTTCTGATTCTAAGATGCTGGGGCAGTTTTCCTTTGAAATATAATGCCTAAGCTCTTTTTTTTTTTTACCATGGCTTTCAGGTAGTCCAATTCCTAAATTATCTCTCCTGGATCTTTTTTCCAGGTCAGCTGTTTTTCCGATGAGATATTTCACATTTTCTCCTATTTTTTCATTCTTTTGACTTTGTTTTATTATTTCTTGATTTCTCATAGAGTCATTAGCTTCCACTTAATTCTAACTTTTAAGGAATTCTCTTCTTTAGTGAACGTTTGTACATCCTTTTTCATTTGATTAATTCTACTTTTTAAGTTCTTAAACTGTCCCAAGCTTCACGTTTTTTGCTGTTCTTTTCAGAGCTAGTTCTGAGGATCTGTAAGTTTTCAGTTCTTCCAAGGTGGTATGATCCAAGTAGAGGTATGGTCTTTGCTCTCCTGGCCTGTGCTGTGGTCTGTAAGCAACTAGAAGTATTCTTTTCCACCCTGGACCTGTGACCAGGGTCACTGCTCCCCTGAAGCTGCATGCTCTTTAGAGCTGATGCTCACCCCCACCCTGGGACTGCATGTATGGGTAATACAATGAAGTCCTGTACCCATGGCCAGGAAAGGGCCCTTGTAATCTCCTGCCGACTTGTCATCTGTAGACTGAGAGCTCTGGAAGCTGCTGCAGATTCGGTCACCCCCAAAGCCTGCTACTGGCTTGACAGGGTATGGCTGGACTGTACTCTATTCTCACTCCAATGAGACAGACCTTTCCTATCAACTTTAAGTTGTCTTGGGCTAGAAAATTGTTTTACCTTATCTTTTTGTTGATTCTACCACTCCAGAATTCATTTTAAGGCATTAATTTAAAGTTGTCTGGAGGGGAATTTGAGACAGCTGAAGTAGTCCCTGCCTTTACTCCACCATGCTGCAGAATATAATTTTCCCATTGATAAATTTTCTTAAATCTTCCAAAGTAATTTGTATTTATAATCTCATTATTGTTTGGCTCATTCTCATGGTTCTGGTCACTTCAGTCTGCATTATTTCACACAACCCTTCTCAGGTTTCTCTGGAGCTAGCCCTTTCATCATTTTTTATACTTTGTCTTAATAATATTCTATTCTATTCATATATGCCATACTTTGTAAGACAATTCTCCATTTAATAGGCATCTACTTTATTTTCATTTCTCTGCTACCACAAATACAGATGCTATGACTATTTTTGTGCGTATGGGTCTTTTTCCCCCTCAATTTGATCTCTTTGGGATACAGACCTAGAATGACTGGGTCAAAAGATATGTATTGTTTAGTGAGCATGTTCTGTTCTAGCTCCATTTGAAACTCACTGGCTTTTCTCTGGCTTCTTTCTTTTCAAGGTCATTTTTAATTCCTTTACCAAACAAAAGAAAATACTTTGAAGCAAACTGAATCAGAGTTTCAAGTGTCTGTTATCTGAAGACTGCCTTAGCTGGGTGCAGAGAAGTTCATCATCAACTTGGCTGTGGGGAAATGAATTCTGAGGCCCAAGCAACTCCCAAAGACTAATTCAAGTTTGCACTCGCATCAGGAGCAACATCACCCACCAAATCACAGGTGCATTAAGTATTGAAGCTTTTCTAGGTCTGGCTTCCATATTTTCCCAGAGTCTTATTTATGTGCTTATAAACTGACATGGAGTCATTAGAGGATTTCCATCATGAGGAGTCTTCAAAAGGCTAGGCTTCCAGCCATACGATGCAGATACATTTCATGTTCAGGTATATGTTGGATTAAAAGACTTCTGAGGAACCATCCAGTGTGAAGATTTGTATAGGTGAAGCATATCAAAATTTGATGGGAAAAGATTTGTTCACTATAACACTAAGTTATATTTGAAGAAACAAGAGTGGTGGAATCTAAGGAGAGATGACAGGATTGCAGAATCACAAAATTAGACTTTGCAGAGCTGGAAGGCTCCTCAGAGGCCCACTAGTTCTAACAAAGCAAAAGGGATTTCCCCTACCACCCAGTTTATGAGTGTCCACCTAGCCTCTGAATGAAGATTTCCAGTGATGATAAACCAACTCCCTCCTGTGGCAGGATATTCTGTACCTGGGAAGTTCCAAACATTAGTAAGATTGTCCTGATGACAAGCCTAAATTTGCCACATTTCAGCTTCCAGATGCTGCTCCTGGTTCTACCCTCTGGATTCAAACAGAACAAGGCTTATCTGCCCAGCTCAGCATAGCCTTTCAAATACTTAAACACAACTATCAAACTCTACCTCACCCCAGTCTTCTCTTCTCTGGGGTAAACATCCCCAATTCCTTTAATAAATTTTACCTGAAGTAAGGACCTGAAGAAAAGGACCCATATGTACAAAAATATTTATAGCAGCTCTTTTTGTGGTAGCTAAGAATTGTAAATCAAAGGGATACCCATCAATTGGAGAATGGCTGAACAAGCTGTGGTATATGAAGGTAATGAAATACTATTGTGCTATAAGAAATGGGGATGATATGGACTTCATAACAACCTGGAAAAACCTACGCGACATAATGCTGAGTGAGTGAGTGGAGCAGAGCCAGGAGAACATTACACACAATCACAGATAGCTCTTCTCAGCAACACGAGATTCAAAGACAACTCCAAAGGACTCATGATGGAGAATACTATCTACATCCGGAAAAAGAGCTATGAAGTATGAATGCAGATGGAGGCACACTTTATGCTTGCTTTTTTCCCCCTTTTTCTTCTCTCTTTTGTTTTTGTTTTTGGGGGTTTTTTTGCTTCTGTTTCTTCTTTCTCATGATTCATTCCATTGGTCATAATTCTTCTCCACAACTTGACTAGTGTGAAAATTAATTCAATGCAAAGTTATATGTGGAAGATTCCATGCCTTCTTGGGCTGGGAGGGGCGGAGGGAGGGAAGAAAATCTGGAACTCAAAATTATGTAGAACAAAGTGCTGTAAACTAAAAATAAAAAAAA